>JAENJI010000012.1:18678823-18700186 GCA_018901935.1 Pugionium cornutum | reverse complement strand
GATCTACGCAACAGGCGTAAGACACCTTGGACACCAAGCAATGGCAGCAGCAAGCCAATGGACAAAGACAAGGGCCTTAAGATCGAGTCAAGATCCAAGAGCAAGACCCTTGAATTAACGAGCCAAGCCAAGTAAGTTTTTAAACCCTCAAAGATCACGTGACATAACTCTTTTCAAGTGTAGGGGGTGCGACCACATTTCAAGGGAATGTCCAACAACCGAATCATGTTGATCACGGAGGCTAGAAAGTACGAGTCTCAGGATAAAGAAGAGATGAAACCAGAAGGAGAGTATGGCGACATAGAGTATCAAGACGTGGGAGAAGTGTTGGTAACACGGCACATCTTAGGTACATTGGTCGACCCATCCGAGACCATTCAAAGAGAAAACATATTCCACAGCCGATGCACCATCAAAGGAAAAGTATGTAACCTCATAATAGATGGTGGTTTTTGCACTAACGTGACCAGTGCATACATGGTTGATAAGCTAGGTTTTGAGAAGACTAAGCACCCCCGACCATACCAGCTAAGATGGCTAGACGACAAGGTTGAGCTTAAAATCCATGAGCGTGTGATAATCCATGAGCGTGTGATGGTACCATTCAGTATGGGCCGTTACCAAGACCAAGTCATCTGTGATGTGGTACCGATGAAAGCCGGCCACCTTCTTTTAGGAACGCCATGGCAGTTTTATCGGGAAACAAAATATGATGGCAGGACAACTTGTACACGTTTGTACATGACAAAAGGAAGGCCGGTATAGCCCCTCTTACTCCTGCCTAGGTACATGAACTTCAACTACAAATGAGTAAAAAGAAGAGCATGATTAAATCCAACTTTCCTATCCAACCAAGTCATGTCCGAAGAGATTTTGGGCTCTAAGTATTGACATAGGAAAATCAAATAAGACCTATCTTGACCTACAAGGCAAGTGTGAGCACGAAAATTCAGTTTGAATAACAAGGGAAATGAAAAAGGATGGGTTATTATTACCCACATGGTTGAAATGGCCTTGGGAGAAGAATCAAGGTGGAAAAGTCATGCCCATGCTGCACACAGTCTTGGCAACCACACCAAACAGTCATGCCCATGCTGCACACAGTCTTGGCAACCACACCAAACAGTCATGCCCATGCTGTCTCCTCTCTTCTCATTGGTTGTTGACAGGCTCCTCCTCTATTCAAACTCATCCACAAGTTTGAATTCATTTTCTTTTGTGTTCACATTGTAAATCCTCTATAAAAGGGCTGTAAAGACTCAATGTATAATATACTCTTAGGAGATTCTTCTCCATAAGTCTAAGTCATTTCTCATTTTCTCATACTTCTCTTTGAGTTTTCAGATTGAATTCTTCACATTTCTCCTCTATAATCTCAATATTCTTACATGGTATCAGAGCATAAGATCATTCTCTTATCTTTTCTACTCAAATCTCTCAGTTTCTAATCTAAAATTTTGTCAAAATCTCTCAGTCTTTAGACTAAAAACTCACGGTTTCATTCAACCATAAAAGCTGCTTCCTTTGAGCTCTTCAAAGCCTAACAATGGAGGATACAGTTCAAATTAGTTCCAGCCTGAAACCTACGGTGATAGCAGTAGTTCTCAAAGGCTTGAACTACATTATGGTCAAGAACCATCAAGACAGCTATTTGTGGCAAAGGACTTTGGAATCACATCTTGGAGGATAATACTCCATCTATAGATGATCCAAAGGAGAAGAAGGATGAGGCAACAAGAAAAGAAGAAGCTAGGTGGTTCCAAGAAGATCAATCAGTCCTTTGATTCCTCCAAAATTCATTGGACCCATCCATTCTTGAAGCTTATTCACATTGTGAAACTGCCAAGTCTCTTTGGGACACTCTCAAGAGGGTGTATGGGGATGTTTCAAACCTCAGCCGTGTGTATGAGGTTAAGAAGGCTCTCAATGATCTACACCAAGAGGATATGGAGTTCACAAAATTCCTGGGGAAGTTCCAGTCAACATGGTCCGAGCTTGACATGTTGAGACCAAGTTCTATGGATCCAAAGGTGCTTAATGAAAGGAAGGAACAAGACAAGATATTTGGGCTCCTTCTCAACCTAAATCCAGCCTTTAAGGATGTGATTAAGTCCATCCTGAGAGAGCCAAACTCCCTGATTTCGAAGAGGTGTGCTCACGGATTCAAAGGGAGCAAGGCAACATTGGTTTGTTTGGTGGTAAAGGAGAACTAGTCATGGCCAACAAAAGCGTGTTTAAGCAAGAGGATAGGAAGAGTGTGGTGTGTGAGCATTGTAAGAGGAATGGCCACATCAAGGACAAGTGCTGGATACTTCATCCTCATCTCAAGCCAAACCGGTTCAAGGATTCAAAGGCTAACATCTCTCAAATGGTTGCGACTGAACCCGCAAGTTCATCCAACCAAGGAGGGGAGCTAGCTATGAATGTATCCATGGAGTATGTTAAGAAGAGTGACTTGGAGGATCTCATCAAGGCCTATGCCTCAAAACTCTCCGGTATCACACTCTACTCCCATAAATCGCTTGATAAACCAGATCATAAGTTGGTAGTGGATTCAGGTGCTTCTCACCATATGATTAGCAATGATAGGTTGTTAAATAACATTGAACCATGTCTAGGACAAGTAACTATAGCTGATGGTAAGGGTATTCCAATTGAAGGAACCGGAAAATTAAGACTATTTGACAAAGAAACTAATGCATTCTTTGTACCTAAATTTAAGTCTAATCTAGTTTCTGTCAAAAGGCTACTAAAGACCTCAATTGCAATGTTACATTTGGGCCTAACAATGTTTACTTTCAGGATATTAAGAGTGGTAAGATACTTGGAGGTGGTGTAACTCAAGATGAGCTCTATGTTCTTGAAGACCCTCCAAGCAATTTGGATTCCTTAGCTTTCAAATCCTGTGTTTTTGCTAATAAAGATGTCTTATGGCATGCTAGATTAGGACATCCTCAAGCTCGTGCTTTAAGCTTAATAATTCCTAATGTCGCTTATGATCACTCAGTTTGTGAGGCTTGTATCCTTGGCAAACATTGTCGTGTTGTTTTCCCTAAATCGCCTACAATTTATGAGCATTGCTTTGATTTAGTACATTCCGATGTTTGGACCTCACCTTACATGTCTAGAGATAGGAATAAATACTTTGTGACCTTTATAGATGAGAAATCGAAATATACATGGGTTACATTACTTCCATCTAAAGATAGGGTTTATGAGGCATTTATAAACTTTCATAATTATGTTACTAATCAATTCAATGCCAAGATCAAAGTGTTAAGATCAGATAATGGAGGGAATACACAAGTCAAAGATTCAAAGCTCATCTAAACAAACATGGAATACTACATCAAACTAGCTGTCCACACACACCACAACAAAATGGAGTTGCTGAAAGGAAGAACCGACACTTAATGGAAGTAGCAAGATCCATGATGTTTCATACCAATGTTCCTAAAAGTTTTGGGGAGATGCAGTCTTGGTTGCTTGCTACCTCATCAATCGGATTCCAACCAAAGTCTTGCAAGATATATCCCCATTTGAGGTACTCAATAAAACTAAACCTTCCATTGATCATTTACGTGTATTTGGGTGTGTGCTTTGTGTATGTTCCAGGTGATCTAAGAAACAAGTTGGAGGCAAAGAGCATCAAGTGTATGTTCCTTGGATATTCGACAACACAAAAGGGTTATAAGTGCTATGATCCGAGCAACAACAGGACATATGTGTCTAGAGATGTCAAGTTCATAGAAGAACAAAGCTATTATGATCAGAAGGATTGGGAAGGATTGAAGGATCTCTCAAGGTCACCTTCTGATTTGGCTACAAGTTTGAGGTTTCTCTTGAATCATTTGGGAAATGATCTGCCAAAGGATTCAAGACACGAAGAAACAAGAACCTTAAGTAGTTCACAAGATACCCAAGAGAATGAACAAGGGTGGTAACTCAAGAACCAACTCCAATCCAAGAAGAAGCTATGGCCCAAAATCAAGAACAAGACGACTTGGAAGTGGGTATAGAGGAACCTATTCACCAAATGGAAGAGGAAACGGTTGTAGAGGAGGCTGCACCACCTGTTCAGCATTTAAGGAGGAGTACTAGACTTAGGAACACTAGGGTATTCTACAACAACCAGGCTGTGGCTCATCCCATACAAGCTGTTTGTTCCCTTGACCTCTTGCCATCTAGTCATCAAGCATTCCTTGGAAAGATTGAACAAAGTCAGATTCCAAGGACTTATGAAGAAGCTGAGAGCAAGAAAGAATGGTTAGATGCAGTAAGAGATGAGAAGGGAGCTATGGAAAGGAATCATACATGGAATATACAAGAACTTCCCAAAGGCAAGAAGGCTGTGAGCTCCAAGTGGGTGTTCACCATCAAGTATAAGAGCAATGGGGACATAGAAAGGTACAAGGCACGTCTAGTTGCAAGAGGTTTCACTCAGACATATGGAGAGGACTATACTGATACATTTGCACCGGTGGCTAAGCTACACACTGTAAGGGTTGTTCTTTCACTAGTTACGAATCTGACTTGGGACTTATGGCAAATGGATGTCAAGAACGCATTCCTACAAGGAGAACTTGGAGAGGAAGTGTATATGACTCCACCACCAGGCCTTGAAGATTTTGCAAAGAGGGACAGGTTCTAAGACTTAGGAAGGCAATATATGGGTTGAAGCAGTCACCAAGGGCCTGGTATCACAAATTAAGCTCCACACTTACTGATAATGGGTTTAGGAAATCCCATTCAGATCATACTTTGTTCACTCGTCAAAACTCCAAAGGAATCGTGGCGGTCTTGGTTTATGGATGACCTTATCATCACAGGAGATGATAAGGAAGGAATTCAGTCCACAAAGGCCTTCTTAAACAGATCATTTGACATCAAGGATCTTGGAGAGTTGAAGTACTTCTTGGTTATTGAAGTGTGTCGGTCTCAAGAAGGGCTCTTTCTATCCCAAAGAAAGTATGCTCTTGATCTGTTGACAGACACGGGAAAGCTTGGGGCTAAACCGGCCAAAACTCCTCTTGAAGATGGCTACAAGGTCAACGGAAAGGGGAGAAAGCTGATGAGTTATTTAAGGATGTTTCTCAGTATAGGAGACTAGTTGGGAAGCTGATCTACCTCACCCTCACACGACCAGACTTGTGTTTTGCTGTGAATCAAGTAAGTCAACATATGCAAAAGCCTACTGTATATCATTGGAGGATGGTAGAAAGGATCCTTAGATACATCAAAGGATCTCCTGGTCAAGGTATATGGATGGGCAAGAATGGGAACACTGAGATTGTCGGGTATTGTGATGCGGATTGGGCTGGTGATAGGGTGGATAGGAAATCAACCACTGGGTATTGCACTTTCATTGGTGGGAACTTAGTCACTTGGAAGACTAAGAAGCAGAAGGTGGTATCATGTTCTAGTGCTGAAGCAGAATATAGGACTATGAGGAAGCTGACAAATGAAGTAACTTGGCTCAAAGCACTCTTGAAAGATTTCGGTATTGCACAACCAGGGCCAATTACCTTCCATTGTGATAATCAGGCAGCCATTCACATAGCTTCAAACTCAGTGTTTCACGAGAGGACCAAGCACATAGAGATCGACTACCATAAGGTTAGGGAGAAAGTTCAAGATGGAACCATTCTGCCATGTTATACAAGGAGTGAAGACCAACTAGCTGACATCTTCACAAAGGCAACAAGTCTCAAAGTTTGCAAGAACATCTTTAGCAAACTTGGGCTTGTTGATTTATCACACCCATGATCAAAGGTCTCCTAATCCAAGAGCAGCACACTCTTTTTCCCTTATTAACGTTTTGTCCCAAGTGGTTTTCCTTAATAAGGTTTTTAATGAGGTGTTGCCTTGGGTTCCCAAGCTTAAGACTTTAGGGTGATTCCAAAGTCTTTAGCTTGAGGGGAGTATTGACATAGGAAAATCAAATAAGACCTATCTTGACCTACAAGGCAAGTGTGAGCACGAAAATTCAGTTTGAATAACAAGGAAATGAAAAAGGATGGGTTATTATTAACCACATGGTTGAAATGGTTAAATAGCTACCTTGGGAGAAGAATCAAGGTGGAAAAGTCATGCCCATGCTGCACACAGTCTTGGCAACCACACCAAACAGTCATGCCCATGCTGTCTCCTCTCTTCTCATTGGTTGTTGACAGGCTCCTCCTCTATTCAAACTCATCCACAAGTTTGAATTCATTTTCTTTTGTGTTCACATTGTAAATCCTCTATAAAAGGGCTGTAAAGACTCAATGTATAATATACTCTTAGGAGATTCTTCTCCATAAGTCTAAGTCATTTCTCATTTTCTCATACTTCTCTTTGAGTTTTCAGATTCAATTCTTCACATTTCTCCTCTATAATCTCAATATTCTTACACTAAGCACTTGATGCTTCTAATGGTCTTTAAGGAGGTTTTGGGTGCAGGAAAAGAAAAGATAGAGGTACCTCCTGAAGTGGCCGACCTACTTAACTGGTTAAAGGAGCCGGTCTGCCTCAATTACACATCACTGAGCATCAAATAGATCTTGTGCCTGGAGCAGCATTACCTAACTGGCTAGCATATAGAATGAGCCCAGAGGAATCTAAGGAGCTTGAGACACATGTTAAGGAGCTCTTGGAGAAAGGATACGTTCGACACAGTCTCAGCCCATGTGCCATACCAGTGCTGTTGGTTCCAAAGAAAGATGGAACATGACAAATGTGCATGGACTGTCGGGCCATCAACAACATCACATTCAAATAACGACACCCTATACCCCGGTTGGATGACATGGTAGATGAGATAAGTGGAGCCACAATATTCTCAAAAATAGACCTCAAAATTTGGTACCACTAGGTTAGAATGAAGGTGGCCGATGAATGGAAGACTTCCTTCAAAACTAAGCAAGGGATGTACGAGTGGACAATCATACCATTTGGCTTGACTAATGTCCCAAGCGCCTTCATGCACCTTATGAAGCAAGTTCTTAGGGTGCACATCAGTAAATGTGTTGTGGTTTATTTTGACAACATATTAGTTTAGAGTAAGTGTTTCAAAGACCATATTTCACATCTTGAGATGGTGCTAAGAACCCTTCGGCAAGAAGAGCTCTACGCCAATTTCAAGAAGTGCACCTTTTGTACTGATAAACTTGTCTTCCTAGGTTTAGTTGTAAGTTCACAAGACCTACAAGTTGATAAGAAAAAAATCCAAGCAATACAGGAGTGGCCAACACCCGGAAACATCAGCCAAGTGAGGAGCTTTCATGGACTCGCCAGCTTCTACAGGCGGTTCGTGCCAAATTTCAGTAGTATTGCCTCCCCCTTAATAGCGGTTGTGAAGAAGAACGTGGGATTCAGCTGGGGAGAAGCCCAAGAGGAAGCGTTCCAAGCCTTGAAGGACAACCTCACTCATGCCCCGGTGTTAGTCTTGCCTAACTTCAACAAGACTTTTGAAGTGGAGTGTGATGCTTAAGGCACTGGCATAGTGATGAGGGCATCAGATCGTTTGGCCAGCCAGGAGACCAGACTGGCTGACCAGAGTGCTTGCCCGAGACAGACAGGCCATTTGGCGCGCCTGCCGGCCCAAGCGGTACCGCCGGGCCTACGACCAGCCAGGACGGACCGATCAACCTTTCCGGCGGAGAGGCCCAAACCTCCGGCCCAATTGGCGGCGACGTGGATGACACCGCCAGCCCAATTGGTGACACCGCCGGCTCCGGGATCAACCTGGCCGGCTCCGATGACCATACGGCCAGTACCTCGCACAGTCCAGCCGATCTAGCCGATCTAGCCGATTGCACCACTATTTCAACATCTGCACAAAGAGACTCGGACCAGATAAGCTATCAGCTTCAAGACATGCATCTAGAGGAAGTTTCTACACAAGTGGTGCCACCAGGAGCAATGACAAGGAGCAGATCAAGGGCGCTCTTACACAAGTTCAATTTGTGGGTCGACAAGCTCGTAGAGGATGATCGACAAAGAGCAATGGGCCAAGAGCACAAGGAAGAGTCCAAAGGCTTCTCAGCACTACAAAGGACTCCAAAGACTTGGGCTTTAGTGGCAAGAGAGGTTAGGGCCCAAAGATTCATAACCCTACTCCAAGTCGAAGACTAGGAGTTAGGCACGTGCATGCCACAAGGTCGGCCACCTTCTATTTTTGGCCGATAGGTAAGAATGATAATTTTTCAAATTATATACTTGCTTTTTTCTGTTTTGCAGGGTAGAATTTAGAATGCTTACATTTTGAGTCAAATACAATTTAGGTAGAAGTCATTTTCGATTATTGCCTTTTTATAATTTTTCCATTTGTGTACTTTTGTAAGTTTTCCATTTTTCTTTATTGAGTCGACCCTAGAAGGTCAAGCTGCCGAGCATATTAATAAGGCTCCTTCAGCATTGTAGTTCGAAAACTTTTTTCTAATATTAATAAAGATCAAATTTTATTTCTACAAGTTTTCTCTCAAGAACTTGTGCGCTTAGAACCCTAGTCGAGACCAGTCCTCATAACTTCTAAGTTTGTGATTTATCACGAGGTTCATCACCCCTCGTGTGGTTCACTTCACCCTTCCATCCATTACCAAACAGAAAACCCCCATCAAGAATCCTAAGGTCGAATTTCTCACCTAATCTTCTCCAAAAAGCCCACACGCGTACAACCTTGATTCGAGGCTTGTATCATTTTGGTATCAGAGCTTAAAGCTCCTAAAACCAGGTTGTTTCTATCTTTTATTTAGTCTTGTTTTTAGTTTTTGCATTAGTTTAAGTCTCACTCAAGAAAAAAAAACATCAAAACTCAAACCGAGTGCATCTAGCTTCTACGTGCATCACTAGGGCTTAGATTCATTATTGCATTGCAATTTTCATCTTTCTTTTTTATTAAAAGCATATTTCCATTAGGTTAAATCAAAAATCAAAAAAATAATAGAAAACTACTAAGAAAATCGACCAAAAAGAATCTAGGATCTTTAGCATTAATTGTTAAGAAGTTTCCATTTTTCTGTTTTTCCTTTTTCCCAGAATTTTCCTTTTCAATTTTTCTTTTTTGCAACTTCTACTTTTCCTATAAAAGAAAATCCTTCTAATCAAATTTTAGGAGCTAACTTGATTCTTTCTTTTAGCACACAATGTCCGAAGGAAATCAGGATGCAGCCGAGACCATGATGCCCATGTTCACCATCCTCCAAACACAACTCACATCAATTGGCGAGAGGTTGGAGCGCGTGGAGAGGCCGGTGAGATTCCAGGCCATAAGGCACGTGAGGGCTGAGCAAGACCATGCTAAGGGTCTTGAACACCCTAGGACACGACAAGAACATGAGGAGCCCCAACCGGATGGAGATGAGGATGCACAGCCTCACGGCTATCACCCTAGACCGAGAGGACCTCCACGACAACCAGAAGCGGAGGGCAATGGCTACGAGCCCTATGGTCATCACCAGAGACCAAGAATGCCCCCTAGGCATCATGAGGATGGAGATGACTACGCTTACAACCAGATAAATAATCATGATGTTAAACTAACACCTTCGAGTTTTGCAGAAAAAGTAGACCCCGAGGCCTATCTAGATTGGGAGAGAAGGATGGATCACAGCTTCGATCATTACAACCAACCAGGCCCTAGGAGAGTCTCCATGGCAGTAGCACAACTCACGGATAATGCCCTCATCTGGTGGGATCGTGAGGCTTCTGACAGAAGGAGGAGGAGATTGAGATCCGTAGACTCTTGGGTCGACATGAAGGACCTCATGAGGCAAAGGTTTGTTCCACCCTATTTCCATAGGGATTTGCAACTACATTTTCGTACTCTTAAGCAGGGCACCAGATCAGTAGAGGAGTACTACGAAGAGTTTGAGAGGCTAAGGAACAGGCTGGATCTCAATGATGATGAAGAGGCATTGATGGCGCAACTCTTGGATGGACTGCAAGAGAGAATCAGCCGCAAAGTGGAGAGACAAATCTACAATGATTTTAAGGACTTGTTCCACCTATCTGTCCAGGCTGAGCAGCACATCAGGCCTAAGAGCCAAGACCTACGCAGCAAGCCTAAGACGCCTTTGGCACCAAGCAATAGCCCCAAGCCCGTAGACAAAGGCAAGAGCATAGATATTGAATCAAGGTTCAAGAGCAAGCCTCCTGAGAAAACCCGTGACCGGAGAGAGCCTAGTAAGTCTTCTAACCCTCAAAGATCACGTTACATCACTTGTTTTAAGTGTAGGGGTCAAGGACACATCTCAAGGGAGTGCCCAAACAAACGGGTCATGCTGATTACGGAAAATGGAGAGTATGAATCTCAAGATGAAGAGGACTATGAACCGAAGGAGAATAGGGTGACATTGAGTACCCTGATGTGGGGGAACTGCTGGTCACTAGATGCATTCTCAGTGCAATGGTATATCCCTCAGAGACCATTCAAACGTAGAACATCTTCCACAGCCGGTGCACCATCAAGGGCAAGGTATGTAACCTCATCGTAGATGGTGGTTCTGGCACTAACGTTGCTAGTGCATATTGTGGATAAGCTAGGTCTAGAGAAGACAAGGCACCCTCGACCATATAGACTGAGATGGCTCGATGACAAGGTGGAGCTCAAGATCCATGAGCAAGTAACCGTGCCATTCAGTGTGGGCAGATACCAAGACCATGTAGTTTGCGATGTAGTACCAATGCAAGCTGGCCATCTTCTGCTATGAAGGCCATGGCAGTTTGACAAGGAGAGAAGGCATGATGGCCGAACCAATGTCTACACCTTTGTGCACGACAAAAGAAAGGTCAGCCTAGCTCCTCTCACACCTGCCCATGTACATGAGCTACAACAGAAAATGAGTAAGGAAAAGAAACTCATTAAGTCAAATTTTCTTATTCAACCAAGTCATGTCCGTAGAGCTTTAGCCTCGAAGGATTTAATGTTGCTAATGGTCTTCAAAGAGATTTTGAGTGTAGAAAAGAAACAGGTAGAGCTACCTACTGAAGTTGTAGCTCTCCTCAACAAATTCCAGGACGTATTCCCTGAGGAGATACCAGCAGGCTTGCCTCCGCTATGTGGCATAGAGCACCAGATTGACCTCGTGCCTGGAGCAGCCCTACCTAATCGGGTGCCTACTGGATGAGTCCAGAGGAGTCCAAAGATCTTGAGAAACAAGTCAAGGAGCTCCTGGAGAAAGGCTATGTTCGAGAGAGCCTCAGTCCATGTGGCGTACCAGTGCTGCTAGTACCCAAGAAGGATGGGACTTGGCGAATGTGTGTGGACTGCCGAGCCATCAACAACATCACAGTCAAGTACCGGCATCCAATACCACGGCTGGATGACATGCTAGATGAGGTGAGTGGAGCCACGGTCTTCTCCAAGATAGACCTCAAGAGTGGATACCATCAGGTCAGAATGAAGGAAGGTGATGAGTGAAAGACTGCTTTCAAGACAAAGCAAAGGTTGTATGAGTGGACAGTCATGCCATTCGGCTTGAGTAATGCCCCAAGCACCTTCATGCGCCTTATGAACCATGTTCTTAGGGCGTACATCAGTAAGTTCGTTGTGGTTTACTTTGATGATATTTTAGTTTATAGTAAGTGCATACGGGAACACCTCACACATCTTGAGTTGGTACTTAAAACGCTTCGACAAGAAGAGCTTTATGCCAATCTCAAGAAGTGCATCTTTTGTACTGATAAACTTGTCTTCTTAGATTTTGTTGTAAGTTCACAGGACTTACAGGTTGATGAAGAGAAGATTCGAGTCATACAATAGTGGCCAACACCGAGTAACATCAGCCAAGTGAGGAGCTTCCACGGTCTGGCCAGCTTCAACAGAAGATTCGTGCCCAACTTCAGCAGTATTACCTCACCATTTACGGCACTAGTGAAGAAGAACGTGGGATTCAGCTGGGGAGAAGCTCAGGAGAAGGCGTTCCAGGCTTTGAAGGACCCTCACGCATGCACTAGTGCTAGTCCTGCCCGACTTCAACAAGATGTTTGAAGTGGAGTGTGATGCCTCTGTAATAGGCATAGGAGTAGTGCTAACCCAAGGAGGAAGGCCAGTGGCATACTTCAGTGAGAAGTTAGGTGGTGCCTCACTCAACTACCCCACCTACGACAAGGAGCTCTATGCCCTAGTCCGAGCCTTGGAGACTTGGCAACATTACTTGTTGTACAAGGAGTTTGTGATCCACACTGATCACGAGACTCTCAAACACCTCAGAGGGCAAACAAATCTCAAGAGGAGACATGCCAGGTGGATGGAGTTCGTAGAGACCTTCCCATACGTCATCAAGTACAAGAAGGGCAAGGATAACGTGGTAGCCGATGCACTATCAAGGAGGTTTCCCTTGATATCCACCATGGAAGCAAAGGTCTTATGATTCGAGCACATCAAGAACCTATATAAGGATGATCCTGACTTTGCTAAGAGCTACAAGGAGTGTGGTACAAGGAGTCATGGCAAGTTCTACATCCATGATGGGTTCTTGTTCCGAGAAAGAAGGCTGTGCATACCACAAGGATCTTTACGGGAGCTTATCATCCGAGAAGCTCATGGAGGAGGTCTTATGGGCCACTTTGGTGTTGACAAGACACTAGTAGTGGTCAAGGAGCAATTCTAATGGCCACACATCAAGATGTCAGTAGAAGCCCATTGTGCAAGGTGAATCACTTGCAAAAAGGCGAAGTCCCGACACCCTGACGGTTTGTATCTCCCTCTGCCCATACCTACACATCCATGGGTGGACATTTCCATGAACTTCGTTCTAGGTCTACCCAAGATCAACCACAAAGATGCTATCTTTGTAGTGGTGGACATATTCTCCAAGATGGCACATTTAATCCCATGTGCCAATGTCAATGATGCCACGCAAACAGCCGAGCTGTTCTTCAGGGAGATAGTACGGCTTCACGGAGTGCCAAGTACCATCGTGTCAGGCAGGGACACCAAATTCCTTAGCCACTTCTGGAGGACCCTCTGGAGGAAGCTAGGCACGAAGCTGCTTTTCTCTACCACCAGCCATCATCAAACCGATGGCCAAACTGAAGTAGTCAACCGGACATTGTCGACTCTTCTCAAGACTACACTAGGGAAGAACCTCAAGACTTGGATGAAGTGCCTGCCATTCATAGAGTTCGCATACAACCGAGCAGTGCACTCAGCAACCAAGAAGACCCCTTTTCAAGTAGTATACGGCTTCAACCCCCTAACACCTTTGGAGCAAACGCCACTTTCACCAGCAGAGATGACCAACCTCAACGGAGCATCCAAGGTGGAGTTCATAAAGAAGATACACCAGAAGGTAGCAGAAAACTTGGAGAAGAGGACCGGGCCGTACGTGACTCACGCCAACAAGGGAAGAAAGGAGATGATTTTTCAACCAGGCGATTGAGTGTGGCTACACCTACGGCAGGAGAGGTTCCCCAACCTAAGGAGTTCCAAGCTGGCCCCAAGAGGAGATGGACCATTCATAGTACTGGAGAGGATCAACAACAACGCCTACCGGATCGAGCTTCCAGGTGAGTTCAATGAGTATAACACATTCAACGTAACTGATTTAACTCATTTCCTTGCAGATCAGTTTTGAGGTCAAAACCTACTGAAGAGGGAGGGGATGATGAGGGCATCAGATTGTCTGGCCGGCCAGGAGACCAGACTGGCCGACCAGAGTGCTTGCCCGAGATAGCTGGGCCATTTGGCGTGCCTGCCGGCCCAAGCGGTACCGCCAGGCGTACGACCAGCCGGGCCAGACCGATCAACCTTTCCGGCGGAGAGGCCCAAACCTCCGGCCCAACTGGCGGCGATGTGGATGACACCGCCGGCCCAATTGGTGACGCCGCCGGCTCCGGGATCAACCTGGCCAGCTCCGATGACCATACAGCCAGTACCTAGCACAGTCCAGCCGATCCAGCCGATCCAACCGATTGCACCACCATTTCAACATCTGCACGGAGACTTGGACCGGATAAGCTACTAGCTTCAAGACATGCATCTAGAGGAAGTTTTTACACCAGTGATGCCACTAGAAGCAATGACAAGGATCAGATCAAGGGCGCTCTTTCACAAGTTCAGTTTGTGGGTCGACAAGCTCGTAGAGTATGATCGAGAAAGAGCAATGGGCCAAGAGCACAAGGAAGAGTCCAAAGGCTTCTCAGCACTACAAAGGACTCCAGAGACTTGCGCTTTAGTGGCAAGAGAGGTCAGGGCTCAAAGATTCATAACCCTACTCCAAGTCGAAGACTAGGAGCTAGGCGCGTGCATGCCACATGGTCGGCCACCTTCCATTTCTTGGCCAATAGGTAAGAATGGTAAATTTTCAAATTATATACTTGCCTTTTTCTGTTTTGCAGGGTAGGATTTAGAATGTTTACATTTTGAGTCAAAGACAATTCAGGTAGAAGTCTTTTTCGGTTATTGCCTTTTTGTAATTTTTCTATTTGTGCACTTTTGTAAGTTTTCTATTTTTCTTTATTGAGTCGACCCTAGAAGGTCAAACTGCCGAGCATATTAATAAGGCTGCTTCAGCATTGTAGTTCGACAACCTTTTCCTGATATTAATAAAGATCGAATTTTCTTTCTACAAGTTTTCTCTCAAGAACTTGTGCGCTTAGTACCCTAGTCGAGACCAGCCCTCCTAGCTTCTAAGTTTGTGATTTATCACGAGGTTCATCACCCCTCGTGTGGTTCAATTCACCCTTCCATCCATTACCAAATAGAAAACCCCTATCCAGAAGCCTAAGGTCGAGTTTCTAACCTAATCTTTTCCAAACAGTCCACGTGCGTACAGCCTTGATTCGAGGCTTGTATCACATAGGCACGGTTTTGATACAAGGAAGCCAGCCAGTTGCCTACTTCAGTGAGAAGCTAGGTGGTGACTCACTAAATTACCCCACGTACGACAAGGAGCTCTATGCCTTAATCCGGGCATTAGAGACTTGGTAACACTATCTGCCGTCCAAAGAGTTCGTGATCTACACTGATCACGAAATCTTTAAGCACCTCAAAGGGCAAACCTCAAAAGAGGCATGCTAGGTGGATGGAATGCATTGAGTCATTCCCTTATGCCATCAAGTATAAAAAGACAAGGACAATGTAGTGGCCGATGCACTATCAAGGAGATATGCCTTGATATCGACCATAGAAGCTAAGATCTTAGGATTTGAACACATCAAAGATGTTTACAAAGATGATCCAAAATTTGATGAAAATTTTAAGGAAAGTGGCAAAGGGAGTCACAGCAAGTTCTAGTTCAGAGAAAGGAGGTTGTGCATACCTCAAGAATCATTACATGAGCTCATTACACGAGAAGCTCAGGGTGGAGGTACTTTGGGGCATTTTGGCATCGATAAGACCCTTGTCATGGTCAAGGGGGCATTTCTACTGGCCACACATCAAGAAGACCGTAGAAATCCATTGTGCAAGATGTGTAACTTGCAAGAAAGCGAAGTCCAGAGTGCACTCTCAGGGGTTGTATCTCTCTCTACCCATAACAACACATCTATGGATAGATATTTTGATGGACTTTGTTCTAGACCTGCCCAAGATCAACCAAAAGAATGCCATCTTTGTAGTGGTAGGTCATTTTTTCAAGATGGCCCATTTTATACCTTGTGCAAATGTTAATGATGCCACACAAACAACATAATTTTTCTTCAAAGAGATTGTGCCCCTTCATGGACTACCAAAAGACCATTGTGTCAGAACGAGACACAAAGTTCTTCAGTCATTTCTGGAGGATCCTTTGGAGGAAGCTAGGCACCAAGTTTTTGTTCTCCACCACGTGCCACCCTCAAACCGATGGCCAAACTGAGGTGGTCAACCGGACCTTGTCTACTATTTTCAGAACAACACTTGGGAAGAACCTCAAGACATGGGTGGAGTGCCTGCCATTCATAGAACTTTTCTACAACAAGGCCGTGCACTCGGCCACCCGGAAGACAGCTTTTGAAGTTGTCTATGGCTTCAATCCTTAAACGCCAATTGAGAAAACCCCACTGCCACCAGCGGAGATGACCAATCTGAACGGAGAGTCTAAGGTAGAATTCGTCAATAAGCTACACCAGAAGGTCATGGAGAACGGGAAATACGTAACTCATGCCAACAAGGGGTGAAAGGAGATGATCTTCCAACCAGGCGAATGGGTTTGGATATACCTAAGGTAGGAGAGGTTCTCCCACTTAAGGATTTCCAAGCTAGCCCCCAGAGGAGATGGGCCATTCAAGTTGCTCGAAAGAATCAACAACAATGCCTACCGGCTCGATCTTCCAGGTGAGTTTAATGTGTCTAAAACCTTCAACATAACTATTTATCTCCCTTCCTTGCAGACAATCTAGTTTTGAGACAAAACCTATTGAACAGGGAGAAGATGATGAGGGCACCATATCAAAATGGCCGGCCAGAAGGACCTGACCAAAAAGATGGCTAACCGAAAGACCTGCCGGACATGGTCGGACCAAGTGGTGACATGGGCGACATGGCCGTCCCAAGTAACAACATGGATGACATGGCCGGATAAAGTGGCGAGATGGCTAGCACGAGCAACACCATGGAAGACTTGGAACAACTGACCAGCCACCTCCAAGGCATGGATCTAGAACAGAATTTAGCCCCAATGGTACCACAAGGAGCAATGACCAGAAGCATAACTCGAGCACTCTACCAAAAATTCAGCTTGCTCGTGGAAGGGCTTATAGAGGATCAAGGAAACTCAACCACGAGCCAAGAATGCAGCAACCCAACCAAAGGCCTACCACTTCACCAAAATGATCCAGAAGCATGGGCTCTCATGGCAAAAGAGGTCAAGGCTCAAAAGTATGTAAACCTACTTCAAGTGAACGATTGAGAGCTAGGCGCGTGTGTACCACAAAGTCGGTCATTTTCTATTTCTTAGCCGAAAGATAAGAAAGTAATTTTTACATTTCTATATTGCCTTTTCTATTTTTAAGGGTATGACTTAGTATATTTTCCTTTTATTAAGTCATGAACATTAAGTAATTTTACTTTTCGGTTATTTCCATTTGTTGTATTTGTCCTTTTTGCACTTTTTTATCTTTTCTTTTTCTTTTGTGTTTCGACCCTAAAAGGTCAAGGCTGCAGAGCACATTAATAAGGCTCTTTCAACATTGTAGTTCTACAAATTTTTTCATCATATCAATAAAGAATTGAATTTTCTTTCAAAGAGTCTTTGCGCACAAAGTTCTTTTGATTTCTCTCTAAACCCTAGTCGAGACCAGAACTCCCATAGTTAGAGTTGTGATTTATCACGAGGCCTCTCACATCTCGTATGGTTTACTTCACCCCACCACTCCAAACACTCACATAAACTATCCTAAGAAGCTTTAGGCCAAGTTTCTCGCCCAAACTCTTTGCACCCAGTCCGAGAGCAACATGGCCACGATCCCAAGCTTGTATCACTGTGATTACACATGATGAGAGTAGTACAATCCACTTACCACCCGTGTTTAAAGTTCTCTTCTATAAACGGGATGAAAACCATACATGGTAGTCAAAAAGCTTCCTGCAAATGCTAACTTGGTTGTTACAAACAATCCTAACTACGCTCCAATAGTAATCAAAGAAAGAAGACGAACTCGCGACACAGGAAATAAAGCGAAATAAAAACCCCACCATCCTAAATCCATAACCGGTACTTATATCCCAAGTATGTATTGATGACGATTATCCAAATCGATGCATAGATATCGGAACAGAATTGAACACCACATAAAAAAATGATCTCAACAAATCACGTTCACATGGTCTTCACAAGATATGCAAGAGATCATCATATATGTCACATCACATGAATTGAACGTAGACCCAACATTCAAGCCTGTAAAGTAAACATAGAAAACTCAGACTCAAAAGGGCTAAAGCAGTCAACAATGAAGTAGGCAGATACTGAAAATCGGGTCAATCCGAGAGGTTAAATACATAGATTGGGTGGCAAACCCAGTAATCGTCAAAAATAAAAATGGGAAATGGCGCGTTTGTATTGGTTTCACCATTTTAAACAATGCTTTCCCGAAAGACAGTTTCCCCCAACCACATATCAATCGATTGGTAGAAGCCACTGCCGATCACCAGCCCCTGTCTTTCATGGACACTTTCTCCAAGTACAATCAAATTCTGATGAACCCAAAAATCCAGGAAAATACTGCATTCACCAGAGATTGGGGAACCTATTGCTATAAAGTAATGCTCTTCGACCCAAAAAATGCTAGTGTCACATATCACAACTTGTAAACAAAATGTTTTCCGAACAATTAGGCAATATAATGGAAGTTTACATCGACGATATGCTAGTGAAATCAGCCAAAGAATACGATCATGTGCTACATCTGAGGGAATGTTTCACCATTCTCAATAAGTACAAAATAAAGTTGAATCCTACAAAATGTTCATTCGGAGTTGCTTATAGCGAATTCCTAGGCTATCTAGTAACAAAAAAGAATACAAGAAAATCCGAAGCAAATCACTACGTTCCTCAAAATACCCTCTCCTAAGACCAGATGTGAAATGCAAAAGTTAACCGGTACGATCGCTATTGAACCAGTTTATATCACGATCCACCAACAAATGTCTTCTTTTCTACCAATTGTTAAAAGGGAATCAAGCCTTCGAGTGGAATGAATCGTGCAAAGAAGCATTCCAGCAACTCAAGGCATACCTGGCCGAGCCTCCAATACTAACAAAACCAGCAAAAGGATAGCCCTTGTATCTATACATTGCCGTCTCGCAAGCAACAATAAGCGGGATCTTTGTTTGGGAAGAACAAAACAATCAAAAGCCCTTATATTATATCATTAACTCTCTGGTAGCGATGGAAAAATTGGCACTCGCCGTCATTGTATCCGCAAGAAAACTAAGACCCTACTTCTAATGACACCTGATTGTAATAATGTCCTCACAACCTCTGCGACCCATGCTTCACAGTCCTAGCCAATCGAGATGACTGACTTTAAAGATCAATGAGTACGACATCAAATATTGACCTAAAACATGCGCCAAAGCCCAAATTTTAGCTAACTTCGTTATCGAATTGGTCACAAAGCCATCCGAAAAAGAAAATGAGTCCAGATGATCGAAACTCTACATAAATGGAGCATCCTCGAAGAAAAGATCATGAGTCAAGATCAAACTAACATCTACGACCAAATAAACGCTCAAACAATCATTTAGACTTGGTCTCCAACATCCAATAACAAAACCGAGTACGAAGAATTGATTGCTAGACTCAAATTAGCATTGGGAATCAGCGTGCGTCAGCTAAATGGTCACAAGCCAAATCCACGGCAAATACAAAACTATAGACGAGCGAATGGAGGAGTACCTCACGGTCGTTTTTGGGCTTACAAGTCAATTCAAAAAATTCGAACTAACTAGAATTCCCCAGGAAGAGAATACATCTGTCGACGCATTGGTAGCACTCGCCGCTATGTCCGATCCCTTGGTCAAACAAATTATCCCATTGAGGGAATCGAAATACCAAGTATCGATCTCACCCGTAAGACAGCTGACTAAATTGAAATAGAACTCACCTTGGCTGTGGCAGCCAACACAACAGTCGCCCTTCTCGAAACTTAAGGAACCAATGATCCGAAAATCAATTGGAGAACCGGTGATACAATACATAGAAAACGGTGTCCTACCACTACACTCAAATGGGAAGCCCATAAACTCAAGACCCTTAGCGCCAAATATTATATCATAAACGGCGAATTGTATAAAAGAAAGCATATCCGGACCCTATTTCAAATGTGTCTACGGAAACGAAACTCTAAATCTCTTGAACAAAATCCACGAGGGTTCCTGCGGGAATCATTGCGGAAGAAGAGCGCTTGTATCAAAATACAATGATATTTTTGGCCAACAATCATCGCTGATTGTGAATCCTATTCAGGTAAGTGTGACAAGTGTCAACGACATGCTCCTATAATCCACCAGCCCACCGAAAAACTATCATCCGTTTCAGTCCCATACTTATTCATTAGATAATGCATGGATATAATTGGTCCACTCTATGAATCAGGGAGACCTAAAAGGATTAAATTCCTACTAGTCATAACCGACTATTTCACGAAATGGATCAAAGCGTAAGAATACTAGCAAATAACTCAAATAGAAGTCAGAAACTTCATATGGTAAAACATAATATGTCGCCATGAGTTACCTTACAAAATCTTCACCGACAATGGATCCCATTTCATTTCAAAGAATTTTGAAAAATTATGTGAAACGTGGAAAATCTATCTGACTAAATCAACTCCTCGTTATCCTCAAAGAAACGGGCAAGCCGAGGCTACTAATATTTGTATTTTGACGAACCTTAAGAAACGCTTAGAATGCCAAAAAAGGGAAGTGGTAAGATGAACTCTGTAGAGTTCTCTAGAGTTATCGAACCACTCCCCAAAAAACAACCAACGAGACATCGTTCTCCTTGGCGTATGAAATGGACGAAATGGTACCTATTGAAGTATCAGTTCCAAGTCTTCGAAGGACCACATGTCCAGTAAACGAAGAATTAAATAACGAAATGCTCATTGCTCATCGAGACACAATTGATGAACGACACAACCAAGCCTTGATCAGAATTCAAAACTATCAGCAAGTCACTGCACGCTTTTATAATTCCAAGGTCAAGCAACGCAGATTTAACGAAGGAGACCTAGTACTAAAAAAGGTATAAGATAACACATAGGAGCTCAATGTTAGAAAATTGGAAACCAAAAGGGAAAGTCCCTATCGGATAACTCAAGTGATCCGAAACGGTGTTTACAAGCTCGGAAAATTGAATGCAATACCAAGACTTCAATCATGCAATATCATGAACTTGAAGAAGTATTATCATTAGGTACTACTAATAATCGAACTACCTAAAAGCTTAATCCCATAACAAGGTATGTAGGCAACTCGACCCATGAGTGCATCCGCCTCCTTTCTACCCATCTGATATTCTCTATATTTTTTAGACAGTAGTCGTATAAACTATGTATCATACGGCATATCAATCAACACGATCTCGTCTCTTGTTACTGTGATCATTATTCTCATACAACAAAGTTGAGTTCGCCTTGCATTAAGCAAACTATGATCAAACATGATCTTAAAAGTCGAGTTCGCCTTGCATTAAGCAAACCACGATCAAACGCGATCTCAAAAGTCAGTCAACCTTGCATTAAAGAAATTACGATCAAACGCGATTTCCAAAGAAGTTCACCCTGCATTAAGCAAATTACAGTCAAACGCGATCTTAAAGCCGAGCCGACCTCGCATTAAGCAAATCACAATCAAACACATCTCACTAAGCCCAGCGAAAAGCGATGATTAAAAGCAATCTCAAATCTATGTGATTCTAACACGAAGTCTTTCGAATCAACTGAATCCCCTCG
>JAENJI010000012.1:18651854-18678813 GCA_018901935.1 Pugionium cornutum | reverse complement strand
TGGAGTCCTTTGTAGTGCTGAGAAGCCTTTGGACTCTTCCTTGTGCTCTTGGCCCATTGCTCTTTCTCGATCATACTCTACGAGCTTGTCGACCCACAAACTGAACTTGTGAAAGAGCGCCCTTGATCTGATCCTTGTCATTGCTTCTAGTGGCATCACTGGTGTAAAAACTTCCTCTAGATGCATGTCTTGAAGCTAGTAGCTTATCCGGTCCAAGTCTCCGTGCAGATGTTGAAATGGTGGTGCAATCGGTTGGATCGGCTGGATCGGCTGGACTGTGCTAGGTACTGGCTGTATGGTCATCGGAGCTGGCCAGGTTGATCCCGGAGCCGGCGGCGTCACCAATTGGGCCGGCGGTGTCATCCACATCGCCGCCAGTTGGGCCGGAGGTTTGGGCCTCTCCGCCGGAAAGGTTGATCGGTCTGGCCCGGCTGGTCGTACGCCTGGCGGTACCGCTTGGGCCGGCAGGCACGCCAAATGGCCCAGCTATCTCGGGCAAGCACTCTGGTCGGCCAGTCTGGTCTCCTGGCCGGCCAGACAATCTGATGCCCTCATCATCCCCTCCCTCTTCAGTAGGTTTTGACCTCAAAACTGATCTGCAAGGAAATGAGTTAAATCAGTTACGTTGAATGTGTTATACTCATTGAACTCACCTGGAAGCTCGATCCGGTAGGCGTTGTTGTTGATCCTCTCCAGTACTATGAATGGTCCATCTCCTCTTGGGGCCAGCTTGGAACTCCTTAGGTTGGGGAACCTCTCCTGCCGTAGGTGTAGCCACACTCAATCGCCTGGTTGAAAAATCATCTCCTTTCTTCCCTTGTTGGCGTGAGTCACGTACGGCCCGGTCCTCTTCTCCAAGTTTTCTGCTACCTTCTGGTGTATCTTCTTTATGAACTCCACCTTGGATGCTCCGTTGAGGTTGGTCATCTCTGCTGGTGAAAGTGGCGTTTGCTCCAAAGGTGTTAGGGGGTTGAAGCCGTATACTACTTGAAAAGGGGTCTTCTTGGTTGCTGAGTGCACTGCTCGGTTGTATGCGAACTCTATGAATGGCAGGCACTTCATCCAAGTCTTGAGGTTCTTCCCTAGTGTAGTCTTGAGAAGAGTCGACAATGTCCGGTTGACTACTTCAGTTTGGCCATCGGTTTGATGATGGCTGGTGGTAGAGAAAAGCAGCTTCGTGCCTAGCTTCCTCCAGAGGGTCCTCCAGAAGTGGCTAAGGAATTTGGTGTCCCTGCCTGACACGATGGTACTTGGCACTCCGTGAAGCCGTACTATCTCCCTGAAGAACAGCTCGGCTGTTTGCGTGGCATCATTGACATTGGCACATGGGATTAAATGTGCCATCTTGGAGAATATGTCCACCACTACAAAGATAGCATCTTTGTGGTTGATCTTGGGTAGACCTAGAACGAAGTTCATGGAAATGTCCACCCATGGATGTGTAGGTATGGGCAGAGGGAGATACAAACCGTCAGGGTGTCGGGACTTCGCCTTTTTGCAAGTGATTCACCTTGCACAATGGGCTTCTACTGACATCTTGATGTGTGGCCATTAGAATTGCTCCTTGACCACTACTAGTGTCTTGTCAACACCAAAGTGGCCCATAAGACCTCCTCCATGAGCTTCTCGGATGATAAGCTCCCGTAAAGATCCTTGTGGTATGCACAGCCTTCTTTCTCGGAACAAGAACCCATCATGGATGTAGAACTTGCCATGACTCCTTGTACCACACTCCTTGTAGCTCTTAGCAAAGTCAGGATCATCCTTATATAGGTTCTTGATGTGCTCGAATCATAAGACCTTTGCTTCCATGGTGGATATCAAGGGAAACCTCCTTGATAGTGCATCGGCTACCACGTTATCCTTGCCCTTCTTGTACTTGATGACGTATGGGAAGGTCTCTACGAACTCCATCCACCTGGCATGTCTCCTCTTGAGATTTGTTTGCCCTCTGAGGTGTTTGAGAGTCTCGTGATCAGTGTGGATCACAAACTCCTTGTACAACAAGTAATGTTGCCAAGTCTCCAAGGCTCGGACTAGGGCATAGAGCTCCTTGTCGTAGGTGGGGTAGTTGAGTGAGGCACCACCTAACTTCTCACTGAAGTATGCCACTGGCCTTCCTCCTTGGGTTAGCACTACTCCTATGCCTATTACAGAGGCATCACACTCCACTTCAAACATCTTGTTGAAGTCGGGCAGGACTAGCACTAGTGCATGCGTGAGGGTCCTTCAAAGCCTGGAACGCCTTCTCCTGAGCTTCTCCCCAGCTGAATCCCACGTTCTTCTTCACTACTGCCATCAGTGGTGAGGCAATACTGCTGAAGTTGGGCACGAATCTCCTATAGAAGCTGGCCAGTCCGTGGAAGCTCCTTACTTGGCTGATGTTTCCTGGTGTTGGCCATTCTTGTATGGCTCGAATCTTCTCTTCATCAACCTGTAGGCCCTGTGAACTTACAACAAAACCTAAAAAGACAAGCTTATCAGTACAAAAGGTGCACTTCTTGAGATTGGCATAAAGCTCTTCTTGTCGAAGGGTTTTAAGTACCATCTCAAGATGTGTGAGGTGTTCCCGTAGGCACTTACTATAAACTAGTATGTCATCAAAGTAAACTACTACAAACTTACTGATGTACGCCCTAAGAACTTGGTTCATAAGGCGCATGAAGGTGCTTGGGGCTTGGGGCATTAGTCAAGCCAAATGGCATGACTGTCCACTCATAGAGCCCTTGCTTTGTCTTGAAAGCAGTCTTCCATTCATCACCTTCCTTCATCATGACCTGGTGGTATCCACTCTTGAGGTCTCTCTTGGGGAAGACCGTGGCTCCACTCAGCTCATCTAGCATGTCATCCAGTCGTGGTATTGGATGCCACTTGACTGTGATGTTGTTGATTGCTCGGCAGTCCACGCACATGCCAAGTCCCATCCTTCTTGGGCACTAGTAGCACTGGTACAGCACATGGACTGAGGCTCTCGAACATATCCTTTCTCCAGGAGCTCCTTGACTTGCTTCTCAAGCTCCTTGGACTCCTCTGGACTCATCCGGTAGGCTGGCGGGTTGGGCAGGGCTGCTCCGGGCACTAGATCAATCTGGTGTTCTATGCCACGTAAAGGAGGCAAGCCTGCTGGTATCTCCTCTGGAAATACATCCTGGAATTTGTTGAGGAGAGTTGCTACTTCAGGAGGTAGCTCTACCTGTCCCTGTTCTACTCTCAAAACTTCTTTGAAGACCATTAGTAACATTAAATCCTTGGAGGCTAAAGCTCTCCGGACATGGCTTGGTTGAATAAGAAAATTAGACTTGATAAGTTTCTTTTCCTTACTCATTTGGAGTTGTAGCTCATGTACCTGGGCAGGTGTAAGAGGAGCCAAGCTGACCTTTCTTTTGTCATGCACAAAAGTGTAGAGATTGGTTCGCCATCATGCCTGGTATCTTTGTCAAACTGCCATGGTCTTCCTAGCAGAAGATGGCCAGCTTGCATGGGCACCACGTCGCACACGACTTGGTCTTGGTACTTGCCCACACTGAATGGCACAGTGACTTGCTCATGGATCTTGAGCTCCACTTTGTCATCGAGCCATCTCAGTCTATATGGTCGAGGATGCCTTGTCTTCTCTAGACCTAGCTTATCAACCATATATGCACTAGCAACGTTAGTGCAAGAACCACCATCTATGATGAGGTTACATACCTTGCCCTTGATGGTGCAACGGCTGTGGAAGATGTTCTCCCTTTGGATGGTCTCTGAAGGATCCACCATTGCACTGAGGATACGTCTAGTGACCAGCACTTCCCCCACATCAGGGTACTCAATGTCACCATACTCTCCTTCTGGTTCATAGTCCTCTTCATCTTGGGACTCATATTCTCCTGCCTCCGTAATCAACATGACTCGGTTGTTTGGGCACTCCCTTGAGATGTGTCCACGTCCCCTACACTTGAAACAAGTTATGTCACGTGATCTTTGAGGGTTAGAAGACTTACCAGGCTCTCTCTGGTCACGGGTGGGTTCAGGAGGCTTGCTCTTGAACCTTCACTCGATCTCTATGCTCTTGCCTTTGTCTACGGGCTTGGGCATGTTGCTTGGTGCCCAAGGTGTCTTAGGCTTGCTGCGGATGTCTTGGCTCTTACGCTTGATGTGCTGCTCAGCTTGCACAGATAGGTGGAACAAGTCTTTGAAGTCATTGTAGATTTGCCTTTCCACCTTGCGGCTGATCCTTTCTTGGAGTCCATCCAAGAACTGTGCCATCAATGCTTCTTCATCATCATTGAGCTCCAATCTGTTCCTTAGCTTCTCGAACTCTTCATAGTACTCCTCTACTGATCTGGTACCCTGCTTAAGAGTACGAAAACGACGTTGCAAATCTCTATGAAAGTAAGGTGGAACAAACCTTTGTCGCATGAGGTCTTTCATGTCGACCCATGAGTCTACGGGTCTCATTCTCTTCCTCCTTCTGTCAGATACCTCACGATCCCACCAGATGAGGGCATTGTCCGTGAGTTGTGCTACTGCCATTGAGACTCTCCTAGGTCCTGGTTGGTTGTAATGATCAAAGATATGATCCATTCTTCTCTCCCAATCTAGGTAAGCCCCGGGGTCTACTTTTCCTGCAAAACTAGGAGGAGTTAGCTTAACATCAGGATGATTTACCCAGTTGTAGGTGTGTTCATCTCCATCCTCATGATGTATAGGAGGCATTCTTGGTCTCTGGTGAAGACCATATGGCTCAAAGCCATCATCTACTGCCTCTGGTTGCCGTGGAGGTCCTCTCGGCCTATGGTGATAGTTATGCGGTTGTGTGTCCTCATCTCCACCTGGCTGGGGCTCCTCCTGTTCGTGCCGTGTCCTAAGGTGCTCAGGACCCTCAGGACGGTCTTGCTCAGCTCTCACGTGCCTTATGGCCTGGAATCTCACCGGTCTTTCCACGCGCTCCAACCTCTCGCCTATGGATGCGAGTTGTGTTTGGAGTGTGGTGAACATGGCCATCATGGCTTCGGTTGCTTCTCTATTTTCTTCTCCCATGGTGTGCTACAAAGAAATAAGACAAGTTAGGATGCTCCTAAATTATTAGGAGGGTTTTCTTTTTATAAGGATTCGAAAAAATGCAAAAAGGAAGAAAATCTGAGAATTGGAAATTCAAAGATATGAAAATCTGAAAAAAAGGAAACTTTCTTGACAACTTGTGCTAGCTGTCCAATTCGAATTCTTTTAGTATCTTTTCTATTTTCTTTTTCTTTTCTTGTTAATTAAACTTAAAAATAAAGGAAATATGATTTAAACAAAAAGGAAAACGTGAATGGCAATGCAAAAGTGAATCTAAACCCTAGTGATACACGTAGAAGGCTAGATGCACTCGGTTTGGAGTTTGATGTTATTTTTTTGATTTTTCTTGAATGCGACTTAAACTAATGCAAGAACTAAAAACAAAACAAGCTAAAGGATAGAAACAACCTGGTTTAGGAGCTTTAAGCTCTGATACCAAAATGAAGTGATACAAGCCTTGATTCAAGGATGTATGCGCGTGGGCTGTTTGGAGAAGTGTAGGTGAGAAACTCGACCTTAGACTTCTTGGATAGGGGTTTTTGGGTTGGTATTCGATGGAAAGGTGAAGTGAACCACACGAGGGGTGATGAACCTCGTGATAAATCACAAACTTAGAGCTAGGAGGGCTGGTCTCAACTAGGTTCTAAGGGCACAAGTCTCTTGAGAGAATAACTTGTTGGGGAAAAAGTTCTATCTTTATTAATATCAAAGAGGTTGTTGAACTACAATGCTGGAAGGAGCCTTATTAATATGCTCGACAGCTTGACCTACTAGGGTCGACTCAAATAAAGAAAAGGAAAGTTTACAAAAGTGCACAAAAAGAAAAGATACAAAAGTGTATAACCGAAAAAGGACCTATTCCTAAAATGTTCTTGACTCAAAAATGTAAAGCATCTAGATCCTACCCTGCAAAACAGAAAGAGGCATATATTCAAATTGAAACTTACCTTAACTTACCTCATGGCCAAGAAATGGAAGGTGGCCGTCCTTGTGGCATGCACGCGCCTTGCTCCTAGTCTTCGACTTGGAGTAGGGTTAAAATCTTTGGGCCCTGACCTCTCTTGCCACTAAAGCCCAAGTCTCTGATGTTCCTTGTGTTGTTGAGAAGCCATTGGACTCTACTTTGCTCTTCTGGCCCATTGTCCTTAGCTGATCTTCCTCTAAGAGCTTGTCGACCCATAAGCTGAATTTGTGGAAGAGTGCCCTTGATCTGCTTCTTGTCATTGCTCCTTGAGGTACCACTGGTGTAGATACTTCTTCTAGGTGCATGT
Organism: Pugionium cornutum; assembly: GCA_018901935.1. NCBI lineage: Eukaryota > Viridiplantae > Streptophyta > Magnoliopsida > Brassicales > Brassicaceae > Pugionium > Pugionium cornutum. The sequence continues at coordinate 18,672,499 of JAENJI010000012.1, read as the reverse complement.
CCTGGAGCTGGTAGCTCATTTGGTCCGATTCCTCTTGTGTGGAAGTGGAAATGCGCTTGTACTCGGCTGGATCGGCTGTACCGGCTGGAATGTGCGAGGTAACTGCCGGAATGCCTTCAGGACCGGCTAAGTTGATGCCGGAGTTGGCGGCATCACCAAGGGGACCGGCGGTGTCATCCACGTGTATAAGATGGTCGACAAAGAACATTGCGCCAAAAGTGCAAAGAAGAGTCCAAAGGCTTCTCAACAATTCAAGGGACTTCAGAGACTTGGGCTTTATTGGCAAGAGAGGTCAGGGCCCAAAGATTCATAAGTTCAGCTTATGGGTCGAATTTTCTTTATACACGTTTTTCTCTCAAGAGACTTGTGTGCTGAGAACCTAGTTGAGACCAGCCCTCCTAGCTCTAAGTTTGTGATTTATCACAAGGTTCATCACCCCTCATGTGGTTCACTTCACCCTTACATCCATTACCAAACCGAAAACTCCCATCCTGAAGCATAAGGTTGAGTTTCTCACCTAATCTTCTCCAAACAGCCCACGCGCGTAGAGCCTTGATTCGAGGTTTGTTGCATTTTGGTATCAGACCTTAAAGCTCCTAAGACCAGGTTGTTTCTATCCTTTACTTAGTCTTGTTTCCAGTTCTTGCATTAGTTTAAGTCGCATTCAAGAAAAATAAAAAAAAATAACATCAAAACTCCAAACCGAGTGCATCTAGCTTCTATGTGTATCACTAGGGCTTAGATTCATTCTTGCATTGCAATTTTCGTCTTTCCTTTTTCTTAAAGCATATTTCCATTATTATTAAGTTAAATTGAAAAGCAAAACAAAACTAAAATAGAAAAACACCAAAAGAAATTGCCCAAAAAAACAGCTAGCACTAGTTATTAGGAAGTTTCCATTTTTCTAACTTTTCCATTTTTCAAATTTTTTTGTTTTCCAATTTTTCCTTTTTGCATTTTTCGAATTTTTCTATAAAAATAAAACCCTCCTAATCGACTTACGAGCAAAATAACTTGTGTTTCTTTCTTCTAGCACAATGGAAGAAGGAAATCAGGATGCAGCTGAGGCCATGATGGCCATGTTCACCACACTCCAAACACAATTTGCATCAATCGGCGAGAGGTTGGAGCGCGTGGAGAGGCCGGTGAGATTCCAGGCCATAAGGCACGTGAGGGCTGAGAAAGACCATACTGAGGTTCCTGAGCACCCTAGGTCACGGCACGAACAGGAGGAGCCCCAGCCGGATGGAGATGAGGACGCACGGCCTCACGGCTATCACCCTAGGCCGAGAGGACCCCCACGGCAACCAGAAGCAGAAGGCGATGGCTTCGAGCAATATGGTCATCAACAGAGACCAAGAATGCCTCCTGGACATCATGAAGATGGAGTTGAATACGCCTACAACCGGGTAACTCATCATGATGTTAAATTAACACCTCCTAGTTTTGCAGGAAAAGTAAACCCCGAAGCCTATCTAGATTGGGAGAGGAGGATGGATCACATCTTCGATCACTACAACCAACCAGGCCCTAGGAGAGTCTCCATGGTAGTAGCACAACTCACGGATAATGCCCTCATCTGGTAGGATCGTGATGTTTCTGACCGAAGGAGGAGGAGATTGAGCCCCGTAGACTCATGGGTGGACATGAAAGATCTCATGAGACAAAGGTTTGTTACACCTTATTTCCATAGAGATTTGCAACGACGTTTTTGTACTCTTAAGCAGGGCACCAGATCAGTAGAGGAGTACTACGAATAGTTTGAAAGGCTAAGGAACAAGCTGGAGCTCAATGACGATGAAGAGGCATTGATGGCGTAATGTTTGGATGGGTTGCAAGAGAGAATCAGCCGTAAGGTGGAGAGACAAATCAACAACGACTTCAAGGACTTGTTCCACCTATCTTTCCAGGCTGAGCAGCACATCAGGCGTAAGAGCCAAGACATACGCAGCAAGCCTAAGATGCCTTGGGCACCAAGCAATAGCCCCAAGCCCGTAGACAAAGGCAAGAGCATAGAGATTGAATCACGGTTCAAGAGCAAGCCTCCTGAGCAAACCCGTGACCAGAGAGAGCCTAGTAAGTCTTCTAACACTCATAGATCACGTGACATCACTTGCTTTAAGTGTAGGGGTCGCGGTCACATCTCAAGGGAGTGCCCAAACAACCGTGTCAAGGGAGTGCCCAAACAACCGTGTCATGCTGACTGGAGAGTATGAGTCTCAAGACGAAGAATACTATGAACCAGAAGGAGAATACGGTGACATTGAGTACCCTGATGTGGGGGAAGTGCTGGTCACTAGACGCATTCTTAGTGCAATGGTGGATCCCTCAGAGACCATTCAAAGGGAGAACATCTTCCACAGCCGGTGCACCATCAAGGGCAAGGTATGTAACCTCATCATAGATGGTGGTTCTCGCACTAACGTTGCTAGTGCGTACATGGTTGATAAGCTAGGTCTAGAGAAGACAAGGCACCCTCGACCGTATAGACTGAGATGGCTCGATAACAAAGTGGAGCTTAAGATCCATAAGCAAGTAACTGTGCCATTCATAGTTGATGTAAGATTGAATATCAATCTCACAAGCGGTACGGCCGTGACTCGCAAGACCGAGAATCTCTCTTGGCTTAAGCGGGCAAGGGAACTAAAAGGAGGGGGTTTTGATCGAATCACACGATCAAAGGTGAACCAAGGGAGTTTGAATCTCTCAAACTAACCTGGCCGTGGCTTCAATAGAAAGGAAGTGAATCACACACTTAGTTTCTAAAGAATAAGAACAAGTTCAAAGACAAGGCTTTGAAGAAAATACTTTGTATTCAACTTTTATTTCAATGGTGGTCTATCTTTACAATGAGGTCGTGCTGAGCTTATATAGTGCTCTTAGCAATGGTCCTAAACCTAAAAAAGAGAAAAGGAAATCATATATTTAAAATATATGGCTGTTGGCCATTAATGTCTAGTTTGGCCAACAAGGAAAGTGTATATGCTTGAATCTTGAGAGCTTTGGGGCGAATGTAAGGTGTCTAGGTACATCCTGGATGCTTTGGAAAGTCTTCAATACGTGCCCAATTTGCAAGGAATAGAGATATTGCAATCTGAACACATTAAGTGCACTTCGGTCCATATATGGCAAGTCTTGGAGGAAAGGGATTTGCCTGATCCTCTGGTGGCTGGTGCATGGTAGGTTTATTTTGGGCTTCTTTAGGGCCTTAATAATATCTCCTGGACGCCATGTTTTGGTTTGCAAGTGATTAAACCAGTTGGCCATCTCACTTGCCATAAACGGCTCCAATCGGTTCATTTGAAGGCACGGATGGACCCGTCTGGTCCAAGGCGTGTTTGAGCTTCTAGAAGTGCTTAAGGGAGCTCCTAGAAGTACCAAAAAGTCTCCTGGTCTCCAAAGAAACGTTTGGAGACTTTCATATAAGGAAAGTTCCAAATATGGTAAGTTTCGAAAACTCCAATTTGATGTATGGTGCATGACTTGATCTGGCCTTTTTTTGGATGAGCTGCATGTCGCCGCGTGTCCTCTGTGAGTCAGGATTATAGGCCAGGTTTGGTCTTGGCTGGCCGCTTCTTGGTTAAGCTTGGATTCATGAAGATACACCCATGTATCCTTTTGCGCGTATTTGGCCGCCTTTGTGTTCCTTGGGCCGGCCGGTCCGGGCAGTTGGCCGGGGGTTGGGCTGATGACCTCATCATACCCTCCTTCTTCGAAATGTTTTGTCCTCAAAACAGTTTTTCCTGCACATAGAGAAGGCAAGTTAATACCTTGATTTACTTGTGGGTTTAGGGCATTACCTTGGTTTATGGCCCTTATATGGTTCGGATGTGGCAATGGTGCATCTGGTGGTTGCTCCCTGATAAGAAAGGAAGAAATTAATCCTTTCCATTGCAGCTGGTTGCTTTGTTTTGCCTCCAAGGTGTTGGGTTCTCCATGGTCTCCTCTTGATTCCGAACATCGGTTTAATGTAGGAGGTGGGTCTTCTTGATCTTTGTTGAATCCTTGCTTTATTAGACCTGTTTCAACAACCTTTTGGAAAGACAAGTGCATTATGCTAGTACTGGAAATTTCAAATTGAAGCTCCTTTATTGCCTTAACACTTTTAGGCTTAACATTTTCGCGTTCTACTTGTAAGCTTGTTATTAGTTGTCTAGTTGGGCATGTCTTAGCAAAGTGTCCTCTTTCTTGACATCTATAGCATATAATTTCATCTGTTTTCACATTGTTAGAAGACTTACCTGGCGTTTCCTTGATGTGTATTCCAAGCAATGGCTTTGATGGTTTCATGTGTGCTATGGCTTGAGGCTTTTGAACTTGCTGGTCAATTTCTGATTTGACCATTGGCTTAGCTACCTTTTGTCCTTCTAAGGTGTTTGAAAACACGTTGTTATGCTCAGAGCAGTAGGAAAGCTTGGGCTTATGAAAGGGCTGCATGTTTAGTGTAGACATCCCACTCCTCGATGTTGTTGGATGCATAGATGGTGTGGTGATGTTTCTGCGTGTTTGGTACTTCTTCACAAACTCCCTATACATTCGTGCCTTAAGGTCTCCCCAATCAAGGACTGGTTTGTTGTAGAAAGTCCGTGCATTTTCTTTCAACCACCAATTATAGGCATCTCCAACGAGCATATCAATGGCATATGAGAGCTTCTCTTCTTTGGGGATGTTGTTTGAGCGCAGCCATTGTTTCATGTTGGTTTCCCATTGGAGGTATTCATCCGGGTCCTTGTTATACCCTGAAAAGGTTAGAGATTTGGAATTGTAAATATATACCTTACTAGTCCGATTCCTAGTTGGAGTGGTGATTCGGTTGATCTAGTTAGCCAGCTTCTATCAGTGGAATAGTAGTCTGGTGGCTCTGGTTCGAGTTCTTCAACTCCTGTTTCATTGTCAAAATCATATTTTGAATAGTCTTCATGCCATGTCTCATATCCATAGGAATCATCTACATCGGACAAGTCTTAGTGCCATTCATCACAATAATTTTTTTCAAAGCATTGGTAAGGACTTTCTTCCTCATAATACTCCATATTTTAAATTTGTACCTTGCACAAGAAAAAAAGATAGATTTAAGTCGAAATACACAAATAAGGAAACTAGACTTGAGTGAATATTTGGTATTAACACACAAGTAGTACCAAAAGAAAATCAACACAAGAAAATATTTTTATGGTTTTTGTTTTTGGTTACTTTTGGCAACTAACTTAAAAACAAATTAAAATACAATATTTTTTTTTGGTATTAAATTAGGACGAAAAATAATAATAATATTATATAAATCTTTTCTTCTTTTTTTTTTTTAAAAAAAAAACTTAACTAGCAACTAAATTGGAAAATAAACAAAATGAAGTGATGTTTATATTTTTGGGTTTTTTTTTCTCTTAATTGGACGAAACTAAGCAAACATGAAATGCAAATTTTTGATTTGGTTTTTAGATTTAAATGAGAGGAGACAAAAACAATCAACAAGAATCAACAAGAAACAATGCAAATGAAGAATACGAACAAATATTTGTTTTTTTTGGTTTTTCAATAAGATGTAAATAACAAAATGCAAAATAAAATCATAAAAGCTCAAAGATAAAGGTTGGATGAACACAACCTGGGATAGGAGCTTTTAGCTCTGATACCAAATGATGTAAGATTGAATATCAATCTCACAAGCGGTACGGCCGTGACTCGCAAGACCGAGAATCTCTCTTGGCTTAAGCGGGCAAGGGAACTAAAAGGAGGGGGTTTTGATCGAATCACACGATCAAAGGTGAACCAAGGGAGTTTGAATCTCTCAAACTAACCTGGCCGTGGCTTCAATAGAAAGGAAGTGAATCACACACTTAGTTTCTAAAGAATAAGAACAAGTTCAAAGACAAGGCTTTGAAGAAAATACTTTGTATTCAACTTTTATTTCAATGGTGGTCTATCTTTACAATGAGGTCGTGCTGAGCTTATATAGTGCTCTTAGCAACGGTCCTAAACCTAAAAAAGAGAAAAGGAAATCATATATTTAAAATATATGGCTGTTGGCCATTAATGTCTAGTTTGGCCAACAAGGAAAGTGTATATGCTTGAATCTTGAGAGCTTTGGGGCGAATGTAAGGTGTCTAGGTACATCCTGGATGCTTTGGAAAGTCTTCAATACGTGCCCAATTTGCAAGGAATAGAGATATTGCAATCTGAACACATTAAGTGCACTTCGGTCCATATATGGCAAGTCTTGGAGGAAAGGGATTCGCCTGATCCTCTGGTGGCTGGTGCATGGTAGGTTTATTTTGGGCTTCTTTAGGGCCTTAATAATATCTCCTGGACGCCATGTTTTGGTTTGCAAGTGATTAAACCAGTTGGCCATCTCACTTGCCATAAACGGCTCCAATCGGTTCATTTGAAGGCACGGATGGACCCGTCTGGTCCAAGGCGTGTTTGAGCTTCTAGAAGTGCTTAAGGGAGCTCCTAGAAGTACCAAAAAGTCTCCTGGTCTCCAAAGAAACGTTTGGAGACTTTCATATAAGGAAAGTTCCAAATATGGTAAGTTTCGAAAACTCCAATTTGATGTATGGTGCATGACTTGATCTGGCCTTTTTTTGGATGAGCTGCATGTCGCCGCGTGTCCTCTGTGAGTCAGGATTATAGGCCAGGTTTGGTCTTGGCTGGCCGCTTCTTGGTTAAGCTTGGATTCATGAAGATACACCCATGTATCCTTTTGCGCGTATTTGGCCGCCTTTGTGTTCCTTGGGCCGGCCGGTCCGGGCAGTTGGCCGGGGGTTGGGCTGATGACCTCATCAATAGTGGGCAGATACCAAGACCAGGTAGTGTGCGATGTGGTGCCAATGCAAGCTGGCCACCTTCTGCTAGGAAGGCCATGGCAGTTTGACAAGGAGACCAGGCATGATGGCCGAACCAATCTCTACACCTCTGTGCACGACAAGAGAAAGGTCAGCCTAGCTCCTCTCACACCTGCCCAGGTACATGTGATACAACTACAAATGAGTAAGTAGAAGAAACTTGCTAAGTCTAATTTTCTTATTCAACCAAGCCATGTTCGGAGAGCTTTAGCCTCGAGGGATTTAATGTTACTAATGGTCTTCAAAGAAATTTTGAGTGTAGAAAAGGAACAGGTAGAGCTACCTCCTGAAGTAGGAGCTCTCCTCAACAAATTCCAGAACGTATTCCCAGAGGAGATACCAGCAGGCTTGCCTCCCCTACGCGGCATAGAGCACCAGATTGACCTCGTGCCCGGAGCAGCCTTGCCTAATCGACCAGCCTACCGGATGAGTCCATAGGACTCTAAGGACCTTGAGAAGCAAGTCAATGAGCTCCTGGAGAAAGGCTATGTTCGAGAGAGCGTCAGTCCAAGTGCCGTACCAGTGCTGTTAGTGCCCAAGAAGGATGGGACTTGGCGAATGTGCGTAGACTGCCAAGCAATTAACAACATCACAGTCAAGTACCGGCATCCGATACCACGGGTGGATGACATGCTAGATGAGCTGAGTGGAGCCACGGTCTTTTCCAAGATAGACCTCAAGAGTGGATACCACCAGGTCAGGATGAAGGAAGGTGATGAGTGGAAGACTGTTTTCAAGACAAAGCCAGGGCTCTACGAGTGGACAGTCAAGCCATTCGGCTTGACTAATGCCCCAAGCATCTTCATGCGCCTTATGAACCAAGTTCTTAGGGCGTTCATGAGTAAGTTCGTTGTAGTTTACTTTGATGTCATTTTAGTTTACAGTAACTGCTTAAGGGATCACCTCACACATCTTGAGTTGGTACCTAAAACCCTTCGACAAGAAGAGCTTTATGCCAATCTCAAGAAGTGCATCTTTTGTACTGATAAACTTGTCTTCTAAGGTTTTGTTGTAAGTTCACATGGCTTACAGGTTGATGAATAGAAGATTCGAGCCATACAAGAATGGCCAACACCAAGCAACATCAGCCAAGTGAGGAGTTTCCACGGTCTGGCCAGCTTCTACAGGAGATTTGTGCCCAACTTCAGCAGTATTGCCTCAACATTGATGGCAGTAGTGAAGAATAACGTGGAATTCAGCTTGGGAGAATGATGAGGACATCAGGTCGTACATCCAGCCAGGAGACCTGACTGGCCGACCAGGAAGCTTGCCCGAGACAGTCGGACCATCTGGCACGTCTGCTGGACCAAGCAGTACCGCCGGACCCTCGACCAATAGGACCAGACCGGTCAGCATTGCAGGCGGAGAGGCCCAAGCTTCCGGCACACTTGGTGGCGACGTGGATGACACCGCCGGTCCCCTTGGTGATGCCACCAACTCCGGGATCAACTTGGCCAGTCCTGAAGGCATTCCGGCCACTACCTCGCACAATCCAGCCGGTACAGCCGATCCAGCCGAGTACACGCGCATTTCCACTTCTACACAAGAAGACTCGGACAAAATGAGCTACCAGCTCCAGGACATGCACCTAGGATGTCTCTACACCAGTGGTACCTCAAGGAGCAATGACAAGAAGCAGATCAAGGGCACTCTTCCACAAATTCAGCTTATGGGTCGACAAGCTCCTAGAGGAAGATCGACTAAGGACAATGGGCCAAAAGTGCAAGGAAGATCGACTAAGGACAATGGGCCAAAAGTGCAAGGAAGAGTCCAATGGCTTCTCAACAACACAAGGGACATCAGAGACTTGGGCTTTAGTGGCAAGAGAGGTCAGGGCCCAAATATTCTTAACCCTACTCCAAGTCGAAGACTAGGAGCAAGGCGCGTGCATGCCACAAGGACGGCCACCTTCCATTTCTTGGCCATGAGGTAAGTTAAGGTAAGTTTCAATTCGAATATATGCCTCTTTCTGTTTTGCAGGGTAGGATCTAGAATATTTACTTTTATTGAGTCAAAGACATTTTAGGAATAGGTCCTTTTTCGATTATACACTTTTGTATCTTTTCCTTTTGTGCACTTTTGTAAGTTTTCCTTTTCTTATTTGAGTCGACCCTAGAAGGTCAAGCTGTCGAGCATATTAATAAGGCTCCTTCCAGCATTGTAGTTCGACAACCTTTTTGATATTAATAAAGTAGAACTTTCTTCTTATTGACATAGGAAAATCAAATAAGACCTATCTTGACCTACAAGGCAAGTGTGAGCACGAAAATTCAGTTTGAATAACAAGGGAAATGAAAAAGGATGGGTTATTATTAACCACATGGTTGAAATGGTTAAATAGCTACCTTGGGAGAAGAATCAAGGTGGAAAAGTCATGCCCATGCTGCACACAGTCTTGGCAACCACACCAAACAGTCATGCCCATGCTGCACACAGTCTTGGCAACCACACCAAACAGTCATGCCCATGCTGTCTCCTCTCTTCTCATTGGTTGTTGACAGGCTCCTCCTCTATTCAAACTCATCCACAAGTTTGAATTCGTTTTCTTTTGTGTTCACATTGTAAATCCTCTATAAAAGGGCTGTAAAGACTCAATGTATGTGACACTCTTAGGAGATTCTTCTCCACAAGTCTAAGTCATTTCTCATTTTCTCATACTTCTCTTTGAGTTTTCAGATTCAATTCTTCACATTTCTCCTCTATAATCTCAATATTCTTACATGGTATCAGAGCATAAGATCATTCTCTTATCTTTTCTACTCAAATCTCTCAGTTTCTAATCTAAAATTCTGTCAAAATCTCTCAGTCTTTAGACTAAAAACTCACGGTTTCATTCAACCATAAAAGCTGCTTCCTTTGAGCTCTTCAAAGCCTAACAATGGAGGATACAGTTCAAATTAGTTCCAGCCTGAAACCTACGGTGATAGCAGTAGTTCTCAAAGGCTTGAACTACACATTATGGTCAAGAACCATCAAGACAGCCATTTGTGGCAAAGGACTTTGGAATCACATCTTGGAGGATAATACTCCATCCATAGATGATCCAAAGGAGAAGAAGGATGAGGCAACAAGAAAAGAAGAAGCTAGGTGGTTCCAAGAAGATCAATCAGTCCTTGGATTCCTCCAAAAATCATTGGACCCATCCATTCTTGAAGCTTATTCACATTGTGAAACTGCCAAGTCTCTTTGGGACACTCTCAAGAGGGTGTATGGGGATGTTTCAAACCTCAGCCGTGTGTATGGGGTTAAGAAGGCTCTCAATGATCTACACCAAGAGGATATGGAGTTCACAAAATTCCTGGGCAAGTTCCAATCAACATGGTCCGAGCTTGACATGTTGAGACCAAGTTCTATGGATCCAAAGGTGCTTAATGAAAGGAAGGAACAAGACAAGATATTTGGGCTCCTTCTCAACCTAAATCCAGCCTTTAAGGATGTGATTAAGTCCATCCTGAGAGAGCCAAAACTCCCTGATTTCAAAGAGGTGTGCTCACGGATTCAAAAGGAGCAAGGCAACATTGGTTTGTTTGGTGGTAAAGGAGAACTAGTCATGGCCAACAAAAGCGTGTTTAAGCAAGAGGATAGGAAGAGTGTGATGTGTGAGCATTGTAAGAGGAATGGCCACATCAAGGACAAGTGCTGGATACTTCATCCTCATCTCAAGCCAAACCGGTTCAAGGATTCAAAGGCTAACATCTCTCAAATGGTTGCGACTGAACCCGCAAGTTCATCCAACCAAGGAGGGGAGCTAGCTATGAATGTATCCATGGAGTATGTTAAGAAGAGTGACTTGGAGGATCTCATCAAGGCCTATGCCTCAAAACTCTCCGGTATCACACTCTACTCCCATAAATCGCTTGATAAACCAGATCATAAGTTGGTAGTGGATTCAGGTGCTTCTCACCATATGATTAGCAAAGCTAGGTTGTTAAAGAACATTGAACCATGTCTAGGACAAGTAACTATAGCTGATGGTAAGAGTATTCCAATTGAAGGAACCGGAAAATTAAGACTATTTGACAAAGAAACTAATGCATTCTTTGTACCTAAATTTAAGTCTAATCTAGTTTCTGTCAAAAAGGCTACTAAAGACCTCAATTGCAATGTTACATTTGGCCCTAACAATGTTTACTTTCAGGATATTAAGAGTGGTAAGATACTTGGAGGTGGTGTAACTCAAGATGAGCTCTATGTTCTTGAAGACCCTCCAAGCAATTTGGATTCCTTAGCTTTCAAATCCTGTGTTTTTGCTAATAAAGATGTCTTATGGCATGCTAGATTAGGACATCCTCATGCTCGTGCTTTAAGCTTAATAATTCCTAATGTCGCTTATGATCACTCAGTTTGTGAGGCTTGTATCCTTGGCAAACATTGTCGTGTTGTTTTTCCTAAATCGTCTACAATTTATGAGCATTGCTTTGATTTAGTACATTCCGATGTTTGGACCTCACCTTACATGTCTAGAGATAGGAATAAATACTTTGTGACCTTTATAGATGAGAAATCGAAATATACATGGGTTACATTACTTCCATCTAAAGATAGGGTTTATGAGGCATTTATAAACTTTCATAATTATGTTACTAATCAATTCAATGCCAAGATCAAAGTGTTAAGATCAGATAATGGAGGGAATACACAAGTCAAAGATTCAAAGCTCATCTAAACAAACATGGAATACTACATCAAACTAGCTGTCCACACACACCACAACAAAATGGAGTTGCTGAAAGGAAGAACCGACACTTAATGGAAGTAGCAAGATCCATGATGTTTTATACCAATGTTCCTAAAAGTTTTTGGGGAGATGCAGTCTTGGTTGCTTGCTACCTCATCAATCGGATTCCAACCAAAGTCTTGCAAGATATATCCCCATTTGAGGTACTCAATAAAACTAAACCTTCCATTGATCATTTACGTGTATTTGGGTGTGTGTGCTTTGTGTATGTTCCAGGTGATCTAAGAAACAAGTTGGAGGCAAAGAGCATCAAGTGTATGTTCCTTGGATATTTGACAACACAAAAGGGTTATAAGTGCTATGATCCGAGCAACAACAGGACATATGTGTCTAGAGATGTCAAGTTCATAGAAGAACAAAGCTATTATGATCAGAAAGATTGGGAAGGATATAAGGATCTCTCAAGGTCACCTTCTGATTTGGCTACGAGTTTGAGGTTTCTCTTGAATCATTTGGGAAATGATCTGCCAAAGGATTCAAGACACGAAGAAACAAGAACCTTAAGTAGTTCACAAGATACCCAAGAGAATGAACAAGGGGTGGTAACTCAAGAACCAACTCCAATCCAAGAAGAAGCTATGGCCCAAAATCAAGAACAAGACGACTTGGAAGTGGGTATAGAGGAACCTATTCACCAAATGGAAGAGGAAACGGTTGTAGAGGAGGCTGCACCACCTGTTCAGCATTTAAGGAGGAGTACTAGACTTAGGAACACTAGGGTATTCTACAACAACCAGGCCGTGGCTCATCCCATACAAGCTGTTTGTTTCCTTGACCTCTTGCCATCTAGTCATCAAGCATTCCTTGGAAAGATTGAACAAAGTCAGATTCCAAGGACTTATGAAGAAGCTGAGAGCAAGAAAGAATGGTTAGATGCAGTAAGAGATGAGAAGGGAGCTATGGAAAGGAGTCATACATGGGATATACAAGAACTTCCCAAAGGCAAGAAGGCTGTGAGTTCCAAGTGGGTGTTCACCATCAAGTATAAGAGCAATGGGGACATAGAAAGGTACAAGGCACGTCTAGTTGCAAGAGGTTTCACTCAGACATATGGAGAGGACTATACTGATACATTTGCACCGGTGGCTAAGCTACACACTGCAAGGGTTGTTCTTTCACTAGCTACGAATCTGACTTGGGACTTATGGCAAATGGATGTCAAGAACGCATTCCTACAAGGAGAACTTGAAGAGGAAGTGTATATGAGTCCACCACCAGGCCTTGAAGATTTTTGCAAAGAGGGACAGGTTCTAAGACTTAGGAAGGCAATATATGGGTTGAAGCAGTCACCAAGGGCCTGGTATCACAAATTAAGCTCCACACTTACTGATAATGGGTTTAGGAAATCCCACTCAGATCATACTTTGTTCACTCGTCAAAACTCCAAAGGAATCGTGGCGGTCTTGGTTTATGTGGATGACCTTATCATTTAGGAAATCCCACTCAGATCATACTTTGTTCACTCGTCAAAACTCCAAAGGAATCGTGGCGGTCTTGGTTTATGTGGATGACCTTATCATCACAGGAGATGATAAGGAAGGAATTCAGTCCACAAAGGCCTTCTTAAACAGATCATTTGACATCAAGGATCTTGGAGAGTTCAAGTACTTCTTGGGTATTGAAGTGTGTCGGTCTCAAGAAGGGCTCTTTCTATCCCAAAGAAAGTATGCTCTTGATCTGTTGACAGACACGGGAAAGCTTGGGGCTAAACCGGCCAAAACTCCTCTTGAAGATGGCTACAAGGTCAACGGAAAGGGGAGAAAGCTGATGAGTTATTTAAGGATGTTTCTCAGTATAGGAGACTAGTTGGGAAGCTGATCTACCTCACCCTCACACGACCAGACTTGTGTTTTGCTGTGAATCAAGTAAGTCAACATATGCAAAAGCCTACTGTATATCATTGGAGCATGGTAGAAAGGATCCTCAGATACATCAAAGGATCTCCTGGTCAAGGTATATGGATGGGCAAGAATGGGAACACTGAGATTGTCGGGTATTGTGATGCGGATTGGGCTGGTGATAGGGTGGATTGGAAATCAACCACTGGGTATTGCACCTTCGTTGGTGGGAACTTAGTCACTTGGAAGACTAAGAAGCAGAAGGTGGTATCATGTTCTAGTGCTGAAGCAGAATATAGGGCTATGAGGAAGCTGACAAATGAAGCAACTTGGCTCAAAGCACTCTTGAAAGATTTCGGTATTGCACAACCAGGGCCAATTACCTTCCATTGTGATAATCAGGCAGCCATTCACATAGCTTCAAACTCAGTGTTTCACCAGAGGACCAAGCACATAGAGATCGACTGCCATAAGGTTAGGGAGAAAGTTCAAGATGGAACCATTCTGCCATGTTATACAAGGAGTGAAGACCAACTAGCTGACATCTTCACAAAGGCAGCAAGTCTCAAAGTTTGCAAGAACATCTTTAGCAAACTTGGGCTTGTTGATTTATCACACCCATGATCAAAGGTCTCCCAATCCAAGAGCAACACACTCTTTTTCCCTTATTAAGGTTTTGTCCCAAGTGGTTTTCCTTAATAAGGTTTTTAATGAGGTGTTGCCTTGGGTTCCCAAGCTTAAGACTTTAGGGTGATTCCAAAGTCTTTAGCTTGAGGGGGAGTATTGATATAGGAAAATCAAATAAGACCTATCTTGACCTACAAGGCAAGTGTGAGCACGAAAATTCAGTTTGAATAACAAGGAAATGAAAAAGGATGGGTTATTATTAACCACATGGTTGAAATGGTTAAATAGCTACCTTGGGAGAAGAATCAAGGTGAAAAAGTCATGCCCATGCTGCACAAAGTCTTGGCAACCACACCAAACAGTCATGCCCATGCTGCACACAGTCTTGGCAACCACACCAAACAGTCATGCCCATGCTGTCTCCTCTCTTCTCATTGGTTGTTGACAGGCTCCTCCTCTATTCAAACTCATCCACAAGTTTGAATTCGTTTTCTTTTGTGTTCACATTGTAAATCCTCTATAAAAGGGCTGTAAAGACTCAATGTATGTGACACTCTTAGGAGATTCTTCTCCATAAGTCTAAGTCATTTCTCATTTTCTCATACTTCTCTTTGAGTTTTCAGATTCAATTCTTCACATTTCTCCTCTATAATCTCAATATTCTTACACTTCTTACAAGCTTTCTCTCAAAAGAGACTTGTGCGCTTAGAACCTAGTTGAGACCAGCCCTCCTAGCTCTAAGTTTGTGATTTATCATGAGTTTCACCACCCCTCGTGTGATTCACTTCACCCTTCCTTCAAATACCAACCCAAAAACCCCTATCCATGAAGTCTAAGGTCGAGTTTCTCACCTAACCTTCTCCAAACAGCCCACGCGCATATAAGCCTTGAATCGAGGCTTGTATCACTTTTGGTATCAGAGCTTAAAGCTCCTAAACCAGGTTGTTTATATCCTTTAGCTTGTTTTGTTTTTAGTACTTGCATTAGTTTAAGTCTTCAAGAAAAATCAAAAAAATAACATCAAACTCCAAACCGAGTGCATCTAGCCTTCTACGTGTATCACTAGGGTTTAGATTCACTTTTGCATTGCCATTCACGTTTTCCTTTTTGTTAGAATCATATTTCCATTATTTTTAAGTCTAATTAAATAGAAAAGAAAAAGAAAATAGGAAAAATACCTAAGGGATTCGATTTGGACAGCTAGCAATAGTTGTCAAGAAAGTTTCCTTTTTTTTCAAATCTTCATATTTTTGAATTTCCAATTCTCAGATTTTTTCCTTTTTGCATTTTCGAATCCCCCCCTTATAAAAGAAAACCCTCCTAATAATTTAGGAGTATCATAACTTGTCTTCTTTCTTTGTAGCACACAATGGCAGAAGAAAATAGAGAAGCAACTAGAGCCATGATGGCCATGTTCACCACCCTCCAAACGCAACTCGCATCCATAGGCGAGAGATTGGAGCGCGTGGAGAGGCCTGTGAGATTCCAGGCCATAAGGCACGTGAGAGCTGAGCAAGACCGTCCTGAGGGTCCTGAGCACCTTAGGACACGGCACGAACAGGAGGAGCCCCAGCCAGATGGAGATGAGGACACAACCTCATAACTATCACCATAGGCCGAGAGGACCTCCACGGCAACCAGAGGCAGAAGATGATGGCTTCGAGCCATATGGTCTTCACCAGAGACCAATGATGCCTCCTAGACATCATGAGGATGGAGATGAACACGCCTACAACCGGGTAACTCATCCTGATGTTAAGCTAACTCCTCCTAGTTTTGTAGGAAAAGTAGACCCCGAGGCTTACCTAGATTGGGAAAGAAGAATGGATCATATCTTTGATCTTTACAACCAACCAGGGTCTAGGAGAGTCTCAATGGCAGTAGCACAACTCACGGACAATGCCCTCATCTGGTGGGATCGTGAGGTATCTGACAGAAGGAGGAAGAGAATGAGGCCCATAGACTAATGGGTCGACATGAAAGACCTCATGCGACAAAGGTTTGTTCCACCTTACTTTCATAGAGACTTTGATGTAAGATCGAATATCAATCTCCTGGCATGATTTCAAGACAGAATCTCTCTTGGCTTCTGGCAGGAACTGGGTTTTGATCGAATCACACGATCAAAGGTGAACCAAGGGAGTTTGAATCTCTCAAACTAACCTGGCATTGGCTTCAATAGAAAGGAAGTGAATCACACACTTTATTTCTAAAGAACAAGAACAAGACTCAAAGACAAGGCTTTGAAGAAAATACTTTGTATTCAAATTTAATTTCAATGGTGGTCTATCTTTACAATGAGGTCGTGCTGAGCTTATATAGTGCTCCTAGAAACGGTCCTAAACCAAAAAAAGAGAAAAGGAAATCATATATTTAAAATATATGGTTGCTGGCCATTAATGTCTAGTTTGGCCAACAAGGAAAGTGTATATTCTTGAATCTTGAGAGCTTTGGGGCGAATGTAAGGTGTCTAGGTACATCCTGGATGCTTTGGAAAGTCTTCAATACGTGCCCAAGTTGCAAGGAATAGAGATATTGCAATCTGAACACATTAAGTGCACTTCGGTCCAGATATGGCAAGTCTTGGAGGAAAGGGATGCGCCTGATCCTCTGGTGGCTGGTGCATGGTAGGTTTATTTTGGGCTTCCTTAGGGCCTTAATAATATCTCCTGGATGCCATGTTTTGGTTTGCAAGTGATTAAACCAGTTGGCCATCTCAGTTGCCATAAACGGCTCCAATCGGTTCATTTGAAGGCATGGATGGACCCGCCTTGTCAAAGCCGTGTTTGAGCTTCTAGAAGTGCTTATGGGAGCTCCTAGAAGTACCAAAAAGTCTACTGGTCGCCAAAGAAACGTTTGGAGACTTTCATATAAGGAAAGATCCAAATATGGTAAGTTTGGAAAACTCCAATTTGATGTATGGTGCATGACTTGATCTGGCCTTGTTTGGGGTGAGCTCCATGTCGCCGCGTGTCCTATGTGAGTCAGGATTATAGGCCAGGTTTGGTCTTGGCTGGACGCTTCTTGGTTAAGCTTGGATTCATGAAGATACACCCATGTATCCTTTTAGCGTGTTGGCCGCCTTTTTGTTAGGCGGCCGGGCCTGATTGGCTTGTGCTCCTCATCCTTATCTTGAAATGTTTTGCCCTCAAAACATTTGGCCTACATAGAAGGCAAGTTAAGACTTGTGGGTTTCATTACCTTGGTTTGAACCTTATGATGATGTCCATTGCATCTCTGATACAAGCCTTGATTCAAGGATGTATGCGCGTGGGCTGTTTGTAGAAGATTAGGTGAGAAACTCAACCTTAGGCTTCTGGATAGGGGTTTTCTGGTTGGTAAGCGATGGAAGGGTGAAGTGAACCACACGAGGGGTGATGAACCTCGTGATAAATCACAAACTTAGAGCTAGGAGGGCTGGTCTCAACTAGGTTCTAAGCGCAAGAGCTTTATGAGAAAACTCTTAGAAAAAAGTTCTATCTTTATTAATATCAAAAGGTTGTCGAACTACAATGCTGGAAGGAGCCTTATTAATATGCTGACAACTTGACCTTCTAGGGTCGACACAAATAAAGAAAAGGAAAGTTTACAAAAGTGCACAAAAGGAAAAGATACAAAAGTGCATAATGAAAAAGGACCTATTCCTAAAATGTCTTTGACTCAAAAATGTAAACAACTAGATCCTACCCTGCAAAACAGAAAGAGGCATATATTGAATGACTTACCTTAACTCACCTCAGGCCAAGAAATGGAAGGTGGCGTCCTTGTGGCATGCTGCACGCCTTGCTCCTAGTCTTCGACTTGGAGTAGGGTTACAAATCTCTGGGCCTTGACCTCTCTTGCCACTAAAGCCCAAGTCTCTGATGTCCCTTGTGTTGTTGAGAAGCTATTGGACTCTTCCTTGTATTTTGGCCCATTGTCCTTAGTCGATCTTCCTCTAGTAGCTTGTTGACCCATAGGCTGAATTTGTGGAAGAGCGCCCTTGATCTGCTTCTTGTCATTGCTCCTTGAGGTACCACTGGTGTTGAGACTTCCTCTAAGTGCATGTCCTGGAGCTGGTAGCTCGTTTGGTCCGAGTCCTCTTGTGTAGAAGTGGAAGTGCGCGTGTACTCGGCTGGATCGGCTGTACCAGCTGGATTGTGCGCGGTACTGGCCGGAATGACTTCAGGACCGGCCAAGTTGATCCCCGAGTCGGCGGTGTCATCAGAGGGACCGGCGGTGTCATCCACGTCCCCACTAAGTGTGCCGGAAGCTTGGGCCTCTCCGCCGGCAATGTTGACCGGTCTGGTCCTATAGGTCGAGGGTCCGGCGGGACTGTCTGGTCGGCAGTAGATGGTCCTGCTGCCTCGAAGCTGGATGTACGACCTGATGTCCTCATCATCCCCTCCCTCTTCAGTAGGTTTTGTCCTCAAAATTGGTTCATCTGCATGGAAAGGGGCTAAGTCAGTAACATTGAACGTATTGGACACATTAAACTCACCTGGCAGCTCGATCCGGTAGGCGTTGTTGTTGATCCTCTCGAGCACTCTGAATGGTCCATCTCCTCTTGGTGCTAGCTTGGAACTCCTTGGGTTTGGGAACCTCTCCTGCCGTAGGTGTAGCCACACCCAATCGCCTGGTTGAAAGATCACCTCCTTTCTTCCTTTGTTGGCATGAGTCACGTACTGTCCGGTCCTCTTCTCCAAGTTTTCTGCTACCTTCTGGTGTAGCCACCTTATGAACTCTGCTTTGGATGCTCCGTTGAGGTTGGTCATCTCAGCTGGTGGCAGTGGTGTTTGCTCCAGTGGGGTGAGAGGGTTGAAGCCGTATACCACTTCAAATGGGGTCTTCTTGGTTGCTGAGTGCGCGGCTCGGTTGTAGGCGAACTCAATGAATGGCAGGCACTCCACCCAAGTCTTTAGGTTCTTCCCTAGTGTTGTTCTGAGAAGAGTTGATAGGGTCCTGTTGACAACTTCAGTTTGGCCATCGGTTTGAGGATGGCAAGTGGTTGAGAAGAGTAGCTTCGTGCCTAGCTTTCTCCAAAGGGTCCTCCAGAAATGGCTGAGGAACTTGGTGTCCCTATCTGATACGATGGTCCTTGGCACTCCATGAAGTCGTACTATCTCTCTGAAGAACAGCTCAGCTGTTTGCGTGGCATCATTGACATTGGCACATGGGATGAAGTGTGCCATCTTGGAGAATCTGTCCACTACTACAAAGATTGCATCTTTGTGGTTGATCTTGGGCAGACCTAGAACAAAATCCATCGAGATGTCCACCCATGGATGTGTTGGTATGGGCAGTGGGAGATACAACCCGTGAGGTTGCACTCGGGACTTTGCCTTCTTGCAAGTGATGCACCTTGCACAATGTGCTTCTACTGTCCTCTTGATGTGTGGCCAGTAGAAGTGCTCCTTGACCACTGCTAGAGTCTTGTCGACACCAAAGTGGCCCATGAGTCCTCCTCCATGAGCTTCTCGGATGATAAGCTCCCTTAGTGATCCTTGTGGTATGCACAGCCTCCTTTCTCGGAACAAGAATCCCTCATGGATGTAGAATTTGCCATGACTCCCTGTGCTACACTCCTTGTAGCTCTCAGCAAGTTCAGGATCATCCTGGGATAGATCCTTGATGTGCTCGAATCCTAGGACCTTTGCCTCCATGGTTGATATCAAGGCAAACCTCCTTGATAGTGCATCGGCTACCACATTGTCTTTGCCCTTCTTGTACTTGATGATGCACGGGAAGGTTTCTATGAACTCCATCCACCTGGCATGTCTCCTCTTGAGATTGGTTTGCCCTCTGAGGTGTTTGAGAGTCTCGTGATCAGTGTGGATCACAAACTCCTTGGACAGCAAGTAATGCTGCCAAGTCTCAATGCTCGGACAAGGGCATAAGCTCCTTGTCATAAGTGGGAGGTAGTTCAGTGAGGCACCACCTAGCTTCTCACTGAAGTATGCCACTGGTCTCCCTCCTTGGGTTAGCACTGCTCCTATGCCTATTCCAGAGACATCACACTCCACTTCAAACGTCTTGTTGAAGTCGGGCAGGACTAGCACTGGTGCGTGTCTAAGGCTGTCCTTCAAGGCCTTGAATGCCTTCTCTTGAGCTTCTCCCCAGCTGAATCCACGTTCTTCTTTACTACTCCCGTCAGTGGTGAGGCAATACTGCTGAAGTTGGGCATGAATCTCCTATAGAAGCTGGTCAGTCCGTGGAAGCTCCTTACTTGGCTGATGTTGCCTGGTGTTGGCCATTCTTGTATGGCTCGAATCTTCTCTTCATCAACCTGTAGGCCCTGTGAACTTACAACAAAACCTAAAAAGACAAGTTTATCAGTACAAAAGATGCACTTCTTGAGATTGGCATAAAGCTCTTCTTGTGAAAGGGTTTTAAGTACCATCTCAAGATGTGTGAGGTGTTCCCGTAGGCACTTACTACAAACTAGTATGTCATCGAAGTAAACTACTACAAACTTACTGATGTACGCCCTAAGAACTTGGTTCATAAGGCGCATGAAGGTGCTTGGGGCATTAGTCAAGCCAAATGGCATGACTGTCCACTCGTAGAGCCCTTGCTTTGTCTTGAAAGCAGTCTTCCTCACCTTCTTTCATCCTGACCTGG
>JAENJI010000012.1:18620974-18651354 GCA_018901935.1 Pugionium cornutum | reverse complement strand
CATAATTGGTATCAGAGCGAGCTCGTTAAACCAGGTTGTTTCTATCCTTGTTTGTTTTTAGTTCTTGCATTAGTTTAAGTCGCATTCAAGAAAAATCAAAAAATAACATCAAACTCCAAACCGAGTGCATCTAGCTTCTCGTGTATCACTAGGGTTTAGATTCACTTTTGCATTGCCATTCACGTTTTCCTTTTTGTTTAAATCATATTTCCATTATTTTTAAGTTAAATTAAAAAGAAAAGAAAAAGAAAATAGAAAAGATACTAAAAGAATTCGAATTGGACAGCTAGCACAAGTTGTCTAGGAAGTTTCCTTTTTTGAATTTCCTTTCTTTAGAATTTTTCCTTTTGCATTTTTTCAAACCCATATAAAAAGAAAACTCTCCTAATAATTTAGGAGCACCCTAATTGTCTTCTTTCTTTGTAGCACACATGGGAGAAGAGAATAGAGACGCAGCTGAAGCCATGATGGCCATGTTCACCACACTCCAAACACAACTCGCATCCATAGGCGAGAGGTTGGAGCGCGTGGAGAGACCAGTAAGATTCCAGGCCATAAGGCACGTGAGAGCTGAGCCAGATCGTCCTGAGGGTCCTGAGTACCTTAGGACACGGCACGAACAGGAGGAACCCCAGCCAGATGGAGATGAGGACACAACCTCATAACTATCACCATAGGCCGAGAGGACCTCCACGGCAACCAGAGGCAGAAGATGATGGCTTTGAGCCATATGGTCTTCACCAGAGACCAAGAATGCCTCCTAGACGTCATGAGGATGGAGATGAACACACCTATAACCGGGTAATTCATCCTGATGTTAAACTAACTCCTCCAACTTTTGCAGGAAAAGTAGACCCCGAGGCTTACCTAGATTGGGAGAAGCGAATGGATCATATCTTTGATCACTACAACCAACCAGGACCTAGGAGAGTCTCAATGGCAGTAGCACAACTCACGGACAATGCCCTCATCTGGTGGGATCGTGAGGTATCTGACAGAAGGAGGAAGAGAATGAGACCCGTAGACTCATGGGTCACATGAAAAGACCTCATGCGACAAAGGTTTGTTCCACCTTACTTTCATAGAGATTTGCAACGATGTTTTCATACTCTTAAGCAGGATACCAGATCAGTAGATGAGTACTATGAAGAGTTCGAGAAGCTAATTAACAGGCTGGAGCTCAATGATGATGAAGAAGCGTTGATGGCACAATTCTTGGATGGACTGCAAGAGAGGATCAGCAGCAAGGTGGAAAGGCAAATCTACAATGACTTCAAATATTTGTTCCACCTATCTGTCCAGGCTGAACAGCACATCAAACGTAAGAGCCAAGACATCTAGCAAGCCTGACACCTTGGGCACCAAGCAACTAAGCCCTGACAAAGGCAAAGCATAGAGATCGAGTCAAGGTTCAAGAGCCTCTGAACCTGTGACCAGAGAGAGCCTAGTAAGTCTTCTAAACCTCAAAGATCACGTGACACTTGTTTCAAGTGTAGGGGTCATGGACACATCTCAAGGGAGTGCCCAAACAACCGGGTCATGCTGATTACGGAGGCTGGAGAATATGAGTCCCAAGATGAAGAGGACTATGAACCAGAAGAGGAATATGGTGACATTGAGTACCCTGATGTGGGGAAGTGCTGGTCACCAGACGCATCCTCAGTGCAATGGTGGATCCTTCAGAGACCATCCAAAGGGAGAACATCTTCCACAGCCGTTGCACCATCAAAGGGAAGGTATGTAACCTCATCATAGATGGTGGTTCTTGCACTAACGTTGCTAGTGCGTATAAGGTTGATAAGCTAGGTCTAGAGAGGACAAGGCATCCTCGACCATATAGACTGAGATGGCTAGATGACAAGGTGGAGCTCAAGATCCATGAGCAAGTCACTGTGCCATTCAGTGTGGGAAAGTACCAGGACCAAGTCGTGTGCGACGTGGTGCCCATGCAAGCTGGCCATCATCTGCTAGGAAGACCATGGCAGTTTGACAAAGAGACCAGGCATGATGGCCGAACCAATCTCTACACTTTGTGCATGACAAAAGAAAGGTCAGCTTGGCTCCTCTTACACCTGCCCAGGTACATGAGCTACAACTCCAAATGAGTAAGGAAAAGAAACGTATCAAGTCTAATTTTCTTATTCAACCAAGTCATGTCCGGAGAGCTTTAGCCTCGAAAGATTTAATGTTACTAATGGTTTTCAAGAAGTGTTGAATGTAGAAAAAGAACAGGTAGAGCTACCTCCTGAAGTAGCAACTCTCCTCAACAAGTTCTAGGATGTATTTCCAGAGGAGATACCAGCATGTTTGCTTCCTTTACATGGCATAGAACACCAGATTGATCTAGTGCCCGGAGCAGCCCTGCCCAACTGGCCAGCCTACAGGATGAGTCCAGAGTCAAGGCTTGAGAAGCAAGTCAAGGAGCTCCTGGAGAAAGGATATGAGAGCCTCAGTCCATGTGCGTACCAGTGCTACTAGTGCCCAAGAAGATGGGACTTGGTGCATGGACTGCCGAGCAATCAACAACATCACTTCAAGTGGCATCCAATACCACTGGATGACATGCTAGATGAGCTGAGTGGAGCCATTCTTCTCAAGATAGACCTCAAGTGGATACCACCAGGTCAGGATGAAGAAGGTGATGAATGGAAGACTGCTTTCAAGACAAAGCAAGGGCTCTCTGGTGGACAGTCATGCCATTTGGCTTGACTAATGCCCCAAGCACCTTCATGCGCCTTATGAACCAAGTTCTTAGGGCGTACATCAGTAAGTTCGTAGTAGTTTACTTTGATGACATTTTGGTTTATAGTAAGTGCCTACGGGAACACCTCTCACATCTTGAGATGGTACTTAAAACCCTTCGACAAGAAGAGCTTTATGCCAATCTCAAGAAGTGCACCTTTTGTACTGATAAGCTTGTCTTTTTAGGTTTTGTTGTGAGTTCACAGGGCCTACAGGTTGATGAGAAGAAGATTCGAGCCATACAAGAATGGCCAACACCAGGAAACATCAGCCAAGTAAGGAGCTTCCACGGACTGGCCAGCTTCTATAGGAGATTCGTGCCCAACTTCAGCAGTATTGCCTCACCACTGACGGTAGTAGTGAAGAAGAACGTGGGATTCAGCTGGGGAGAAGCTCAGGAGAAGGCATTCCTGGCCTTGAAGGACAGCCTTACACATGCACCAGTGCTAGTCCTGCCGACTTCAACAAGACGTTTGAAGTGGAGTGTGATGCCTCTGGAATAGGCATAGGTGCAGTGCTAACCCAAGGAGGGAGACCAGTGGCATACTTCAGTGAGAAGCTAGGTGGTGCCTCACTGAACTACCCCACTTATGACAAGGAGCTTTATGCCCTTGTCCGAGCATTGGAGACTTGGCAGCATTACTTGCTGTCCAAAAAGTTTGTGATCCACACTGATCACGAGACTCTCAAACACCTCAGAGGGCAAACCAATCTCAAGAGGAGACATGCCAGGTGGATGGAGTTCATAGAGACCTTCCCGTACATCATCAAGTACAAGAAGGGCAAAGACAATGTGGTAGCCGATGCACTATCAAGGAGGTTTGCCTTGATATCAACCATGGAGGCAAAGGTCCTGGGATTCGAGCACATCAAGGATCTATACAAGGATGATCCTGACCTTGCTGAGAGCTACAAGGAGTGTAGCACAGGGAGTCATGGAAAATTCTACATCCATGAGGGATTCTTGTTTCGAGAAAGAAGGCTGTGCATACCACAGGGATCACTAAGGGAGCTTATAATCCGAGAAGCTCATGGAGGAGGACTCATGGGCCACTTTGGTGTCGACAAGACTCTAGCAGTGGTCAAGGAGCACTTCTACTGGCCACACATAAAGAGGACAGTAGAAGCTCATTGTGCAAGATGCATCCCTTGTAAGAAGGCAAAGTCCCGAGTGCAACCTCACGGGTTGTATCTCCCACTGCCTATACCTACACATCCATGGGTCGACAACTCAATGGACTTTGTTCTAGGTCTGCCCAAGATCAACCACAAAGATGCAATCTTTGTAGTGGTTGACAGATTCTCCAAGATGGCAAACTTCATTCCATGTGCCAATGTCAATGATGCCACTCAAACAGCTGAGCTGTTCTTCAGGGAGATAGTACGGCTTCATGGAGTGCCAAGGACCATCGTATCAGACAGGGACACCAAGTTCCTCAGCCACTTCTGGAGGACCCTTTGGAGAAAACTAGGCACGAAGCTACTCTTCTCTACCACCTGCCATCCTCAAACCGATGGCCAAACTGAAGTTGTCAACAGGACACTATCAACTCTTCTCAGAACTACACTAGGGAAGAACCTAAAGACTTGGGTGGAGTGCCTGCCATTCATAGTTCTTACAACCGAGCCGTGCACTCAGCAACCAAGAAGACACCATTTGAAGTAGTATGCTTCAACCCTCTCACCCCATTGCAAACGCCACTACCACCACCTGAGATGACCAAACTCAAAGGAGCATCCAAGGCAGAGTTCATAAGGAGGTTACACCATAAGGTAGCAGAAAACTTGGAGAAGAGGACCGGACAATACGTGACTCATGCCAACAAGGGAAGAAAGGAGGTGATCTTCCAACCAGGCGATTGGGTGTGGCTACACCTACGGCAGGAGAGGTTCCCAGACCTAAGGAGTTTCAAGCTAGCACCAAGAGGAGATGGACCATTCAGAGTGCTCGACAGGATTAACAACAACGCCTACCGGATCAAGCTGCCAGGTGAGTTTAATGTGTCCAATACGTTCAATGTTACTGACTTAGCCCCTTTCCATGCAGATGAACCAGTTTTGAGGACAAAACCTACTGAAGAGAATGTGATACAAGCCTTGATTCAAGGATGTATGGCGCTGTTTGGAGAAGATTAGGTGAGAAACTCGACCTTAGACTTCTGGATAGGGGTTTTTGGTTGGTACCGATGGAAGGTGAAGTGAACCACACGGTGATGAACCTCGTGATAAATCACAAACTTAGAGCTAGGAGGCTGGTCTCAACTAGGTTCTAAGCGCACAAGTCTCTTGAGAGAAAACTTGTTAGAAAAGTTCTACTTTATTAATATCAAAAGGTTGTCGAACTACAATGCTGGAAGGAGCCTTATTAATATGCTCGACAGCTTGACCTTCTAGTCGACTCAAATAAGAAAAGGAAAGTTTACAAAAGTGCACAAAAGGAAAAGATACAAAAGTGTATAACGAAAAAGGACCTATTCCTAAAATGTTCTTGACTCAAAAATGTAAAGCATCTAGATCCTACCCTGCAAAACAGAAAGAGGCATATATTCGAATTGAAACTTACCTTAACTTACCTCACGGCCAAGAAATGGAAGGTGGCCGTCCTTGTGGCATGCACGCGCCTTGCTCCTAGTCTTGACTTGGAGTAGGGTTAAAAATCTTTGGGCCCTGACCTCTCTTGCCACTAAAGCCCAAGTCTCTAATGTTCCTTGTGTTGTTGAGAAGCCTTTGGACTCTACTTTGCTCTTCTGGCCCATTGTCCTTAGCTGATCTTCCTCTAGGAGCTTGTCGACCCATAAGCTGAATTTGTGGAAGAGTGCCCTTGATCTGCTTCTTGTTATTGCTCCCTGAGGTACCACTGGTGTAGATACTTCTTCTAGGTGCATGTCCTGGAGCTGGTAGCTCATTTGGTCCGAGTCCTCTTGTGTGGAAGTGGAAATGCTTTGCTGTACTGGATGGCTGTACCCTGGATTGTCGATACTGGCGGAATGCCTTCAGGACCGTGTTGATCCGAGTTCGGCATCACCAGAGACGGCGGTGTCATCGTCCCAAGTGTGCGGAAGCTTGGGCCTCTCCGCGGCAATGCTGACCGGTCTGGTCCTATAGGTCGAGGTGCGTACTGCTGGTCGGCAATGCAGATGGTCCTGCTGTCTCGGGCAAGCTTCCTGGTCGGCCAGTCTGGTCTCCTGGCTGGATGTACGACCTGATGTCCTCATCATCCCTCCCTCTTCAGTAGGTTTTGTCCTCAAAACTGGTTCATCTGCATGGAAAGGGCTAAGTCGTAACATTGAGCATTGGACACACTCACCTGGGCTCGATCCGGAGGCGTTGTTGTTGATCCTCTCACTCTGAATGGTCCATCTCCTCTTGGTGCTAGCTTGGAACTCCTTAGGTTTGGGAACCTCTCCTGCGTGTGTAGCCACCAATCGCCTGGTTGAAAGATCACCTCCTTTCTTCCTTGTTGGCATGAGTCACGTACTGTCCGGTCCTCTTCACCAAATTTTCTGCTACCTTCTGGTGTAACCTCCTTATGAACTCTGCCTTGGATGCTCCGTTGAGGTTGGTCATCTCAGCTGGTGGTAGTGGCGTTTGCTCCAATGGGGTGAGAGGGTTGAAGCTGTATACTACTTCAAATGGTGTCTTCTTGGTTGCTGAGTGCACGGCTCGGTTGTCAGTGAACTCTATGAATGGCAGGCACTCCACCCAAGTCCTTAGGTTCTTCCCTAGTATAGTCATGAGAAGAGTTGATAGTGTCCTGTTGTCAACTTCAGTTTGGCCATTGAGGATGTGGTAGAAGAAAGTACTAGCTTCTCAAAGGTCCTCCAGAAATGGCTGAGGAACTTGGTGTCCCTATCTGGTCCTTGGCACTCCATGAAGCCGTACTATCTCCGAAGACCAGCTCGGCTGTTTGCGTGGCATCATTGACATTGGCACATGGAATGAAATATGCCATCTTGGAGAATCTGTCCACTACAAAGATTGCATCTTTGTGGTTGATCTTGGGCAGACCTAGAACAAAGTCCATTGAGATGTCCACCCATGGATGTGTAGGTATGGGCAGTGGGAGATACAACCCGTGAGGTTGCACTCGGGACTTTGCCTTCTTGCAAGCGATGCATCTTGCACAATGGGCTTCTACTGTCCTCTTGATGTGTGGCCAGTAGAAGTGCTCCTTGACCACTGCTAGAGTCTTGTCGACACCAAAGTGGCCCATGAGTCCTCCTCCATGAGCTTCTCGGATGATAAGCTTCCTTAGTGATCCTTGTGGTATGCACAGCCTTCTTTCTCGGAACAAGAATCCTCATGGATGTAGGATTTGCCATGACTCCCTGTGCTACACTCCTTGTAGCTCTCAGCAAGGTCAGGATCATCCTTGTATAGATCCTTGATGGTGCTCGAATCCTAGGACCTTTGCCTCCATGGTTGATATCAAGGCAAACCTCCTTGATAGTGCATCGGCTACCACATTGTCTTTGCCCTTCTTGTACTTGATGATGTACGGAAGGTCTCTATGAACTCCATCCACCTGGCATGTCTCCTCTTGAGATTGGTTTGCCCTCTGAGGTGTTTGAGAGTCTCGTGATCAGTGTGGATCACAAACTCCTTGGACAGCAAGTAATGCTGCCAAGTCTCCAATGCTCGGACAAGGGCATAGAGCTCCTTGTCATAAGTGGGGTAGTTCAGTGAGGCACCACCTAGCTTCTCACTGAAGTATGCCACTGGTCTCCCTCCTTGAGTTAGCACTGCTCCTATGCCTATTCCAGAGGCATCACACTCCACTTCAAACGTCTTGTTGAAGTCGGGAAGGAAGCGGTGCGTGTGTAAGGCTGTCCTTCAAGGCCTGGAATGCCTTCTCCTGAGCTTCTCCCCAGCTGAATCCCACGTTCTTCTTCACTACTGCCGTCAGTGGTGAGGCAATACTGCTGAAGTTGGGCACGAATCTCCTATAGAAGCTGGCCAGTCCGTGGAAGCTCCTTACTTGGCTGATGTTTCCTGGTGTTGGCCATTCTTGTATGGCTCGAATCTTCTCCTCATCAACCTGTAGGCCCTGTGAACTCACAACAAAACCTAAAAAGACAAGCTTATCAGTTAAAGGTGCACTTCTTGAGATTGGCATAAAGCTCTTCTTGTCGAAGGGTTTTAAGGACCATCTCAAGATGTGTGAGGTGTTCCGTGAGGCACTTACTATAAACAAGTATGTCATCAAAATAAACTACCACAAACTTACTGATGTACGCCCTAAGAACTTGGTTCATAAGGCGCATGAAGGTGCTTGGGGCATTAGTCAAGCCAAATGGCATGACTGTCCACTGAGAGCCCTTGCTTTGTCTTGAAAGCAGTCTTCCACTCATCACCTTCCTTCATTCTTACCTGGTGGTATCCACTTTTGAGGTCTATCTTGGAGAAGACCGTGGCTCCACTCAGCTCATCTAGCATGTCATCCAGTCGTGGTATTGGATGCCTATACTTGACTGTGATGTTGTTGATTGCTCGGCAGTCCACACATGCGCCAAGTCCCATCCTTCTTGGGCACTAGTAGCACTGGTACAGCACATGGACTGAGGCTCTCTCGAACATATCCTTTCTCCAGGAGCTCCTTGACTTGCTTCTCAAGCTCCTTGACTCCTCTGGACTCATCCGTAGGCTGGCCGGTTGGGCAGGGCTGCTCCGGGCACTAGATCAATCTGGTGTTCTATGCCACGTAAAGGAGGCAAGCCTGCTGGTATCTCCTCTGGAAATACATCCTGAATTTGTTGAGGAGTGTTGCTACTTCATGAGGTAGCTCTACCTGTCCCTGTTCTATACTCAACACTTCCTTGAAAACCATTAGTAATATTAAGTCCTTCGAGGCTAAAGCTCTCCGGACATGACTAGGTTGAATAAGAAAGTTAGACTTGACAAGTTTCTTTTCCTTACTCATTTGGAGTTGTAGCTCATGTACTTGGGCAGGTGTAAGAGGAGCTAGGCTGACCTTTCTCTTGTCATGCACGAAGGTGTAGAGATTGGTTCTGCCATCATGCCTGGTCTCTTTGTCAAACTGCCATGGTCTTCCTAGTAGAAGATGGCCAGCTTGCATGGGCACCACGTCGCTACGACCTGGTCTTGGTACTTGCCCACACTGAATGGCACAGTGACTTGCTCATGAATCTTGAGCTCCACTTTGTCATCAAGCCATCTCAGTCTATATGGTCGAGGATGCCGTGTCCTCTCTAGACCTAGCTTATCAACCATATACGCACTAGCAACGTTAGTGCAAGAACCACCATCTATGATGAGGTTACATACCTTTCCCTTGATGGTGCAACGGCTGTGGAAGATGTTCTCCTTTGGATGGTCTCTGAAGGATCCACCATTGCACTGAGGATACGTCTAGTGACCAGCACTTCCCCACATCAGGGTACTCAATGTCACCATATTCTCCTTCTGGTTCATAGTCCTCTTCATCTTGGGACTCATATTCTCCTGCCTCCGTAATCAGCATGACTCGTTGTTTGGGCACTCCTTGAGATGTGTCCACGTCCCCTGCACTTGAAACAAGTTATGTCACGTGATCTTTGAGGGTTAGAAGACTTACCAGGCTCTCTCTGGTCACGGGTGGGTTCAGGAGGCTTGCTCTTGAACCTTGACTCGATCTCTACGCTTTTGCCTTTGTCCACTGTCTTAGGCATGTTGCTTGGTGCCCAAGGTGTCTTAGGCTTGCTGCGGATGTCTTGGCTCTTACGTTTGATGTGCTGTTCAGCTTGCACAGATAGGTGGAACAAGTCCTTGAAGTCGTAGATTTGCCTTTCCACCTTGCAGCTGATCCTTTCTTGGAGTCCATCCAAGAATTGCGCCATCAATGCTTCTTCATCATCATTGAGCTCCAATCTGTTCCTTAACCTTCCGAACTCTTCATAGTACTCCTCTACTGATCTGGTACCCTGCTTAAGAGTACGAAAACGTCGTTGCAAATCCCTATGGAAGTAGGGTGGAACATACCTTTGTCGCATGAGGTCTTTCATGTCGACCCATGAGTCTACTGGCCTCATTCTCTTCCTCCTTCTGTCAGATACCTCACGATCCCACCAGATGAGGGCATTGTCCGTGAGTTGGGCTACTGCCATTGAGACTCTCCTAGGTCCTGGTTGGTTGTAGTGATCAAAGATATGATCCATTCTTCTCTCCCAATCTAGGTAAGCCTCGGGGTCTACTTTTCCTGCAAAACTGGAGGAGTTAGTTTAACATCAGGATGAATTACCCGGTTGTAGGTGTGTTCATCTCCATCCTCATGACGTCTAGGAGGCATTCTTGGTCTCTGGTGAAGACCATATGGCTCAAAGCCATCATCTTCTGGTTGCCGTGGAGGTCCTCTCGGCCTATGGTGATAGTTATGAGGTTGTGTGTCCTCATCTCCATCTGGCTGGGGTTCCTCCTGTTCGTGCCGTGTCCTAAGGTACTCAGGACCCTCAGGACGATCTGGCTCAGCTCTCACGTGCCTTATGGCCTGGAATCTCAGGTCTCCACGCGCTCCAACCTCTCGCCTATGGATGCGAGTTGTGTTTGGAGTGTGGTGAACATGGCCATCATGGCTTCAGCTGTGTCTCTATTCTCTTCTCCCATGTGTGCTACAAAGAAAGAAGACAATTAGGGTGCTCCTAAATTATTAGGAGAGTTTTCTTTTTATATGTGGTTTGAAAAAAAATGCAAAAGGAAAAATTCTAAAGAAAGGAAATTCGAAAAAGGAAACTTCCTCGACAACTTGTGCTAGCTGTCCAATTCGAATTTCTTTAGTATCTTTTCTATTTTCTTTTTCTTTTCTTTTTAATTAAACTTAAAAATAAAGGAAATATGATTTAAACAAAAAGGAAAACGTGAATGGCAATGCAAAAGTGAATCTAAACCCTAGTGATACACGTAGAAGGCTAGATGCACTCGGTTTGGAGTTTGATGTTATTTTTTGATTTTTCTTGAATGCGACTTAAACTAATGCAAGAACTAAAAACAAAACAAGCTAAAGGATAGAAACAACCTGGTTTAGGAGCTTTAAGCTCTGATACCAAAATGATACAAGCCTTGATTCAAGGATGTATGCGTGTGGGCTTTGGGAAGAATTAGGTGAGACTGCCTTAGACTTCTTGGATAGGGGTTTTTGGGTTGGTATTCGATGGAAAGGTGAAGTGAACCACACGAGGGTGATGAACCTCGTGATAAATCACAAACTTAGAGCTAGGAGGGCTGGTCTCAACTAGGTTCTAAGGGCACAAGTCTCTTGAGAGAATAACTTGTTGGGGAAAAAGTTCTATCTTTATTAATATCAAAGAGGTTGTTGAACTACAATGCTGGAAGGAGCCTTATTAATATGCTCGACAGCTTGACCTACTAGGGTCGACTCAAATAAAGAAAAGGAAAGTTTACAAAAGTGCACAAAAAGAAAAGATACAAAAGTGTATAACCGAAAAAGGACCTATTCCTAAAATGTTCTTGACTCAAAAATGTAAAGCATCTAGATCCTACCCTGCAAAACAGAAAGAGGCATATATTCAAATTGAAACTTACCTTAACTTACCTCACGGCCAAGAAATGGAAGGTGGCCGTCCTTGTGGCATGCACGCGCCTTGCTCCTAGTCTTCGACTTGGAGTAGGGTTAAAAATCTTTGGGCCCTGACCTCTCTTGCCACTAAAGCCCAAGTCTCTGATGTTCCTTGTGTTGTTGAGAAGCCATTGGACTCTACTTTGCTCTTCTGGCCCATTGTCCTTAGCTGATCTTCCTCTAAGAGCTTGTCGACCCATAAGCTGAATTTGTGGAAGAGTGCCCTTGATCTGCTTCTTGTCATTGCTCCTTGAGGTACCACTGGTGTAGATACTTCTTCTAGGTGCATGTCCTGGAGCTGGTAGCTCATTTGGTCCGATTCCTCTTGTGTGGAAGTGGAAATGCGCTTGTACTCGGCTGGATCGGCTGTACCGGCTGGAATGTGCGAGGTAACTGCCGGAATGCCTTCAGGACCGGCTAAGTTGATGCCGGAGTTGGCGGCATCACCAAGGGGACCGGCGGTGTCATCCACGTGTATAAGATGGTCGACAAAGAACATTGCGCCAAAAGTGCAAAGAAGAGTCCAAAGGCTTCTCAACAATTCAAGGGACTTCAGAGACTTGGGCTTTATTGGCAAGAGAGGTCAGGGCCCAAAGATTCATAAGTTCAGCTTATGGGTCGAATTTTCTTTATACACGTTTTTCTCTCAAGAGACTTGTGTGCTGAGAACCTAGTTGAGACCAGCCCTCCTAGCTCTAAGTTTGTGATTTATCACAAGGTTCATCACCCCTCATGTGGTTCACTTCACCCTTACATCCATTACCAAACCGAAAACTCCCATCCTGAAGCATAAGGTTGAGTTTCTCACCTAATCTTCTCCAAACAGCCCACGCGCGTAGAGCCTTGATTCGAGGTTTGTTGCATTTTGGTATCAGACCTTAAAGCTCCTAAGACCAGGTTGTTTCTATCCTTTACTTAGTCTTGTTTCCAGTTCTTGCATTAGTTTAAGTCGCATTCAAGAAAAATAAAAAAAAATAACATCAAAACTCCAAACCGAGTGCATCTAGCTTCTATGTGTATCACTAGGGCTTAGATTCATTCTTGCATTGCAATTTTCGTCTTTCCTTTTTCTTAAAGCATATTTCCATTATTATTAAGTTAAATTGAAAAGCAAAACAAAACTAAAATAGAAAAACACCAAAAGAAATTGCCCAAAAAAACAGCTAGCACTAGTTATTAGGAAGTTTCCATTTTTCTAACTTTTCCATTTTTCAAATTTTTTTGTTTTCCAATTTTTCCTTTTTGCATTTTTCGAATTTTTCTATAAAAATAAAACCCTCCTAATCGACTTACGAGCAAAATAACTTGTGTTTCTTTCTTCTAGCACAATGGAAGAAGGAAATCAGGATGCAGCTGAGGCCATGATGGCCATGTTCACCACACTCCAAACACAATTTGCATCAATCGGCGAGAGGTTGGAGCGCGTGGAGAGGCCGGTGAGATTCCAGGCCATAAGGCACGTGAGGGCTGAGAAAGACCATACTGAGGTTCCTGAGCACCCTAGGTCACGGCACGAACAGGAGGAGCCCCAGCCGGATGGAGATGAGGACGCACGGCCTCACGGCTATCACCCTAGGCCGAGAGGACCCCCACGGCAACCAGAAGCAGAAGGCGATGGCTTCGAGCAATATGGTCATCAACAGAGACCAAGAATGCCTCCTGGACATCATGAAGATGGAGTTGAATACGCCTACAACCGGGTAACTCATCATGATGTTAAATTAACACCTCCTAGTTTTGCAGGAAAAGTAAACCCCGAAGCCTATCTAGATTGGGAGAGGAGGATGGATCACATCTTCGATCACTACAACCAACCAGGCCCTAGGAGAGTCTCCATGGTAGTAGCACAACTCACGGATAATGCCCTCATCTGGTAGGATCGTGATGTTTCTGACCAAAGGAGGAGGAGATTGAGCCCCGTAGACTCATGGGTGGACATGAAAGATCTCATGAGACAAAGGTTTGTTACACCTTATTTCCATAGAGATTTGCAACGACGTTTTTGTACTCTTAAGCAGGGCACCAGATCAGTAGAGGAGTACTCCGAATAGTTTGAAAGGCTAAGGAACAAGCTGGAGCTCAATGACGATGAAGAGGCATTGATGGCGTAATGTTTGGATGGGTTGCAAGAGAGAATCAGCCGTAAGGTGGAGAGACAAATCAACAACGACTTCAAGGACTTGTTCCACCTATCTTTCCAGGCTGAGCAGCACATCAGGCGTAAGAGCCAAGACATACGCAGCAAGCCTAAGATGCCTTGGGCACCAAGCAATAGCCCCAAGCCCGTAGACAAAGGCAAGAGCATAGAGATTGAATCACGGTTCAAGAGCAAGCCTCCTGAGCAAACCCGTGACCAGAGAGAGCCTAGTAAGTCTTCTAACACTCATAGATCACGTGACATCACTTGCTTTAAGTGTAGGGGTCGCGGTCACATCTCAAGGGAGTGCCCAAACAACCGTGTCAAGGGAGTGCCCAAACAACCGTGTCATGCTGACTGGAGAGTATGAGTCTCAAGACGAAGAATACTATGAACCAGAAGGAGAATACGGTGACATTGAGTACCCTGATGTGGGGGAAGTGCTGGTCACTAGACGCATTCTTAGTGCAATGGTGGATCCCTCAGAGACCATTCAAAGGGAGAACATCTTCCACAGCCGGTGCACCATCAAGGGCAAGGTATGTAACCTCATCATAGATGGTGGTTCTTGCACTAACGTTGCTAGTGCGTACATGGTTGATAAGCTAGGTCTAGAGAAGACAAGGCACCCTCGACCGTATAGACTGAGATGGCTCGATAACAAAGTGGAGCTTAAGATCCATAAGCAAGTAACTGTGCCATTCATAGTTGATGTAAGATTGAATATCAATCTCACAAGCGGTACGGCCGTGACTCGCAAGACCGAGAATCTCTCTTGGCTTAAGCGGGCAAGGGAACTAAAAGGAGGGGGTTTTGATCGAATCACACGATCAAAGGTGAACCAAGGGAGTTTGAATCTCTCAAACTAACCTGGCATTGGCTTCAATAGAAAGGAAGTGAATCACACACTTTATTTCTAAAGAACAAGAACAAGACTCAAAGACAAGGCTTTGAAGAAAATACTTTGTATTCAAATTTAATTTCAATGGTGGTCTATCTTTACAATGAGGTCGTGCTGAGCTTATATAGTGCTCCTAGAAACGGTCCTAAACCAAAAAATGAGAAAAGGAAATCATATATTTAAAATATATGGTTGCTGGCCATTAATGTCTAGTTTGGCCAACAAGGAAAGTGTATATTCTTGAATCTTGAGAGCTTTGGGGCGAATGTAAGGTGTCTAGGTACATCCTGGATGCTTTGGAAAGTCTTCAATACGTGCCCAATTTGCAAGGAATAGAGATATTGCAATCTGAACACATTAAGTGCACTTCGGTCCATATATGGCAAGTCTTGGAGGAAAGGGATTTGCCTGATCCTCTGGTGGCTGGTGCATGGTAGGTTTATTTTGGGCTTCCTTAGGGCCTTAATAATATCTCCTGGACGCCATGTTTTGGTTTGCAAGTGATTAAACCAGTTGGCCATCTCACTTGCCATAAACGGCTCCAATCGGTTCATTTGAAGGCACGGATGGACCTGCCTGGTCCAAGGCGTGTTTGAGCTTCTAGAAGTGCTTAAGGGAACTCCTAAAAGTACCAAAAAGACTCCCGGTCGCCAAAGAAACGTTTGGAGACTTTCATATAAGGAAAGTTCCAAATATGGTAAGTTTCGAAAACTCCAATTTGATGTATGGTGCATGACTTGATCTGGCCTTGTTTTGGGTGAGCTGCATGTCGCCGCGTGTCCTCTCTGAGTCAGGATTATAGGCCAGGTTTGGTCTTGGCTGGCCGCTTCTTGGTTAAGCTTGGATTCATGAAGATACACCCATGTATCCTTTTGCGCGTATTTGGCCGCCTTTGTGTTCCTTGGGCCGGCCGGTCCGGGCAGTTGGCCGGGGGTTGGGCTGATGACCTCATCATACCCTCCTTCTTCGAAATGTTTTGTCCTCAAAACAGTTTTTCCTGCACATAGAGAAGGCAAGTTAATACCTTGATTTACTTGTGGGTTTAGGGCATTACCTTGGTTTATGGCCCTTATATGGTTCGGATGTGGCAATGGTGCATCTGGTGGTTGCTCCCTGATAAGAAAGGAAGAAATTAATCCTTTCCATTGCAGCTGGTTGCTTTGTTTTGCCTCCAAGGTGTTGGGTTCTCCATGGTCTCCTCTTGATTCCGAACATCGGTTTAATGTAGGAGGTGGGTCTTCTTGATCTTTGTTGAATCCTTGCTTTATTAGACCTGTTTCAACAACCTTTTGGAAAGACAAGTGCATTATGCTAGTACTGGAAATTTCAAATTGAAGCTCCTTTATTGCCTTAACACTTTTAGGCTTAACATTTTCGCGTTCTACTTGTAAGCTTGTTATTAGTTGTCTAGTTGGGCATGTCTTAGCAAAGTGTCCTCTTTCTTGACATCTATAGCATATAATTTCATCTGTTTTCACATTGTTAGAAGACTTACCTGGCGTTTCCTTGATGTGTATTCCAAGCAATGGCTTTGATGGTTTCATGTGTGCTATGGCTTGAGGCTTTTGAACTTGCTGGTCAATTTCTGATTTGACCATTGGCTTAGCTACCTTTTGTCCTTCTAAGGTGTTTGAAAACACGTTGTTATGCTCAGAGCAGTAGGAAAGCTTGGGCTTATGAAAGGGCTGCATGTTTAGTGTAGACATCCCACTCCTCGATGTTGTTGGATGCATAGATGGTGTGGTGATGTTTCTGCGTGTTTGGTACTTCTTCACAAACTCCCTATACATTCGTGCCTTAAGGTCTCCCCAATCAAGGACTGGTTTGTTGTAGAAAGTCCGTGCATTTTCTTTCAACCACCAATTATAGGCATCTCCAACGAGCATATCAATGGCATATGAGAGCTTCTCTTCTTTGGGGATGTTGTTTGAGCGCAGCCATTGTTTCATGTTGGTTTCCCATTGGAGGTATTCATCCGGGTCCTTGTTATACCCTGAAAAGGTTAGAGATTTGGAATTGTAAATATATACCTTACTAGTCCGATTCGTTGATCTAGTTGGAGTGGTGTAGGTTGGCACTCGGCTTGACACATCGAAGTGGCAAGGTGTAATTGTCTTTAGCCAGCTTCTATCAGTGGAATAGTAGTCTGGTGGCTCTGGTTCGAGTTCTTCAACTCCTGTTTCATTGTCAAAATCATATTTTGAATAGTCTTCATGCCATGTCTCATATCCATAGGAATCATCTACATCGGACAAGTCTTAGTGCCATTCATCACAATAATTTTTTTCAAAGCATTGGTAAGGACTTTCTTCCTCATAATACTCCATATTTTAAATTTGTACCTTGCACAAGAAAAAAAAAGATAGATTTAAGTCGAAATACACAAATAAGGAAACTAGACTTGAGTGAATATTTGGTATTAACACACAAGTAGTACCTAAAGAAAATCAACACAAGAAAATATTTTTATGGTTTTTGTTTTTGGTTACTTTTGGCAACTAACTTAAAAAAAAATTAAAATACAATATTTTTTTTTGGTATTAAATTAGGACGAAAAATAATAATAATATTATATAAATCTTTTCTTCTTTTTTTTTTTTAAAAAAAAAACTTAACTAGCAACTAAATTGGAAAATAAACAAAATGAAGTGATGTTTATATTTTTGGGTTTTTTTTTCTCTTAATTGGACGAAACTAAGCAAACATGAAATGCAAATTTTTGATTTGGTTTTTAGATTTAAATGAGAGGAGACAAAAACAATCAACAAGAATCAACAAGAAACAATGCAAATGAAGAATACGAACAAATATTTGTTTTTTTTGGTTTTTCAATAAGATGTAAATAACAAAATGCAAAATAAAATCATAAAAGCTCAAAGATAAAGGTTGGATGAACACAACCTGGGATAGGAGCTTTTAGCTCTGATACCAAATGATGTAAGATTGAATATCAATCTCACAAGCGGTACGGCCGTGACTCGCAAGACCGAGAATCTCTCTTGGCTTAAGCGGGCAAGGGAACTAAAAGGAGGGGGTTTTGATCGAATCACACGATCAAAGGTGAACCAAGGAAGTTTGAATCTCTCAAACTAACCTGGCCGTGGCTTCAATAGAAAGGAAGTGAATCACACACTTAGTTTCTAAAGAATAAAAACAAGTTCAAAGACAAGGCTTTGAAGAAAATACTTTGTATTCAACTTTTATTTCAATGGTGGTCTATCTTTACAATGAGGTCGTGCTGAGCTTATATAGTGCTCCTAGAAACGGTCCTAAACCAAAAAAAGAGAAAAGGAAATCATATATTTAAAATATATGGTTTCTGGCCATTAATGTCTAGTTTGGCCAACAAGGAAAGTGTATATTCTTGAATCTTGAGAGCTTTGGGGCGAATGTAAGGTGTCTAGGTACATCCTGGATGCTTTGGAAAGTCTTCAATACGTGCCCAATTTGCAAGGAATAGAGATATTGCAATCTGAACACATTAAGTGCACTTCGGTCCATATATGGCAAGTCTTGGAGGAAAGGGATTTGCCTGATCCTCTGGTGGCTGGTGCATGGTAGGTTTATTTTGGGCTTCTTTAGGGCCTTAATAATATCTCCTGGACGCCATGTTTTGGTTTGCAAGTGATTAAACCAGTTGGCCATCTCACTTGCCATAAACGGCTCCAATCGGTTCATTTGAAGGCACGGATGGACCTGCCTGGTCCAAGGCGTGTTTGAGCTTCTAGAAGTGCTTAAGGGAACTCCTACAAGTACCAAAAAGACTCCCGGTCGCCAAAGAAACGTTTGGAGACTTTCATATAAGGAAAGTTCCAAATATGGTAAGTTTCGAAAACTCCAATTTGATGTATGGTACATGACTTGATCTGGCCTTGTTTTGGGTGAGCTGCATGTCGCCGCGTGTCCTCTCTGAGTCAGGATTATAGGCCAGGTTTGGTCTTGGCTGGCCGCTTCTTGGTTAAGCTTGGATTCATGAAGATACACCCATGTATCCTTTTGCGCGTATTTGGCCGCCTTTGTGTTCCTTGGGCCGGCCGGTCCGGGCAGTTGGCCGGGGGTTGGGCTGATGACCTCATCAATAGTGGGCAGATACCAAGACCAGGTAGTGTGCGATGTGGTGCCAATGCAAGCTGGCCACCTTCTGCTAGGAAGGCCATGGCAGTTTGACAAGGAGACCAGGCATGATGGCCGAACCAATCTCTACACCTCTGTGCACGACAAGAGAAAGGTCAGCCTAGCTCCTCTCACACCTGCCCAGGTACATGTGATACAACTACAAATGAGTAAGTAGAAGAAACTTGCTAAGTCTAATTTTCTTATTCAACCAAGCCATGTTCGGAGAGCTTTAGCCTCGAGGGATTTAATGTTACTAATGGTCTTCAAAGAAATTTTGAGTGTAGAAAAGGAACAGGTAGAGCTACCTCCTGAAGTAGGAGCTCTCCTCAACAAATTCCAGAACGTATTCCCAGAGGAGATACCAGCAGGCTTGCCTCCCCTACGCGGCATAGAGCACCAGATTGACCTCGTGCCCGGAGCAGCCTTGCCTAATCGACCAGCCTACCGGATGAGTCCATAGGACTCTAAGGACCTTGAGAAGCAAGTCAATGAGCTCCTGGAGAAAGGCTATGTTCGAGAGAGCGTCAGTCCAAGTGCCGTACCAGTGCTGTTAGTGCCCAAGAAGGATGGGACTTGGCGAATGTGCGTAGACTGCCAAGCAATTAACAACATCACAGTCAAGTACCGGCATCCGATACCACGGGTGGATGACATGCTAGATGAGCTGAGTGGAGCCACGGTCTTTTCCAAGATAGACCTCAAGAGTGGATACCACCAGGTCAGGATGAAGGAAGGTGATGAGTGGAAGACTGTTTTCAAGACAAAGCCAGGGCTCTACGAGTGGACAGTCAAGCCATTCGGCTTGACTAATGCCCCAAGCATCTTCATGCGCCTTATGAACCAAGTTCTTAGGGCGTTCATGAGTAAGTTCGTTGTAGTTTACTTTGATGTCATTTTAGTTTACAGTAACTGCTTAAGGGATCACCTCACACATCTTGAGTTGGTACCTAAAACCCTTCGACAAGAAGAGCTTTATGCCAATCTCAAGAAGTGCATCTTTTGTACTGATAAACTTGTCTTCTAAGGTTTTGTTGTAAGTTCACATGGCTTACAGGTTGATGAATAGAAGATTCGAGCCATACAAGAATGGCCAACACCAAGCAACATCAGCCAAGTGAGGAGTTTCCACGGTCTGGCCAGCTTCTACAGGAGATTTGTGCCCAACTTCAGCAGTATTGCCTCAACATTGATGGCAGTAGTGAAGAATAACGTGGAATTCAGCTTGGGAGAATGATGAGGACATCAGGTCGTACATCCAGCCAGGAGACCTGACTGGCCGACCAGGAAGCTTGCCCGAGACAGTCGGACCATCTGGCACGTCTGCTGGACCAAGCAGTACCGCCGGACCCTCGACCAATAGGACCAGACCGGTCAGCATTGCAGGCGGAGAGGCCCAAGCTTCCGGCACACTTGGTGGCGACGTGGATGACACCGCCGGTCCCCTTGGTGATGCCACCAACTCCGGGATCAACTTGGCCAGTCCTGAAGGCATTCCGGCCACTACCTCGCACAATCCAGCCGGTACAGCCGATCCAGCCGAGTACACGCGCATTTCCACTTCTACACAAGAAGACTCGGACAAAATGAGCTACCAGCTCCAGGACATGCACCTAGGATGTCTCTACACCAGTGGTACCTCAAGGAGCAATGACAAGAAGCAGATCAAGGGCACTCTTCCACAAATTCAGCTTATGGGTCGACAAGCTCCTAGAGGAAGATCGACTAAGGACAATGGGCCAAAAGTGCAAGGAAGAGTCCAATGGCTTCTCAACAACACAAGGGACATCAGAGACTTGGGCTTTAGTGGCAAGAGAGGTCAGGGCCCAAATATTCTTAACCCTACTCCAAGTCGAAGACTAGGAGCAAGGCACGTGCATGCCACAAGGACGGCCACCTTCCATTTCTTGGCCATGAGGTAAGTTAAGGTAAGTTTCAATTCGAATATATGCCTCTTTCTGTTTTGCAGGGTAGGATCTAGAATATTTACTTTATTGAGTCAAAGACATTTTAGGAATAGGTCCTTTTCGATTATACACTTTTGTATCTTTTCCTTTTGTGCACTTTTGTAAGTTTTCCTTTTCTTATTTGAGTCGACCCTAGAAGGTCAAGCTGTCGAGCATATTAATAAGGCTCCTTCCAGCATTGTAGTTCGACAACCTTTTTGATATTAATAAAGTAGAACTTTCTTCTAATCATTCTATCTCTACTTCTTTGGGTGATTGTTTTAACCCTTATAACTCAACACATGGATCAGAACAAGTCATCCCATCTTTTCACCACTCAGTTTCAACCCAAACATCAAAACCTCAGCCTTTAGACTAAAAACTCACGGTTTCATTCAACCATAAAAGCTGCTTCCTTTGAGCTCTTCAAAGCCTAACAATGGAGGATACAGTTCAAATTAGTTCCAGCCTGAAACCCACGGTGATAGCAGTAGTTCTCAAAGGCTTGAACTACACATTATGGTCAAGAACCATCAAGACAGCCATTTGTGGCAAAGGACTTTGGAATCACATCTTGGAGGATAATACTCCATCCATAGATGATCCAAAGGAGAAGAAGGATGAGGCAACAAGAAAAGAAGAAGCTAGGTGGTTCCAAGAAGATCAATCAGTCCTTGGATTCCTCCAAAATTCATTGAACCCATCCATTCTTGAAGCTTATTCACATTGTGAAACCGCCAAGTCTCTTTGGGACACTCTCAAGAGGGTGTATGGGGATGTTTCAAACCTCAGCCGTGTGTATGAGGTTAAGAAGGCTCTCAATGATCTACACCAAGAGGATATGGAGTTCACAAAATTCCTGGGCAAGTTCCAGTCAACATGGTCCCAGCTTGACATGTTGAGACCAAGTTCTATGGATCCAAAGGTGCTTAATGAAAGGAAGGAACAAGACAAGATATTTGGGCTCCTTCTCAACCTAAATCCAGCCTTTAAGGATGTGATTAAGTCCATCCTGAGAGAGCCAAAACTCCCTGATTTCGAAGAGGTGTGCTCACTGATTCAAAGGGAGCAAGGCAACATTGGTTTGTTTGGTGGTAAAGGAGAACTAGTCATGGCCAACAAAAGCGTGTTTAAGCAAGAGGATAGGAAGAGTGTGATGTGTGAGCATTGTAAGAGGAATGGCCACATCAAGGACAAGTGCTGGATACTTCATCCTCATCTCAAGCCAAACCGGTTCAAGGATTCAAAGGCTAACATCTCTCAAATGGTTGCACTGAACCGGCAAGTTCATCCAACCAAGGAGGGTAGCTAGCTATGAATGTATCCATGGAGTATGTTAAGAAGAGTGACTTGGAGGATCTCATCAAGGCCTATGCCTCAAAACTCTCCGGTATCACACTCTACTCCCATAAATCGCTTGACAAACCAGATCATAAGTTGGTAGTGGATTCAGGTGCTTCTCACCATATGATTAGCAATGCTAGGTTGTTAAAGAACATTGAACCATGTCTAGGACAAGTAACTATAGCTGATGGTAAGGGTATTCCAATTGAAGGAACCGGAAAATTAAGACTATTTGACAAAGAAACTAATGCATTCTTTGTACCTAAATTTAAGTCTAATCTAGTTTCTGTCAAAAGGCTACTAAAGACCTCAATTGCAATGTTACATTTGGGCCTAACAATGTTTACTTTCAGGATATTAAGAGTGGTAAGATACTTGGAGGTGGTGTAACTCAAGATGAGCTCTATGTTCTTGAAGACCCTCCAAGCAATTTGGATTCTTTAGCTTTCAAATCCTGTGTTTTTGCTAATAAAGATGTCTTATGGCATGCTAGATTAGGACATCCTCATGCTCGTGCTTTAAGCTTAATAATTCCTAATGTCGCTTATGATCACTCAGTTTGTGAGGCTTGTATCCTTGGCAAACATTGTCGTGTTGTTTTCCCTAAATCGTCTGCAATTTATGAGCATTGCTTTGATTTAGTACATTCCGATGTTTGGACTTCACCTTGCATGTCTAGAGATAGAAATTAATACTTTGTGACCTTTATAGATGAGAAATCAAAATATACATGGGTTACATTACTTCCATCTAAAGATAGGGTTTATGAGGCATTTATAATCTTTCATAATTATGTTACTAATCAATTCAATGCCAAGATCAAAGTGTTAAATCAGATAATGGAGGGGAATACACAAGTCAAAAATTCAAAGCTCACTTAAACAAACATAGAATACTACATCAAACTAGCTGTCCACACACACCACAACAAAACGGAGTTGCTGAAAGGAAGAATCGATACTTAATGGAAGTAGCAAGATCCATGATGTTTCATACCAATGTTCCTAAAAGTTTTTGGGGAGATGCAGTCTTGGTTGCTTGCTACCTCATCAATCGGATTCCAACCAAAGTCTTGCAAGATATATCCCCATTTGAGGTACTCAATAAAACTAAACCTTCCATTGATCATTTACGTGTATTTGGGTGTGTGTGCTTTGTGTATGTTCCAGGTGATCTAAGAAACAAGTTGGAGGTAAAGAGCATCAAGTGTATGTTCCTTGGATATTCGACAACACAAAAGGGTTATAAGTGCTATGATCCGAGCAACAACAGGACATATGTGTCTAGAGATGTCAAGTTCATAGAAGAACAAAGCTATTATGATCAGAAAGATTGGGAATGATTGAAGGATATCTCAAGGTCACCTTCTGATTTGGCTACGAGTTTGAGGTTTCTCTTGAATCATTTGGGAAATGATCTGCCAAAGGATTCAAGACACGAAGAAACAAGAACCTTAAGTAGTCCACAAGATACCCAAGAGAATGAACAAGGGGTGGTAACACAAGAACCAACTCCAATCCAAGAAGAAGCTATGGCCCAAAATCAAGAACAAGACGACTTGGAAGTGGGTATAGAGGAACCTATTCACCAAATGGAAGAGAAAACGGTTGTAGAGGAGGCTGCACCACCTGTTCAGCATTTAAGGA
Source organism: Pugionium cornutum (assembly GCA_018901935.1). NCBI lineage: Eukaryota > Viridiplantae > Streptophyta > Magnoliopsida > Brassicales > Brassicaceae > Pugionium > Pugionium cornutum. Next base: position 18,627,956 of record JAENJI010000012.1, on the reverse strand, counting down.
GGAGTACTAGACTTAGGAACACTAGGGTATTCTACAACAACCAGGCCGTGGCTCATCCCATACAAGCTGTTTGTTTCCTTGACCTCTTGCCATCTAGTCATCAAGCATTCCTTGGAAAGATTGAACAAAGTCAGATTCCAAGGACTTATGAAGAAGCTGAGAGCAAGAAAGAATGGTTAGATGCAGTAAGAGATGAGAAGGGAGCTATGGAAAGGAATCACACATGGGATATACAAGAACTTCCCAAAGGCAAGAAGGCTGTGAGTTCCAAGTGGGTGTTCACCATCAAGTATAAGAGCAATGGGGACATAGAAAGGTACAAGGCACGCCTAGTTGCAAGAGGTTTCACTCAGACATATGGAGAGGACTATACTGATACATTTGCACCGGTGGCTAAGCTACACACTGTAAGGGTTGTTCTTTCACTAGCTACGAATCTGACTTGGGACTTATGGCAAATGGATGTCAAGAACGCATTCATACAAGGAGAACTTGAAGAGGAAGTGTATATGACTCCACCACCAGGCCTTGAAGATTTTTGCAAAGAGGGACAGGTTCTAAGACTTAGGAAGGCAATATATGGGTTGAAGCAGTCACCAAGGGCCTGGTATCACAAATTAAGCTCCACACTTACTGATAATGGGTTTAGGAAATCCCACTCAGATCATACTTTGTTCACTCGTCAAAACTCCAAAGGAATCGTGGCGGTCTTGGTTTATGTGGATGACCTTATCATCACAGGAGATGATAAGGAAGGAATTCAGTCCACAAAGGCCTTCTTAAACAGATCATTTGACATCAAGGATCTTGGAGAGTTGAAGTACTTCTTAGGTATTGAAGTGTGTCGGTCTCAGGAATGGCTTTTTCTATCCCAAAGAAAGTATGCTCTCGATCTGTTGATAGACACGGGAAAGCTTGGGGCTAAACTGGAAAAAAATCCTCTTGAAGATGGCTACAAGGTCAATGGAAAGGGGGAAAAGCTGATGAGTTATTAAAGAATGTTTCTCAGTATAGGAGACTAGTTGGGAAGCTGATCTACCTCACTCTCACACAACCAGACTTGTGTTTTGCTGTGAATCAAGTGAGTCAACATATGCAAAAACCTACTGTATATCATTAGAGCATGGTAGAAAGGATCCTTAGATACATCAAAGGATCTCCTGGTCAAGGCATATGGATGGGCAAGAATGGGAACACTGAGATTGTTGGGTATTGTGATGCGGATTGGGCTGGTGGTAGGGTGGATAGGAAATCAACCACTAGGTATTGCACCTTCATTGGTGGGAACTTAGTCACTTGGAAGACTAAGAAGCTGAAGGTGGTATCATGTTCAAGTGCTGAAGCAGAATATAGGGCTATGAGGAAGCTGACAAGTGAAGTAACTTCGATCAAAGCGCTCTGAAAAACTTCGGTATTGAACAACCAGGGCCAATCACCTTCCATTGTGATAATCAGGCAGCCATTCACATAGCTTCAAACTCAGTGTTTCACGAGAGGACCAAGCACATAGAGATTGATTGCAAAAAAGTTAGGGAGAAAGTTCAAGATGGAACCATTCTACCATGTTATACAAGGAGTGAAGACCAACTAGCTGCATCTTCTCAAAGGCAGCAAGTCTCAAAGTTTGCAAGAACATCTTTAGCAAACTTGGGCTTGTTGATTTATCACACCCATGATCAAAGGTCTCCCAATCCAAGAGCAACACACTCTTTTTCCCTTATTAAGGTTTTGTCCCAAGTGGTTTTCCTTAATAAGGTTTTTAATGAGGTGTTGCCTTGGGTTCCCAAGCTTAAGACTTTAGGGTGATTCCAAAGTCTTTAGCTTGAGGGGGAGTATTGATATAGGAAAATCAAATAAGACCTATCTTGACCTACAAGGCAAGTGTGAGCACGAAAATTCAGTTTGAATAACAAGGAAATGAAAAAGGATGGGTTATTATTAACCACATGGTTGAAATGGTTAAATAGCTACCTTGGGAGAAGAATCAAGGTGAAAAAGTCATGCCCATGCTGCACAAAGTCTTGGCAACCACACCAAACAGTCATGCCCATGCTGCACACAGTCTTGGCAACCACACCAAACAGTCATGCCCATGCTGTCTCCTCTCTTCTCATTGGTTGTTGACAGGCTCCTCCTCTATTCAAACTCATCCACAAGTTTGAATTCGTTTTCTTTTGTGTTCACATTGTAAATCCTCTATAAAAGGGCTGTAAAGACTCAATGTATGTGACACTCTTAGGAGATTCTTCTCCATAAGTCTAAGTCATTTCTCATTTTCTCATACTTCTCTTTGAGTTTTCAGATTCAATTCTTCACATTTCTCCTCTATAATCTCAATATTCTTACACTTCTTACAAGCTTTCTCTCAAAAGAGACTTGTGCGCTTAGAACCTAGTTGAGACCAGCCCTCCTAGCTCTAAGTTTGTGATTTATCATGAGTTTCACCACCCCTCGTGTGATTCACTTCACCCTTCCTTCAAATACCAACCCAAAAACCCCTATCCATGAAGTCTAAGGTCGAGTTTCTCACCTAACCTTCTCCAAACAGCCCACGCGCATATAAGCCTTGAATCGAGGCTTGTATCACTTTTGGTATCAGAGCTTAAAGCTCCTAAACCAGGTTGTTTATATCCTTTAGCTTGTTTTGTTTTTAGTACTTGCATTAGTTTAAGTCTTCAAGAAAAATCAAAAAAATAACATCAAACTCCAAACCGAGTGCATCTAGCCTTTTACGTGTATCACTAGGATTTAGATTCACTTTTGCATTGCCATTCACGTTTTCCTTTTTGTTAGAATCATATTTCCATTATTTTTAAGTCTAATTAAATAGAAAAGAAAAAGAAAATAGGAAAAATACCTAAGGGATTCGATTTGGACAGCTAGCAATAGTTGTCAAGAAAGTTTCCTTTTTTTTCAAATCTTCATATTTTTGAATTTCCAATTCTCAGATTTTTTCCTTTTTGCATTTTCGAATCCCCCCCTTATAAAAGAAAACCCTCCTAATAATTTAGGAGTATCATAACTTGTCTTCTTTCTTTGTAGCACACAATGGCAGAAGAAAATAGAGAAGCAACTAGAGCCATGATGGCCATGTTCACCACCCTCCAAACGCAACTCGCATCCATAGGCGAGAGATTGGAGCGCGTGGAGAGGCCTGTGAGATTCCAGGCCATAAGGCACGTGAGAGCTGAGCAAGACCGTCCTGAGGGTCCTGAGCACCTTAGGACACGGCACGAACAGGAGGAGCCCCAGCCAGATGGAGATGAGGACACAGAACCTCATAACTATCACCATAGGCCGAGAGGACCTCCACGGCAACCAGAGGCAGAAGATGATGGCTTCGAGCCATATGGTCTTCACCAGAGACCAAGGATGCCTCCTAGACATCATGAGGATGGAGATGAACACGCCTACAACCGGGTAACTCATCCTGATGTTAAGCTAACTCCTCCTAGTTTTGTAGGAAAAGTAGACCCCGAGGCTTACCTAGATTGGGAAAGAAGAATGGATCATATCTTTGATCTTTACAACCAACCAGGGTCTAGGAGAGTCTCAATGGCAGTAGCACAACTCACGGACAATGCCCTCATCTGGTGGGATCGTGAGGTATCTGACAGAAGGAGGAAGAGAATGAGGCCCATAGACTAATGGGTCGACATGAAAGACCTCATGCGACAAAGGTTTGTTCCACCTTACTTTCATAGAGACTTTGATGTAAGATCGAATATCAATCTCACAAGCGGTACGGCTATGACTCGCAAGACCGAGAATCTCTCTTGGCTTAAGCTGGCAAGGGAACTAAAAGAAGGGGGTTTTGATCGAATCACACGATCAAAGGTGAACCAAGGGAGTTTGAATCTCTCAAACTAACCTGGCATTGGCTTCAATAGAAAGGAAGTGAATCACACACTTTATTTCTAAAGAACAAGAACAAGACTCAAAGACAAGGCTTTGAAGAAAATACTTTGTATTCAAATTTAATTTCAATGGTGGTCTATCTTTACAATGAGGTCGTGCTGAGCTTATATAGTGCTCCTAGAAACGGTCCTAAACCAAAAAAAGAGAAAAGGAAATCATATATTTAAAATATATGGTTGCTGGCCATTAATGTCTAGTTTGGCCAACAAGGAAAGTGTATATTCTTGAATCTTGAGAGCTTTGGGGCGAATGTAAGGTGTCTAGGTACATCCTGGATGCTTTGGAAAGTCTTCAATACGTGCCCAAGTTGCAAGGAATAGAGATATTGCAATCTGAACACATTAAGTGCACTTCGGTCCAGATATGGCAAGTCTTGGAGGAAAGGGATGCGCCTGATCCTCTGGTGGCTGGTGCATGGTAGGTTTATTTTGGGCTTCCTTAGGGCCTTAATAATATCTCCTGGATGCCATGTTTTGGTTTGCAAGTGATTAAACCAGTTGGCCATCTCAGTTGCCATAAACGGCTCCAATCGGTTCATTTGAAGGCATGGATGGACCCGCCTTGTCAAAGCCGTGTTTGAGCTTCTAGAAGTGCTTATGGGAGCTCCTAGAAGTACCAAAAAGTCTACTGGTCGCCAAAGAAACGTTTGGAGACTTTCATATAAGGAAAGATCCAAATATGGTAAGTTTGGAAAACTCCAATTTGATGTATGGTGCATGACTTGATCTGGCCTTGTTTGGGGTGAGCTCCATGTCGCCGCGTGTCCTATGTGAGTCAGGATTATAGGCCAGGTTTGGTCTTGGCTGGACGCTTCTTGGTTAAGCTTGGATTCATGAAGATACACCCATGTCCTTTTGCGTGTTGGCGCCTTTGTGTTCCTTGGGCGGCCGGGCAGTTGGCGGGGGTTGTGCCACCATCATACCTCCCCTTCAAAATGTTTTGCCCTCAAAACATTTTGGCCTCATAGAGAAGCAAGTTAATACCATGATTTACTTGTGGGTTTAGGGCATTACCTTGGTTTATGGCCCTTATATGGTTCGGATGTGGCCATGGTGCATCTCGGTTTGATACAAGCCTCGATTCAAGGCTTGGATGCGCGTGGGCTGTTTGTAGAAGATTAGGTGAGAAACTCAACCTTAGGCTTCTGGATAAGGGTTTTCTGGTTGGTAAACGATGGAAGGGTGAAGTGAACCACGAGGGGTGATGAACCTCGTGATAAATCACAAACTTAGAGCTAGGAGGGCTGGTCTCAACTAGGTTCTAAGCGCACAAGTCTCTCTTGAGAGAAAGCTCGTAGGGAAAAGTTCTACTTTATTAATAATCAAAAGGTTGTCGAACTACAATGCTGGAAGGAGCCTTATTAATATGCTCGACAGCTTGACCTTCTAGGGTCGACAAATAAAGAAAAAGGAAAGTTTACAAAAGTGCACAAAGGAAAAGATACAAAAGTGCATAACCGAAAAAGGACCTATTCCTAAAATGTTCTTGACTCAAAAATGTAAACAACTAGATCCTACCCTGCAAAACAGAAAGAGGCAAATATATTCGAATGTAAACTTATCTTACCTCATGGCCAAGAAATGGAAAGTGGCCGTCCTTGTGGCATGCACTTGCTGCTCCTAGTCTTCGACTTGGAGTAGGGTTACAAGTCTCTGGGCCTTGACCTCTCTTGCCACTAAAGCCCAAGTCTCTGATGTCCCTTGTGTTGTTGAGAAGCTTCTGGACTCTTCCTTGTATTTTAGGCCCATTGTCCTTAGTCGATCTTCTTCTAGAAGCTTGTTGACCCATAGGCTGAATTTGTGGAAGAGCACCCTTGATCTGCTTGTTGTTATTGCTCCTTGAGGTACTACTGGTGTTGAGACATCCTCTAAGTGCATGTCCTGGAGCTGGTAGCTCATTTGGTCCGAGTCCTCTTGTGTAGAAGTGGAAATGCGTGTGTACTGGGCTGGATGGCCTGTACCGGATGGGTTGTGTGCGGTACTGGCCGGAATGGCTTCAGGACCGGCCAAGTTGATCCCGGAGTCGGCGGTGTCATCAGAGGGACCGGCGGTGTCATTCACGTCCCCACCAAGTGTGCGGGGAGCTTGGGCCTCTCCGCCGGCGATGTTGACCGGTCTGGTCCTATAGGTCGAGGGTCCGGCGGTACTGTCTGGTCCGGCAGGCGCGCCAGCTGGTCCTGCTGCCTCGGGCAATCGGATGTACGACCTGATGTCCTCATCATACCCTCCCTCTTCAGTAGGTTTTGTCCTCAAAACTGGATCATCTGCATGGAAAGGGGCCAAGTCAGTGACATTAAACGTATTGGACACATTAAACTCACCTGGCAGCTCGATCCGGTAGGCGTTGTTGTTGATCCTCTCGAGCACTCTGAATGGTCCATCTCCTCTTGGTGCTAGCTTTGAACTCCTTAGGTTTGGGAACCTCTCCTGCCGTGGGTGTAGCCACACCAATCGCCTGGTTGAAAGATCACCTCCTTTCTTCCTTTGTTGGCATGAGTCACGTACTGTCCAGTCCTCTTCTCCAAGTTCTCTGCTACCTTCTGGTGTAACCTCCTTATGAACTCTGCTTTGGATGCTCCGTTGAGGTTGGTCATCTCAGCTGGTGGCAGTGGTGTTTGCTCAATGGGGTGAGAGGGTTGAAGCCGTATACCACTTCAAATGGTGTCTTCTTGGTTGCTGAGTGGCGGCTCGGTTGTGCGAACTCAATGAATGGCAGGCACTCCACCCAAGTCTTTAGGTTCTTCCCTAGTGTAGTCCTGAGAAGAGTTGATAGTGTTCTGTTGACAACTTCAGTTTGGCCATCGGTTTGAGGATGGCAGGTGGTAGAGAAGAGTAGCTTCGTGCCTACCTTCCTCCAAATGGTCCTCCAGAAATGGCTGAGGAACTTGGTGTCCCTGTCTGATACGATGGTCCTTGGCACTCCATGAAGCCCGTACTATCTCCCTGAAGAACAGCTCGGCTGTTTGCGTGGCATCATTGACATTGGCACACGGAATGAATTGTGCCATCTTGGAGAATCTGTCCACCACTACAAAGATTGCATCTTTGTGGTTGGTCTTGGACAG
>JAENJI010000012.1:18581807-18620474 GCA_018901935.1 Pugionium cornutum | reverse complement strand
GGAATGAAATAGATACAACAAAGCATCCAAGTAATCAAATCTTTCCCGAACTGCGTGATGTCATGCATTATGCTTTATTTGCAAGCCATTTACTCAATGAGCACCAATGATCAGTTTAGAATGATCATTTTAACTGGCGATCAACTTGACATGTCCGCACAAAATCGTCCGTAACTTTTGATTTAGAGTTCAGAATGATAGGAATCCAATGCCCCCGTTAAGCTAGCTCAATTTTCTATATTGTGAAAAACTTTGAGACAGAAATTCATATGAAAAAGTGTCCATGTAATCCAATCTATCCTGAACTTCGTGATGTCATGCATAATGCTTCATTTATAAGCCTTTACTCAATGAGCCCCAATGATCAGTTCAGAATGATCACTTTAACTGAACGATCAACTTGACATGTCCGAACTAAATCGTACATAACTTTTGATGTAGAGCTCAGAATGACACGAATCCAATGCCCATGTTAAGCTAGCTCAAATTTTTTATTATGATAAAATTTAACACTAAAATTGCTTCAAGAGGTCCTCCAAGTAATTAAAATTTTGCAAATATACGTGATGTCACGTATTATGATTCATTTATAAGCCTTTAATCAATGAGCACCAACGATCAGTTTAGAATGATCACTTTAACTGGACGATCAACTGGACATGTCTGCACTAGATTTTCCATAACTTTTGATTTAGAGCTCGGAATAACACAAATCTAATGCCCACGTTAAGCTAACTCAATTTTCTATATTGTGACAAAATTTGAGACTGAAATAGATACAAAAAGCATTCAAGTAATCGAATCTAGCCAAAAATACGTGATGCCATGCATTATGCTTCATTTATAAGCCTTTACTCAATGAGCACCAATGTTCAGTTAAGAACGATCACTTTAACTGACCGATCAACTTGACATATCTGCACTAAATCGTCCCTTACTTTAGAATTAGAGCTCAAAATGACATGAATCCAATGCCCACATTAATCTAGCTCAATTTTCCATATTGTGACAAAATTTGAGAAAGAAATAGATACGACAAAGCGTCCAAATAATCCAATCTATCCTGAACTACGTGATGTCACACATTATGCTTATTTATAAGCTTTTACTCAATGAGCCCCAATGATCAGTTTATGATGATCACTTTAACTACTCGATCAACTTGACATCTCTGCACTAAATTGTTCATAACTTTTGATTTAGAGCTCTGAATGGCACGAATCCAATGCTCATATTAAACTTGCTCAATTTTCTATATTGTGACAAAATTTGAGAAACAAATAGATACGACAAAGCATCCATGTAATCAAATCTATCCCGAACAGCGTGATGCCATTCATTATGATTCATTTATAGCCCTTTACCCAATGAGCACCAATGATAAGTTAAAAACGATCACTTTTACTAGCCGATCAACTTGACATGTTTGCACTAAATTGTCCGTAACTTATGATTTAGAGATCAGAATGACACAAATCCAATGCCCACGTTTACCTAGCTCAATTTTCTATATTTTCACAAAATTTGAGGCCAAAATCAACACGACAAAGCGTCCAAGTAATCCAATCTATTGCGATCTGCGTGATCTCATACATTATGCATCATTTATAAGCCTTTACTCAATGGGCACCATTGATCAGTTTAGAATGATCACTTTAACTAGCCGATCAACTTGACATATCCGCATTAAATTGTATATAATTTTTAATTTTGAGCTCCAAATGACACAAATCCAATGCCCACGTTAAGCTAGCTCAATTTTTAATATTGTTACAAAATTTGAGACAAAAATAGATACGACAAAGCATTTATGTAATCCAATCTATCCCGAACTGCGTGATGCCATGCATTATGGTTCATTTATTACCATTTACTGAATGAGCGCCAATGATAACTTAAGAATGATCATTTTAACTGGCCGATCAACTTCACATGTCCGCACTAAATCGTCCGAAACTTATAATTTAGAGCTCAGAATGACACAAATCCAATGCCCATGTTAACCTAGCTCAAACGTTTCTATATTTTGACAAAATTTGAGGCCAAAATAGATACCAAAAAGCGTCCATGTAATCCAATCTATCCCCGAACTTTGTGATGCCATGCATTATGCTTCATTTATAAGTCTTTACTCAATGACCACCAATGATCAGTTAAGAATGATCACTTTAACTGGTCGATCAACTTGACATTTTTGCACTAACTCGTTCGAACTTTTGATTTAGAGGTCAGACTGGCACAAATCCAATGCCCACGTTAAACTAGCTCAATTTTCTATATTGTGACAAAATTTGAGACAAAAATAGATATAACAAAGCATCCATGTAATCCAATATATCCCGAACTGTGTGATGCTAAGCATTATGCTACATTTATAAGCCTTTACTCAATGAATACCAATGATCTGTTAATAATGATCACTTTAACTGGCCGATCAACTTGACATGTCCCCCCTAAATCATATGAACTTTTGATTTAGAGGTCAGATTGGCATGAATCCAATGCCCACGTTAAACTAGCTCAATTTTCTATATTGTGAAAAATTTTGAGACCGAAATAAATACGACAAAGCGTCCAAGTAATCCAAACTATCGTGAACTGCGTGATGTCATGCATTATGCATCATTTTATAGCCTTTACTCAATGAGCACCAATGATGATCAGTTTAGAATGATCACTTTAACTGAACGATCAACTTGACATGGCCGCACTAAATCGTACATAACATTTTATTTAGAGCTCAGAATGACACGAATCCAATGCCCATGTTAAGCTAGCTCAATTTTTTTTATTGTGATTAATTGTAACACTAAAATTGCTTCCACAGGTCCTCCAAGTAATTAAAATTTTCCAAATCTACGTTATGTCACGTATTATGATTCATTTATAAGCGTTTAATCAATGAGTACCAATGATCAGTTTAGAATGATCACTTTAACTGGACGATCAACTGGACATGTCTGCACTAGATTTTCCATAATTTTTTATTTAGAGCTCGGAATAACACGAATCTAATGCCCACGTTAAACTAACTCAATTTTCAATATTTTTACAAAAGTTGAGACAGAAATAGATACGAAAAGCATTCAAGTAATCCAATCTAGCCAAAAATACGTGATGCCATGCATTATGCTTCATTTATAAGCCTTTACTCAGTGAGTACCAATGTTCAGTTAAGAACGATCACTTTAACTGACCGATCAACTTGACATGTCTGCACTAAATCGTCCCTAACTTTTGAATTAGAGCTCAAAATGACACGAATCCAATGTCCACATTAATCTAGCTCAATTTTCTATATTGGGACAAAATTTGAGAAAGAAATAGATACGACAAAGCGTCCAAATAATCCAATCTATCACGAACTACGTGATGTCACACATTATGCTTCATTTATACGCTTTTACTCAATGAGCACCAATGATCCGTTTATAATGATCACTTTAACTAGCCGATAAACTTGACATCTCCGCACTAAATTGGTCATAAATTTTGATTTAGAGCTCTTAATGACACGAATCCAATGCGCATATTAAACTAGCTCAATTTTCTATATTGTTACAAAATTTGAGAAACAAATAGATACGACAAAGCATCCATGTAATCCAATGTATCCCGAGCAGCGTGATGCCATTCATTATGATTCATTTATAGCCCTTTACTCAATGAGCACCAATGATAAGTTAAAAATGATCACATTAACTGGCCGATCAACTTAACATGTTTGCACTAAATTTTCCCTAACTTCGGATTTAGAGCTCGTAATGACACATATCCAATGCCCACGTTAACCTAGCTCAATTTTCTATATTTTGACAAAATTTGAGGCCAAAATCGACACGAAAAAAAGTCCAAGTAATCCAATCTATTGCGATCTACGTGATGCCATGCATTATGCATCATTTATAAGCATTTACTCAATGAGCACCATTGATCATTTTAGAATGATCACTTTAACTAGCCGATCAACTTGACATATCGCATTAAATCGTATATAACTTTTAATTTTGAGCTCCGAATGACACAAATCCAATGCCCACGTTAAGCTAGCTCAATTTTCAATATTGTGACAAAATTTGAGACAAAAATAGATATGACAAAACGTTTATGTAATCCAATCTATCCCGAACTGCTTGATGCCATGCATTATGGTTCATTTATAACCATTTACTGAATGAGCACCAATGATAACTTAAGAATGATCACTTTAACTGGCCGATCAACTTCACATGTCCGCACTAAATCGTCCAAAACTTATAATTTAGAGCTCAGAAGGACACAAATCCAATGCCTACGTTAACCTAGCTCAAACTTTTCTATATTTTGACAAAATTTGAGGCCAAAATAGATACCAAAAAGCGTCCATGTAATCCAATCTATCCCCGAACTTTGTGATGCCATGCATTATGCTTCATTTATAAGTCTTTACTCAATGACCACCAATGATCAGTTAAGAATGATCACTTTAACTGGTCCATCAACTTGACATTTTTGCACTAACTCGTGCGAACTTTTGATTTAGAGGTCAGACTGGCACAAATCCAATGCCCACGTTAAACTAGCTCAATTTTCTATATTGTGACAAAATTTGAGACAAAAATAGATATAACAAAGCATCCATGTAATCCAATATATCCCGAACTGTGTGATGCTAAGCATTATGCTACATTTATAAGCCTTTACTCAATGAACCCCAATGATCTGTTAATAATGATCACTTTAACTGGCTGATCAACTCGACATGTCCCCACTAAATCATATGAACTTTTGAAATAGAGGTCAGATTGGCACGAATCCAATGCCCACGTTAAACTAGCTCAATTTTCAATATTGTGAAAAATTTTGAGACCGAAATAAATACGACAAAGCGTCCAAGTAATCCAAACTATCGTGAACTGCATGATGTCATGCATTATGCATCATTTATAAGCCTTTACTCAATGAGCACCAATGATGATCAGTTTAGAATGATCACTTTAAGTGAACGATCAACTTGAAATGGCCGCACTAAATCGTTCATAACATTTTATTTAGAGCTCAGAATGACACGAATCCAATGCCCATGTTAAGCTAGCTCAATTGTTTTTTATTGTGATTAATTTTATCACTAAAATTGCTTCAACAGGTCCTCGAAGTAATTAAAATTTTCCAAATCTACGTTATGTCACGTATTATGATTCATTTATAAGCCTTTAATCAATGAGCACCAATGATCAGTTTAGAATGATCACTTTAACTGGATGATCAGCTGGACATGTCTGCACTAGATTTTCCATAACTTTTGATTTAGAGCTCGGAATAACACGAATCTAATGCCCACGTTAAACTAACTCAATTTTCAATATTTTTACAAAATTTGAGACAGAAATAGATACGAAAAGCATTCAAGTAATCCAATCTAGCAAAAAATACGTGATGCCATGCATTATGCTTCATTTATAAGCCTTTACTCAGTGAGTACCAATGTTCAGTTAAGAACGATCACTTTAACTGACCGATCAACTTGACATGTCTGCACTAAATCGTCCCTAACTTTTGAATTAGAGCTCAAAATGACACGAATCCAATGTCCACATTAATCTAGCTCAATTTTCTGTATTGCGACAAAATTTGAGAAAGAAATAGATATGACAAAGCGTCCAAATAATCCAATCTATCCTGAATTACGTGATGTCATGCATTATGCTTCATTTATACGCTCTTACTCAATGAGCACCAATGATCCCTTTATAATGATCACTTTAACTAGCCGATCAACTTGACATCTCCGCACTAAATTGTTCATAACTTTTGATTTAGAGCTCTGAATGACAGGAATCCAATGCGCATATTAAACTAGCTCAATTTTCTATATTGTTACAAAATTTGAGAAACAAATATATACGACAAAGCATCCATGTAATCCAATCTATCCCGAACAGCGTGATGCCATTCATTATGATTCATTTATAGCCCTTTACTTAATGAGCACCAATGATAAGTTAAAAATGATCACATTAACTGGCCGATCAACTTAACATGTTTGCACTAAATTTTCCGTAACTTATGATTTAGAGCTCATAACGACACATATCCAATGCCCACATTAACCTAGCTCAATTTTCTATATTTTGACAAAATTTGAGGCCAAAATCGACACAACAAAGAGTCCAAGTAATCCAATCTATTGCGATCTACGTGATGCCATGCATTATGCATCATTTATAAGCCATTACTCAATGAGCACCATTGATCAGTTTAGAATGATCACTTTAACTAGCCGATCAACTTGACATATCGCATTAAATCGTATGTAACTTTTAATTTTGAGCTCCAAATGACACAAATCCAATGCCCACGTTAAGCTAGCTCAATTTTCAATATTGTGACAAAATTTGAGACAAAAATAGATACGACAAAGCGTTTATGTAATCCAATCTATCCCGAACTGCGTGATGCCATGCATTATGGTTCATTTATAACCATTTACTGAATGAGCACCAATGATAACTTAAGAATGATCACTTTAACTGGCTGATCAACTTCACATGTCCGCACTAAATCGTCCGAAGCTTATAATTTCGAGCTCAGAATGACACAAATCCAATGCCCACGTTAACCTAGCTCAAACTTTTCTATATTTTGACAAAATTTGAGGCCAAAATAGATACCAAAAAGCGTCCATGTAATCCAATCTATCCCCGAACTTTGTGATGCCATGCATTATGCTTCATTTATAAGTCTTTACTCAATGACCACCAATGATCAGTTAAGAATGATCACTTTAACTGGTCGATCAACTTGACATTTCTGCACTAACTCGTGTGAACTTTTGATTTAGAGGTCAGACTGGCACAAATCCAATGCCCACGTTAAACTAGCTCAATTTTCTATATTGTGAAAAGATTTGAGCCAAAAATAGATATAACAAAGCATCCATGTAATCCAATATATCCCAAACTGGGTGATGCTAAGCATTATGCTACATTTATAAGCCATTACTCAATGAGCACCAATTATTAGTTAAGAATGATCTCTTTAAATGGCCGATCAACCTGACATGTCCGCACTAAATCGTACAAACATTTTATTTAGAGGTAACACTGACACGAATCCAATGTCCACGTTAAACTAGCACAATTTTCTATATTGTGACAAAATTTGAGCCAAAAATAGATATAACAAAGCATCCATGTAATCCAATATATCCCAAACTGGGTGATGCTAAGCATTATGCTACATTTATAAGCCATTACTCAATGAGCACCAATTATTAGTTAAGAATGATCTCTTTAAATGGCCGATCAACCTGACATGTCCGCACTAAATCGTACAAACTTTTTCTTTAGAGGTAACACTGACACGAATCCAATGTCCACGTTAAACTAGCCCAATTTTCTATATTGTGACAAAATTTGAGATAGAAATAGATACGACAAAGCTTCCAAGTAATCGAATCTATCTTGAACTGCGTGATGTCATGCACTATGCATCATTTATAAGCCTTTACTCAATGAGCACCAATGATCAGTTTAGCATGATCACTTTAACTGGTCGATCAAGTTGACATGTCTGCACTAAATCGTCCCTAACTTTTGATTTAGTGCTCAGATTGATATGAATCCAATGCCCACGTTAAGCTAGCTCAAATTTCTATATTGTGTCAAAATTTGAGACAGAAATAGATACGACAAAGCGACCATGTAATACAATCTATCCCGAACTACGTGATGCCATGCATTATGCTTCATTTCTATGCCTTTACTCAATGAGGACCAATGATCAGTTCATAGTGGTCACTTTAAATGGCCGATCAACTTGACATGTGCGCACTAAATCGTCCATAACTTTTGATTTAGAGCTCAGACTGACACAAATCTAGTGTCACATTAAGCTAGCTCAATTTGTCTTTGTTGTGATAAGTTTTAACATTAAAATTGCTTCAACCAGTCCTCCAAGTAATCAAATCTTTCCAAAAGTACGTGATGTCATGCATTATACTTCATTTATAAGCCTTTAATAAATGAGCACCAATGATCAGTTTAGAATGATCACTTTAACTGGGCGATCAACTGGACATGCATGCACTAAATTGTCCATAACTTTTGATTTAGAGCTCAGAATAACACGAATCCAATGCCCACGGTAAGATAGCTCAATTTTTTATTTTGTGACAAAATTTGAGACAGAAATAGATACAGATAAGCATTCAACTAATTGAATCTAGCCAAAACTTCATGATGCCATGCATTATACTACATTTATTAGCCTTTACTCAATGAGCACCAATGATCAGTTAAGAATGATAACTTTAACTGGCCGATCAATTTGACATGTCTTCACTAAATCGTCTGTAATTTTTTATTTAGAGCTTAGAATGACACGAATCCAATGCCCACGGTCAGCTAGTTCAATTTTCTATACTATGACAAAATTTCAGACAGAAATTGTTATGACAAATCATCCAAATAATCCAATCTATCATGAACTACGTGATGCCATGCATTATGCTTGATTTATAAGCTTTTACTCAATAAGCACCAATGATCAGTTTAGAATGATCACTTTAACTGGCCGATCAACTTGACATGTCCGCACTAAATCATATGTAACTTTTGATTTGGAGCTAAGAATGACACGAATCCAATGCACACGTTAAGTTAGCTCAATTTTCTATATTGTGACAAAATTTAAGACAGAAATAGATACGACAACGCGTCCATTTAATCCAATCTATCCCGAACTGTGTGATGCCGTCCATTATGCTTCATTTATAAGCATTTACTCAATGATCCCCAATGATAAGTTAAGAATGATCACTTTAATTTGCTGATCAACTTGACATGTATGCACTAAATCGTCCGTAACTTATGATTTAAGGCTCAGTATGACACAAATCAAAAGCTCACATTAAGCAAGCTCAATTTTCTATATTGTGACAAAATTAGAGGTAGAAATAGATAAGACAAAGCGTCCAAGTAATCCAATCTATCCCGAACTGCGTGATGTCATACATTATGCATCATTTATAAGCCTTTAATCAATGAGCACCATTGATCAGTTTAGAATGATCAGTTTAACTGGCCGATCAACTTCACATGTCCACACTAAATCGTGTATAACTTTTAATTTAGCGCTCCGAATGACATGAATTCAATGCCCGCGTTAAGTTAGCTCAATTTTTTTATATTGTGACAAAATTTGAGACAGAAATAGATATGACAAAGCATCCAAGTATTCCAATCTATCTTGAACTGTGTGATGTCATGCAATATGCTTCATTTGTAAGCCTTTACGCAATGAGCACCAATGATCAGTTTAAAATGATCATTTTAACTAGCAGATCAACTTAACATATACGCACTAAATCATCCATAACTTTTGATTTAGAGCTCTGAATGACATGAATCCAATGTCCATGTTAAGCTAGCTCAATTTTCTATATTGTAACAAAATTTGAGACAGAAATAGATACGACAAAACGTGCATGTGATCCAATATATCCTGAACTGCATGGTGCCATGCATTATGCTTCATTTATAAGCCTTTACTCACTGAGCAGCAATGATGGGTTTAGAATGATCACTTTAACTGGCTGAATAACCTGATATGTCTACAATAAATCATCTGTAACTTTTGATTTAGAGCATTGAATGACACGAATCCAATGCCCATGTTAAGCTAGCTAAAGTTTCTATATTGTGACAAAGTTTGAGACAGAAATAGATACAATAAAGTGTCCATATAATCAAATATATCCCGAACAGCGTGAGGCCATGCATTATGCTTCATTTATTAGTCTTTACTTAATGAGCACAAATGATCAGTTTAGAATGATAACTTTAACTAGGCAATCAACTTGACATGTCCGCACTAAATCATCCGTAACTTTTGATTAGAGCTCAGAATAACACGAATCCAATGCCCACGTTAGTATGGACATAGGAAAATCCAATAAGACCTATCTTGACCAACAAGGCAAGTGTGAGCACGAAAATTCAGTTTGAATAACCAGGGAAAAGAAAAAGGAGGGAGTTATTATTAGCCACATTGTTAAAATGGTTAAATAGCTGCCTTGGGAGAAGAATAAAGGGAGAAAGACATGTCCATGCTGCACACAGTCTTGGTAACCACACCAAATAGTCATGCCTGCTGCACACAGCCTTGATAACCACACCAAACGTTTATGAGACAGTTTCCAGGTCTTCCCCTCTCTTCTCATTGGTTGTTGACATGCTCCTCCTCTATTCAAGCTCATCCACAAGTTTGAATTCGTTTTCCTTTGTGTTCACATTGTAAATCCTCTATAAAAGGGCTGTAAAGACTCAATGTATGATAGAACTCTTAGGAGATTCTTCTCCATTAGTCTAAGACATTTCTCATTTTCTCATACTTCTCTTTGAGTTTCCAGATTCAATTCTTCACATTTCTCCTCTCTAATATCAATATTCTTTCATGGTATCAAAGCATAAGATCATATTCTCATCTTTTCTACTCGAATCTCTGAGTTTCTAATATAAAATTCTGTCAAAAATCTTTCAGTCTTTAAACTCAAAACTCACAGTTTTATTCAACCATAAAAGCTGCTTCCTTTGAGCTCTTCAAAGCCTAAAAATGGAGGATACAGTTCAAATCAGTTCCAGCCTGAAACCTACGGTGATACCAGTAGTTCTCAAAGGCTTGAACTACACATTATGGTCAAGAACCATCAAGACAGCCATTTGTGGCAAAGGACTTTGGAATCACATCTTGGAGGACAATACTCCATCTATAGATGATCCAGAGGAGAAGAAGGATGACGCAAAAAGAAAAGAAGAAGCTAGGTGGTTCCAAGAAGATCAATCAGTCCTTGGATTCCTCAAAAATTCATTGGACCCATCCATTCTTGAAGCTTATTCACATTGTGTAACCTCCAAGTCTCTTTGGGAGACTCTCAAGAGGGTGTATGGGGATGTTTCAAACCTCAGCCGTGTGTTTGAGGTTAAGAAGACTCTCAATGATCTACACCAAGATGATATGGAGTTCACAAAATTCCTAGAAAAGTTCCAGTCAACATGGTCCGAGCTTGACATGTTGAGACCAAGTTCTATGGATCCAAAGGTGCTTAATGAAAGGAAGGAACAAGACAAGATATTTGGGCTCCTTCTCAACCTTAATCCAGCCTTTAAGGATGTGATTAAGTCCATCCTGAGAGACCCAAAACTCCCTGATTTCGAAGAGGTGTGCCTCACGGATTCAAAAGGAGCAAGGCAGCATTGGTTTGTTTGGTGGTAAAGGAGAACTAGTCATGGCCAACAAAAGCGTGTTTAAGCAAGAGGATAGGAAGAGTGTGATGTGTAAGAATTGTAAGAGGAATGGCCATATCAAGGACAAGTGATGGATACTTCATCCTCACCTCAATCCAAACCGGTTCAAGGATTCAAAGGCTAACATCTCTCAAAAGGTTGGGAATGAACCGACAAGTTCATCCAACCAAGGATGGGAGCTAGCTAAGAATGTATCCATGGAGTATGTAAAGAAGAGTGACTTGGAGGATCTCATCAAGGCCTATGCCTCAAAACTCTCTGGTATCACACTCTACTCCCATAAATTGCTTGATAAACCAGATCATAAGTTGGTAGTGGATTCGGGTGCTTCTCACCATATGATTAGCAATGGTAGGTTGTTAAAGAACATTGAACCATGTCTAGGACAAGTAACGATAGCTGATGGTAAGTGATGAGGACATCAGGTTGTACATCCAGCCAGGAGACCAGGCCGGCCGACCAGGAAGCTTGCCCGAGACAGCAGGACCATCTGGCGCGCCTGCCGGACCAGACAGTACCGCCGGGCCTTCGACCTATAGGACCAGACCGGTCAACATTGCCGGCGGAGAGGCCCAAGCTTCCGGCACACTTGGTGGGGACGTGAATGACACCGCCGATCCCCCTGATGACACCGCCGACTCCAGGATCAACTTGGCCGGTCCTGAAGTCATTCCGGCAAGTACCGCGCACAATCCAGCCGGTACAGGCCATCCAGCCGAGTACACGCGTACTTCCACTTCTACACAAGAGGACTCGGACCAAATGAGCTACCAGCTCCAGGACATGCACTTAGAGGAAGTCTCAACACCAGTGGTACCTCAATGAGCAATGACAAGAAGCAGATCAAGGGCGCTCTTCCACAAATTCAGCCTATGGGTCGACAAGCTTCTAGAAGAAGATCGACTAAAGACAATGGGCCAAAAATACAAGGAAGAGTCCAATAGCTTCTCAACAACACAAGGGACGTCAGAGACTTGGGCTTTAGTGGCAAGAGAGGTCAAGGCCCAGAGATTTGTAACCCTACTCCAAGTCGAAGACTAGGAGCAAGGCGCGTGCATGCCACAAGGACGACCACCTTCCATTTCTTGGCTGTGAGGTGAGTTAAGGTAAGTTTACATTCGAATATATGCCTCTTTCTGTTTTGCAGGGTAGGATCTAGTTGCTTTACATTTTTGAGTCAAGAACATTTTAGGAATAGGTCCTTTTTCGGTTATGCACTTTTGTATCTTTTCCTTTGTGCACTTTTGTAAACTTTCCTTTTCCTTTATTTGTGTCGACCCTAGAAGGTCAAGCTGTCGAGCATATTAATAAGGCTCCTTCTAGCATTGTAGTTCAACAACCTTTTTGATTATTAATAAAGTAGAACTTTTTCCCTACAAGTTTTCTCTCTAAGAATCTTGTGCGCTTAGAACCTAGTTGAGACCAGCCCTCCTAGCTCTAAGTTTGTGATTTATCACGAGGTTCATCACCCCTCGTGTGGTTCACTTCACCCTTCCATCGTTTACCAACCAGAAACCCCTATCCAGAAGCCTAAGGTTGAGTTTCTCACCTAATCTTCTACAAACAGCCCACGCGCATACATCCTTGAATCAAGGTTTGTATCAGTAAGGGTATTCCAATTGAAGGAACCAGAAAATTAAGACTATTTCACAAAGAAACTAATGCTTTCTTTGTACCTAAGTTTCAGTCTAATCTAGTTTCCGTTAAAAGGGCTACTAAAGACCTGAATTGCAATGTTACTTTTGGGCCAAACAATGTTTAATTTCAAGATATTAAGAGTGGTAAGATACTTGGAAGTGGTGGGACTTAAGATGAGCTCTATGTTCTTGAGGACACTCCTCCAAGCAATTCGGATTCCTTACCTTTCAAATCTTGTGTTTTTGCTAATAAAAATGTCTTATGGCATGCTAGATTAGGACATCCTCATGCTCGTGCTTTAAGCTTAATAATGCCTTATGTTGCTTATGATCACTCAGTTTGTGAGGCTTGTATCCTTGGCAAACATTGTCGTGTTGTTTTCCCTAAATCGTCTGCAATTTATGAGCATTGCTTTGATTTAGTACATTCCGATGTTTGGACTTCACCTTGCATGTCTAGAGATAGAAATTAATACTTTGTGACCTTTATAGATGAGAAATCAAAATATACATGGGTTACATTACTTCCATCTAAAGATAGGGTTTATGAGGCATTTATAATCTTTCATAATTATGTTACTAATCAATTCAATGCCAAGATCAAAGTGTTAAATCAGATAATGGAGGGGAATACACAAGTCAAAAATTCAAAGCTCACTTAAACAAACATAGAATACTACATCAAACTAGCTGTCCACACACACCACAACAAAACGGAGTTGCTGAAAGGAAGAATCGATACTTAATGGAAGTAGCAAGATCCATGATGTTTCATACCAATGTTCCTAAAAGTTTTTGGGGAGATGCAGTCTTGGTTGCTTGCTACCTCATCAATCAGATTCCAACCAAAGTCTTGCAAGACATATCCCCTTTTGAGGTACTCAATAAAAATAAACCTTCCATCGATCATTTACGTGTATTTGGGTGTGTGTGCTTTTGTGTATGTTCCAGGTGATCTAAGAAACAAGTTGGAGGAAAAAAGCATCAAGTGTATGTTCCTTGGATATTCGACAACACAAAAGGGTTATAAGTGTTATGATCCGAGCAACAATAGGACATATGTGTCTTGAGATGGCAAGTTCATAGAAGAACGAAGCTGTTATGATCAGAAAGACTGGGAAAGATTGAAGGATCTCTCAAGGTCACCTTCTGATTTGGCTATGAGTTTGAGGTTTCTCTTGAATCATTTGGGAAATGATGTGCCAAAGGATTCAAGACAAGAAGAAGCAAGAACTCCAAGTAGTTCACAAGATACTCAAGAGAATGAACAAGGGGCGGTAACCCAAGAACCAACTCCAATCCAAGAAGAAGCTAAGGCCCAAAACCAATAACAAGACAACTTGGAAGTGGGTATAGAGGAACCTATTCACCAAATGGAAGTGGAAACGGTTGTAGAGGAGGCTGCACCTCCTGTTCAGCAACTAAGGAGGAGTACTAGACTTAGGAAAGACCCATCCAATTGGGTAAACACTAGGGTCTTCTACAGCAACCAGGCCGTGGCTCATCCCATACAAGCTGTTTGTTCCCTTGACCTCTTGCCATCAAGTCATCAAGCATTCCTTGGAAAGATTGAACAAAGTCAGATTCCAAGGAATTATGAAGAATCTAAGAGCAAGAAAGAATGGTTAGATGCAGTAAAAGATGAGAAGGGAGCTATGGAACGGAATCATACATGGGATATACAAGAACTTCCCAAAGGCAAGAAGGCTGTGAGTTCCAAGTGGGTGTTCACCATCAAGTATAATTGCAATGGGGACATAGAAAGGAACAAGGCACGTCTAGTTGCAAGAAGTTTCACTCAGACATATGGAGAGGACTATACTGATACATTTGCACCGGTGGCTAAGCTACACACTATAAGGGTTGTTCTTTCACTAGCTACGAATCTGACTTGGGACTTATGGCAAATGGATGTCAAGAACGCATTCCTACAAGGAGAACTTGAAGAGGAAGTGTATATGACTCAACCACCAGGCCTTGAAGATCTTTGCAAAGAGGGATAGGTTCTAAGACTTAGGAAGGCAATATATGGGTTAAAGCAGTCACCAAGGGCCTGGTATCACAAATTAAGCTCCACACTTACTGGTAATGGGTTTAGGAAATCCCATTCAGATCATACTTTGTTCACTCATCAAAATGCCAAAGGAATCGTGGCGGTCTTGGTTTATGTGGAGGACCTTATCATCACAGGAGATGATAAGGAAGGAATTCAGTCCACAAAGGCCTTCTTAAACAGATCATTTGACATCAAGGATCTTGGAGAGTTGAAGTACTTCTTAGGTATTGAAGTGTGTCGGTCTCAGGAATGGCTTTTTCTATCCCAAAGAAAGTATGCTCTCGATCTGTTGACAGACACGGGAAAGCTTGGGGCTAAACTGGAAAAAAATCCTCTTGAAGATGGCTACAAGGTCAATGGAAAGGGGGAAAAGCTGATGAGTTATTAAAGAATGTTTCTCAGTATAGGAGACTAGTTGGGAAGCTGATCTACCTCACTCTCACACAACCAGACTTGTGTTTTGCTGTGAATCAAGTGAGTCAACATATGCAAAAACCTACTGTATATCATTAGAGCATGGTAGAAAGGATCCTTAGATACATCAAAGGATCTCCTGGTCAAGGCATATGGATGGGCAAGAATGGGAACACTGAGATTGTTGGGTATTGTGATGCGGATTGGGCTGGTGGTAGGGTGGATAGGAAATCAACCACTGGGTATTGCACCTTCATTGGTGGGAACTTAGTCACTTGGAAGACTAAGAAGCTGAAGGTGGTATCATGTTCAAGTGCTGAAGCAGAATATAGGGCTATGAGGAAGCTGACAAGTGAAGTAACTTGGATCAAAGCGCTCTGAAAAACTTCGGTATTGAACAACCAGGGCCAATCACCTTCCATTGTGATAATCAGGCAGCCATTCACATAGCTTCAAACTCAGTGTTTCACGAGAGGACCAAGCACATAGAGATTGATTGCAAAAAAGTTAGGGAGAAAGTTCAAGATGGAACCATTCTACCATGTTATACAAGGAGTGAAGACCAACTAGCTGCATCTTCTCAAAGGCAGCAAGTCTCAAAGTTTGCAAGAACATCTTTAGCAAACTTGGGGATTTGATTTATCACATCCATGATCAAAGGACTCCTATTCCAAGAGCAACACATTCTTTTTCTCTTATGAAGGTTTTATCCCAAGTGGTTTTCCATAATAAGGTTTTTAATGAGGTGTTGCCTTGTGTTCCCAAGCTTAAGACTTTAGGGTGATTCCAAAATCTTTAGCTTGAGGGGGAGTATGGACATAGGAAAATCAAATAAGACCTATCTTGACCTACAAGGCAAGTGTGAGCATGAAAATTCAGTTTGAATAACAAGGGAAAAGAAAAAGGAGGGAGTTATTATTAACCACATGGTTAAAATGGTTAAATAGCTGTCTTGGGAGAAGAATCAAGGTGAAAAGGATATGTTAAAAAGGAGGAAGTTATTATTAACCACATGGTTAAAATGGTTAAATAGCTGTCTTGGGAGAAGAATCAAGGTGAAAAGGATATGTCCATGCTGCACACAGTCTTGGTAACCACACCAAACGTTCATGAGATAGTTTGCAGGTCTTCCCCTAACTTCTCATTGGTTGTTGACAAGCTCCTCCTCTATTCAAGCTCATCCACAAGTTTGAATTCGTTTTCCTTTGTGTTCACATAGTAAATCCTCTATAAAAGGGCTGTAAATATTCAATGTATGATAGAACTCTTTGGAGATTGTTCTCCATAAGTCTAATATATTTCTCATTTTCTCATACTTCTCTTTGAGTTTCCAGATTCAATTCTTCAAATTTCTCCTCTCTAATCTCAATATTCTTTCAGTTAGCTAGCTCAATATTCTATATTGTGGTAAAATTTGACACAAAAATGTATATGAAAAAGCATCCATGTAATCCAAATAACCAAAACTCTGTGATGCCGTGCATTATCCTTCATTTATAAGCCTTTACTCAATGAGCACCAATGATCAGTTAAGAATGATCACTTTAACTGGCCGATCAACATGACATGTACGCACTAAATCGTACAAAACTTTTGATTTACAACTCCGAATGACACGAATCCAATGCCCACCTTAAGCTAGCTAAATTTTCTATATTGTGGCAAAATTTGAGACATAAAAAGATACGAAAAGCATCCAAGTAGTCTAATCTAGACAAAACTGGCATACCAATGGGCACTAATGATCAGTTTAGAATAATCATATTAACTGGCATATCAACTTGACATGTCCGCACTAAATTGTATGTACATTTTGATTTCGACCTCGGAATGACACGAATCCAATTCCCGCATTAACCTAGCTAAATTTTCTATATTTTGACAAAATTTGAAAATAGAGACGACAAACCGTTCAAGTAATCCAATCTATCCCAAACTTCATGATGCCATGTTTTATGATTCATTTATAAGCTTTTAATCAATGAGCACCAATGATCAGCTAAGAATGATCATTTTAACTTGCCGATCAACTTGAAATATCCACACTAAATCATCCGCAATTTATGATTTAGAGCTCAGACTGACACGAATCCAATGCCCATGTTAAACTTGCTCAATTTTCTATATTATGATAAAATTTGAGACAGAAATAGATACGAAAAATCGTCTTAGTAATCCAATCTATCTTGTACTGGGTGATGCCATGCATTATGCTTCATTTATAACCCTTTACTCTATGGGCACTAATGATCAGTTAATAATGATCACTTTAACTGGCCAATCAACTTGAGATGTGCGCACTATATCGTCCGTTACTTTTGATTTAGAGCTCAGAATGAGACGAATCCAATGCCCACGTTAATCTTGCTCAATATTCTATATTGTGACAAAACTTAAGTCAAAAATAGATACGAAAAGGGATCCAAGTAATCCAATCTATCCCGAACTACGTGATGGCATTCATTATGCTATATTTATAGCCTTTACTTAATGAGCACCAATGATGAGTTTAGAATGATCACTTTAACTAGCCGATCAACTTGACATGTGCGCACCAAATCGTCCATAACTTTTGATTTATAGTTCAAAATGACAAAAATCCAATTCCCATGTTAAGCTATCACAATTTTTTATATTGTGACGAAATTTGAAACAGAATTAAATACAAAAAACCATATTATGCTTCAATCAATGAGCACCAATGATAAGTTTAGAAAAATCATATTAACTGGCCTATCAACTTAACATGTCCCCCCTAATCGTATGTAACTTTTCATTTAAACCTCGGAATGACACGAATCTAATGCCATGTTAAGCTAGCTCAATTTTCTGTATTTTGACAAAATGTGAGATAGAAGAAGAGACAACAAAGCATACAAGTAATCCAATCTATCCCGAACTTCGTAACGCCATGCTTTGTGCTTCATTTATAAGCGTTTACTTTATCAGCACCAATGATCAATTTAGAATGATCACTTTAACTAGCCTAGAAACTTTACATGTCCGCACTAGATCGACAGTAACTTATGGTTTAGAGCTAAGAATGACACGATTCCAATTCCGGCGTTAACCAAACTCAATTTTCTATATTTTGAAAAAAGTATAGACAGAAATTGACCCGACAAACTGTCCAAATAATCCAATCTATTCCAAAGTGCTTGATGCTATGCATTATGCTTCATTTATAAGCTTTTAATCAATGAGCACCAGTGATCAGTAAAGAATGAGCATTTCAACTGGCCGATCAACTTGACATGTCTGCACTTAATCATTCGTAATTTATGATTTAGAGCTCAAATTGACACGAATCCAATGCCCACGTTAAGCTAGCTAAAATTTTCTATATTGTGACAAAATTTGAGACTGAAATATATACGACAAAGCATACAGGTAATCCAATCTATCGCGTATTTCGTGATGCCATGCATTATGGTTCCTTTATAAGCCTTTACTCTATGGGCACCAATGATTACTTAAAATCGTCTGTAACTTTTGATTTAGAGTTCCGAATGACACGAATTCAATGCCCACGTTAAACTGGCTCAATTTTCTATATTGTGACAAAATTTGAGACCAAAATAGATACGAAAAAGCATACAAGTAATCCAATCTAGCCAAACTACGTGATACCATGCATTATTCTTCTTTTATAAGCCTTTACTGCACCAATGATCAGTTAAAAATGATCATTTTAACTGGCCGATAAACTTGAAATGTTTGCACTAAATCGTCCTTACGTTTTTGATTTAGAGCTCATAATAACACGAATCCAATGCCCACATTAATGTTGCTCAATTTTCTATATTGTGAGAAAACTTGAGATAGAAATAGATACGACAAAGCATCCAAATAATCCAATCTATCTTGAACAGAGTGATTCTATGCATTATGCTTCATTTATAAGCGTTCACTCAATAAGCACTAATGATCAGTTTAGAATGATTATTTATCTCGCTGATCAACTTGACATGCTTGCACTAAATCGTCCATAACTTTTGATTTATATCTGAAAATGAAACGAATCCAACGCCTACGTTATGACAAAATTTGAGATAAAAAAAAAGAAACGACGACGCCTCCAAGTAATCCAATATATCCCAAACTGTGTGATGCCATGCATTACGCTTCATTTAACAGCCTTTACTCAATGAGCACCAATGATCAGTTAAGAATGATCATTTTAAGTGGCCAATAAGCCTTTACTAAATCGTCTGTAACGTTTATTTAGAGATCATAATGACACAAATCCAATGCCCACGTTAAGCTAGCTCAATTTTCTATATTTAGCCAAAATATAGACAGAAATAGAGACAACAAAGCATCCAAGTAATCCAATCTATCCCGAACAGCGTGATGCCATGCATTATGATTCATTTATAAGCTTTTACTCAATGAGCACCAATGATCTGTTAAGAATGATCATTTTAACTAGCCAATAAACTTGAAATTTCTGCACTAAATCATCCATAACTTTTGATTTAGAGCTCATAATGTAACGAATACAAAGCCCACGTTAAGTTAGCTCAGTTTTCTATATTTGACAAAATTATACACAAAAATAGAGATGACAAAGAATCCAAGTAATCCAATCTATCCAAAATTGCGTGATGTCATGCATTATGCTTCATTTATAAGATTTTACTAAATGAGCACCAATGATCAGTTAAGAATGATAATTTTAACTGGATGATCAACTTGACATGTGCGCACTAAATCTTCTATAACTTTTGATTAAGAGTTCAGAATGACACGAATTAAATGTCCACGTTAAACTAGCTAAAATTTCTATATTTTGACAAAATTATAGAAAGAAATAGAGACGACAAAACATCCAATTAATTCAATCAATCCTGAACTACGTGATGTCATGCATTATGCTTCATTTAGAGCACTAATGATCAGTTAACTATTCTCATTTGAATCGGACGATCAACGTGACATTTCCGCACTAAATCGTCCGTAAGTTTTGATTTATAGCTCCGAATGACACGGATCCAATGCCCACGTTAGCTCAATTTTCTATATTGTGACAAAATTTGAGACAAAATAAGATATGGAAAAAAGCTATATCCCAAATTGCATGTTGCCATATCCCAAAGCACCAATGATCAGTTAAGAATGATAATTTTAACTTGAATTGTCTGCACTAAATCGTCTATAACTTTTTATTTAGAGCTCAGAATGACACGAATCCAATGTCCAATTTAAACTAGCTCCATTTTCTATATTTTAACTAAATTATAGATGGAAATAGAGACAACAAACCTTCCAAGTTATCCAATCTATCAAGAAAAGCGTGTTGCTCTACATTATGTTTCATTTATAAGATTTTAGTGAATGAGCACCAATGATCAGTTAAGAATGATCATTAAAACTGGACGATCAACTTGACATGTCGCCACTATATAGTATGTAACTTTTGATTTAGAGCTCCGAATGACGAGATCCAATGCCCACGTTAATCTAGCTCAATTTTCAAATTTGTGAAAAAATTGAGAATAAAATAGATACTACAAAGCGTTCAAATAATCCTATCTATCCCGAACAGTCTCATGCTCTACATTATGCTTCATTTATAAGCCTTTACTCAATGAGCACGAATGATAAGTTTATAATGATCATTTTAACTAGCCGATCAACTTGACTTGTGTGCACTATATCGTCCATCACTTTGATTTAGAGCTCATAATGACACGAATCCAATGCCCACATTAAGTTAGCTCAATTTTCTATATTTTTGACAAAATTATAGATAGAAATAGAGATGACAAAGTTTCCAAGTAATCCAATCTATACCAAACTACGTGAAGCCATGCATTATGCTTCATTTAAAACCTTTTAATCAATGAGCACCAATGATCAGTTTAGAATGATCATATTAAGTGGACGATCAACTTGACATGTCCGCACTAAATCGTCTGTAACTTTTGATTTAGAGCTTTGAATGACATGAATCCAATGCCCACGTTAAGCTATCTCAATTTTTCTATATTGTGACAAAATCGTTTGTAACTTTTGATTTAATGCTCAAAATGACACGAATCCAATGCCCACGTAAAGCTAGTTCAATTTTCTATATTGAGAAAAAAGTTTGAGATAGAAATTGATATGACAAAGCGTCCAAGTAATCCATTCTATCCCGAACTACGTGATGTTATGCCTTCTGCTTCATTTATAAACCTTTAATATATGAGCACCAATGAACAGTTAAGAATGATCATTTTAACTGGCCGATCAACTTGACATGTCCACACTAAATCGTCCGTAACTTTTGATTTAGAGCGCTAGTGACACGAATCCAATGTCCACGCTAAGCTAACTCGATTTTCTATATTGTGACAAAATGTGAAACAAAAATATATATGAAAAATCGTCAAAGTAATCCAATCAAACCCAAACTGGGTGATGCTTTACATTATGCTTCATTTATAAGTCTTTACTCAATGAGCACCAATGATCAGCTTAAAATGATCATTTTAACTGGCCAACCAACTTGACATGTCTACAATAAATCGTCCATAACTTTTTATGTATTGTTCATAATGAAACAAATCCAATTCCCACGTTAAGCTAGCTCAATTTTCTATATTGTGACAAAATTTGAAACAAAAATAGATAGGACAAAGCATTCAAGTAATCCAATCTATACAAAACTGTGTTATGCTCTGCATTATGCTTCATTTGTAAGCCTTTACTCAATAAGCACCGATGGTCAGTTTAGGATGATCATTTTAACTGGCCGATCAACTTGGCATGTCTGCAATTAATCGTCCATAACTTTTGATTTATAGCTCATAATGACACGAATCCAATGCCCACATTGACCTAGATCAATTTTCTATATTGTGACAAAATTTGAGACAAAAATAGATACGACAAAGCATCCAAGTAATCCAATCTTTCCCAAACTGTGTGTTGCTCTACATTATGCTTCATTTATAAGCCTTTACTCGATGAGCACAAACTATCAATTTAGAATGATCATTTTAACTGGCCGATCAACTTCACATGTCTGCACTAAATCGTTCATAACTTTTGATTTATAGGTCATAATTATACGAATTCAATGCCCACGTTAAACTAGCTCAATTTTTCTATATTTTCCCAAAATTATAAATAGAAATAGATATGAATAAGCGTCCAAGTAAACCAATCTATCCTGAACTACGTGATCCCATGCATTTTGCTTCATTGATAATGTTTTACTCAGTAAGCACCAATGATCAGTTAACAATGATCATTTTAACTCGCCGATCATCTTGACATGTCATATTAAATCGTCTGTAACTTTTGATTTAGAGCTCCGAATGACACCAATCCAATGCGCACGTTAATCTAGCTCAGTTTTCTATATTGTGACAATATTTAAAACAAAAATAAATACGAACAAGTGTCCAATTAATCCAATCTATCCCGAGCTACGTGATTCTCTCCATTATGCTTCATTTATAAGTCTTTACTCAATGAGCAACAATTATCAGTTAAGAATGATCATTTAAACGGGCCGATCAACTTGACATATCCACACTAAATCGTTTATAACTTTTGATTTAGAGCTCAGAATGACACAAATCCAATGGCCACGTAATGCTAGTTCAATTTTCTATATTGAGAAAAAATTTGAGATAAAAATAGATATGACAAAACGTCCAAGTAATCCATTCTATCCCGAACTGCATGTTGTTATGCATTCTGCTTCATTTATAACCCTTTACTCAATGAGCACCAATGTTCAGTTAGGAATGATCATTTTAACTGGCCAATCAACTTGACATGTCCACACTAAATCGTCCGTAATTTTTTTTTTAGAGCTCTGAGTGACACGAATCCAATGCCCACGTTAATTTAGCTCGATTTTTTATATTGTGAAAAATTTGAGACATAAATAGGTAGGACAAAGCGTCAAAGTAATTCAATCTATCCCGTACAGGTTGATGTTTTGCATTATGCTTCATTTATAAGTCTTTACTCAATGAGCACCATTGATCAGCTTAGAATGATCATTTTAACAGAGCGATCAACTTGACATGTCTGCACTAAATTGTCCATAACTTTTTATTTATAGCTCATAATGACACGAATCCAATTTCCAGGTTTAGCTAGCTCAACATTCTATATTGTTACAA
The DNA here is from genome assembly GCA_018901935.1 of Pugionium cornutum. Lineage (NCBI taxonomy): Eukaryota > Viridiplantae > Streptophyta > Magnoliopsida > Brassicales > Brassicaceae > Pugionium > Pugionium cornutum. The sequence continues at coordinate 18,596,956 of JAENJI010000012.1, read as the reverse complement.
AATTTGAAACAAAAATAGATACGAGAAAGCGTCCAAGTAATCCAATATATACTGAACTGTGTGATGCTCTGCATTATGATTGATTTGTAGTACTTTACTCAATAAGCACCAACGATCAATTTAGAATGATCATTTTAACTACCCGATCAACTTGAAATATCTGCACTAAATCGTCCATAACTTGATTTATAGCTCATAATGACACGAATCAAATGCCCACATTAACCTAGCTCAATTTTCTATATAGTGAAAATTTTTGAGAGAAAAATAGATACAACAAAGCATCAGCGTAATCCAATCTATCCCAAATTGCGTGTTGCTCTACATTATGCATAATTTATAAGCCTTTACTCAATGAGCACGAATGATCAGTTTAGAATGATCATTTTAACCGGCTGTTCAACTTTACATGTCTGCACTAAATCGTTCATAACTTTTGATTTATATCTCATAACGACATGAATCCAATGCCTACGTTAAGCTAACTCAATTTTCTATATTATGAAAAAATTTCAGACAAAAATAGATACGACCAAGCATCGAAGTAATTCAGTCTACTCTAACTGTGGGATGTCATGAATTATGGTTCATTTATAACTTTTCAATCAATGAGCACCAATGACAGTTAAAAATGATCATTTTAACGGAACGATCAACTTGATATGTCCGCACTAATCGTCCGTAACTTTTGATTCAGAGCTCCGAATGACTTGAATCCAATGCCCACGTTAAGATATCTTAATTTTCTATATTGTGACAAAATTTGAGGCAAAAATAGATACGACAAATCGTCCAAGTAATTCAATCTATCCCAAACTACGTGATGCTCAACATTATGCTTCATTTATAAGCCTTTACTCAATGAGCACGAATGATCAGTTTAGAATGATCAATTTAACTGGCCCATCAACTTGACATGTCAGCACTAAATCTTCCATAACTTTTGATTTATAGCTCATAATGACACGAATCCAATGCCCATGTTAAAGTCGCTCAATTTTCTATATTGTGACAAAAATAGATATGACCAAGCGTCCAAGTAATCCAATCTATTTCAAATTGCATGATGTCATGCATTATGCTTCATTTATAAGCTATTAATCAATGAGCACCAATGATCACTTAAGAATGAGCACCAATGATCAGTGGAGAATGATCATTTTAACTGGATGTCAAATTGAGATGTCCACCCTAAATCATCCGTAACTTTTGATTTAGAGCTCCGAATGACATGAATCCAATGCCCACATTATGCTAGCTCAATTTTCTATATTGTAACAAAAGTTGAAACAAAAATAGACACGGACAAGTGTCCAAGTGATCCAATCTATCCTGAACTGCATGATGCCATGCATTATGCTTCATTTATAAGCTTTTACTGAATGAGCACCATTGATTAGTTAAGAATGATCATTTTAATTGGCCATCAACTTGACATGTCTACACTACAAGTAAACATTAAAATTTGAGACTCTTCTTTGGACGGATTACTGAGACGAAATCATATCGTTGGTATTCCATTGGTAAATTCTTACATTTGCATCACCATCAGGAAATCGATCATAAAACCAGACGGATATCCATCCTATTACCGACGACAACATTGGTGTCGGGATATCCTCTTGAAGCCGTCAGAAATTGCTGACGAAATCAAAATCATTGGTTTTCTACCGACTACTTCCTGATGGATTTGGGTTTTTACTATCCATCTAGAATCTGTCGGGAATATATTGGTTGACAGATTCCATTTAATTATTTTTTTAGATAAATAAATCTAAATGTCATCTGAAATCCGTTGGTAGTTCCGATGACTTTCTGATGAAATCCTATTTTTTGGCAATTGTTAGTTTGGCCGATCTGTAAAAGTAGAGGGTCGTTGTCTTCAGAAATTTCCGGCAGTGGTCGGCAACCATCGGATATTCGTCGGAAACAGGAATATTCTAAAGAATAATCTGTAAAACAATTGGTGATTATATGTTAAAAATTCGTAATAATATATTAAAAATTCGTAATAATCTATTAAAAGTTTGTAATAATCTGTTAAAAATTCATAATAATCTGTTAAAAATTTGTAATAATCTGTTAAAAATTCGTGATAATCTTCTAATTTTCAATATAAATACGCTCTTGTCCTTCTGCATTTCACGAGAAAAACAAATCTTAACAAAATGTCTTCTTCAGGTTCTTATGATTATTTTCGATCGAGGATGGATAAACCTCAGTATGATTCAACAACGGGAGAATTGACGGTGGAATTTGCGCAAGGTATTGAAGAGTTCATGACATTTACATCACACAATAGCATGACATTGGAGTACGGTAAAATGTATTGTCCGTGTATTAAATATCAAAATCATATATTAATCTCTGTTAGAGAAGTATGTAATCATTTGTATAGGACTTCATTTATGCCAGGTTATAAAATTTCGTATTCACATGGAGAAACTGATGCAATGTTGCAATATTATGATAGTACTTCAAAAAGGTTAGATAGTACTAATGTTAGGGTAGAGGAACCAGCATCAGAAATTGATATAAACGGAGGTACTGTTCAGATAGTGAATGATGCGTTTCGTGAAAAAAGAGCATCGTACATTGAAGACAGGAGTAGAATAGAGGAACCTAATTTGGAAGCCCGGAAATTTTTTAATGTGTTAGATGCATCCAAGCAGCATTTGTATAAAGGATGTAGATATGGATCATCGCCTTTATCTGTTGCAAGCAAGTTGAGACGATAAAGACGGATTTCAACTTGGCTAAAGACTGGGTGAATGCGATTGCTGATTTTGTTAGAGATATATTACCCAAAGATAATATTGCACATGCTTCATATTACGAGGTTCAAAAACTTGTAGATGGCCTTGGATTGTGGTATCAGATGATCGATGTATGTATTGACAACTGCATGAATCTATTAGGGAAATGATGAAAACCGCATGAAGTACCGATTTTGTCACAAACCTTGATTTCAAGAGACAAGCGGCGGAGTACCTATTCCGCATAAACGGATGTGGTATTTGCCATTAACAGAGAGGTTAAAGAGGTTATATCAATCTGAACACACGGCAAAGCCTATGAGATGGCATGAAGACAATAATTCGAATGGAGAAATTGTGCATCCCTCGGATGCCGAAGCATGGAAACATTTTAAAGAGGTTTATCCTAGTTTTGCATATGATCCTAGGAACGTATACCTCGGGTTATCTATAGATGGATTCAACCCTTTTGGGAAGCATGGGAGGCAATACTCGTTGTGGCCAGTTATCGTCACACCTTATAATTTGCCTCCTTTGTTGTGCATGAAACGAGAGTTTTTGTGTCTAACAATTCTCGTCCCCGATCTAGAGCATCCTAAACGATCGCTTGATATTTTCTTGCAGTCACTAATTCATGAGTTAAAAAGTGTTGTGAAAAATGTTGTCGAAGCATTTGATGTTTCCAACCAATAGAACTTCTTGATGCGAGCAGTACTCTTGTGGACCATAAGTGATTTTCCAGCATATGGTATGTTATCAGGATGGTCGACGCATGGAAAGTTAGCATGCACATATTGTCAAGATAATACTTATGCGTTCCAACTGAAACGCGGACGAAAGACAAGTTGGTTTGATTATCATCAACGCTTTCTACCATAAGATCATCCATATCGCCGGAGCATGACATTGTTTAAGAAAAACAAAAAAAATTTTGTTGGTCCACCTCTTTTGCTTGACCGGAATTATATGATGACTCAACTTAGAGATTTTGGTGCTGAGAGAACGGCTTCATGTGGAGTAACGAATATTATCCTGTTGATGGTTGTGAAAAATACCATAATTGCCACAAGAAGAGTATTTTTTAAGATTTACCATATTGGAACTACCATATGTTGCGCCACAATCTAGATGTTATGCACATTGAAAAGAACTTTTCGACAACATAATGAATACTATTCTAAAAGTGCAAGGAAAAACGAAAGATATTGAAAGTTAGATTGGATTTTCCAGATATTTGTTCCCGGAAGGAACTACATGTAATATCGAATGGAAAATCATTGTCTCCCACATTCCAGTTAGATGCGCATGCAAAAGACGATTTTTTGAGTGGATTAAGCATAGTGTCAAATTTCCATATGGATACAAATCTAATCTTCGTAATTGCGTTGATAATATTGAAGGCAAATTTACAGGGATGAAAAGTCATGATTGTCATGTTGTCATGCAAAGACTATTTCGATTTGCCTTTAGCGATCTTCTGCCTAAAAACGTCCACGTAGCAATTGCTGGTAGGTTTACATTATTTTATATATAATCATAATTTTCCAGCTGGATTAACTTTTTTATTATGCAGGGATGGTGCTTTTTCGACATTTATGTACAAGATCACTTACTAGAGATGATATACGTAATTTGGAGGAAAAAAAATACCGGTTCTCATTTGTAACCATGAGAAAATATTTTCACCAGCATTTTTTGATGTTATGGAACATCTTCCTATTCACCTGCCTAGAGAAGCAGCTCTTGGAGGACCTGTTCAGTACCGATGGATGTATCCTTTTGAGAGATATATGTTCCACCTAAAGAAAGAAGTTAAAAATCTTGCCATGGTTGAAGTTTCAATCGTCGCACAAAATATTTATGAGGAAACATCTAACTTTGCTAGCTACTATTTTCTATCGTAAGTCCAAACAAAAAATAGATGACCTGCACATGATGATGGAGGAGAAAAACCAAGTTTATCCAGTGTATGTACCAGAAGTATTTGCAAAAATTGGATGTTTAAGTGGAAAAGGGAAGACGTCGCCTATCGGAGGAGGAAAGCAAACACTTGCATCTGTATATTTTGACAAATTGAGATGATGTTTTGAATATGAAATGTACTTTATTTCTTTTGTAAATGTTATTATACTTTATTTTTAATTATTTTGTTTATAATTAACAGGATATACATGGATCAAATACGTGTTTATTATTCAAATTACATAGAGAATGAGTTGGTCGAACTTAAAAACAGTGAATTTGCAAGTTGGTTGCACTTTTACGTCAGTGTTAATTAATTATGTAAATTTCAATAATAATTTCCTATATATATAATTACATAGTTGAGTGTACTCAACTATTTTGCAGGCTACTACGGGTCCTTCTAGGGGGATTACGTTTTCCAAGTGGTTAGTTGAGTTGGTGAATGGTCCTACATTTACGGCAAAATCTTATCCAATATACTGCACTCGTGGATATGCTTTTAAGACTCATCGCGTACAACTTCTAATTATGGTATATCATCTCAATCTAGTGAAATTGTATACAACAGTGTTCTTTGTGAAATATTAGAAATTCACTATCCAAGAATGATTTATTTGAGCTGTATTGTGTTCTACTGTGACTGATATGACCCTGTGATTGGTCAACGTCAAGACGAATTCGGTGTTACATCTATCCACTCTCGTAAGTGACATCAAAAATATGATCCTTTTATACTTGCATCACAAGCGGACCAGGTTTGTTACATTTGATATCCTCGTGTGAAGAACAAAAAAGATCCTTGGACTACAGTGACATCAATACACCCAAGAAGAATGGTATGTGGTGTTTCCGAGCAAGGCCCTATTTATGTAACAAAGCACAATTGGTAACGTAGGTTCCATAGAGACTTCTTTTGAAGTTAACCGTGTTGTTGATGATACCATATACGGAGATTACAACGTATTTCAAGATTCAGAAGAGGAGATTGGCGAGTTTGACGACGAAAATTTAGCTACTTCGGAATATTCATCACATTCAGATTAAATATGTGATTGCAATATTTTAGTTTTTATGATACTTTAATTTTTTGTGTCAAATAATATTTTTTAAAAATTTTATATTCACGTGTGCGATGGATTTCCGACAAAACTACGAAACCCATCGTAATTCCATCGGAAAATCCAGTTAGAGTCCGACGACAAAGGGTATTGATACTATACCCTATCATGTCGGAGAAGATTATCCGATGGATTGCCGACGAAATTTGAATACCCATCGGAACCCATCGCAATGCTGTTGGAAACTACAGTCGGATTCTCGACGACATAGGGTATTGATAGTATAACCTATCGGGTCGGAGAAGATTATCCGACGGATTGCCGATGGAATTTGAATACTCGTCGGAATTATGTTTGCAATTTCCAACGGATATGTGACGAACAAAAATTTCAAATGTAAATTTTAATAGATTTAAAAGTATAAAACATATATGGGCTACGACTAAATTGTACACATTTCTAATGTTATATACTAGATAGTTTTTTCAAAGTAAACAGTTTTATAAACATTTCTAATATAAACTGAAATCCAATTTAGGGGATTTAGTCATCTCCCTAGTTAAATGGGGAGCTCTCAAAGTTATAATTACAAACCGTCTAAGTAATCTAATCTATCCCGTACTACGTGATATCATGCATTATGCTTCATTTATAAGCCTTTACTTAATGACAATAATGATCAGTTTAAAAGGATCACTTTAACTGGCCGATAAACTTGATATATGTACACTAAATCGTCGATAACTTTTGATTTATAGCTCATAATGACACGAATTCAATGCCCACGTTAATCTAACTCAATTTTCTATATTGCGACAAAATTGGAGACAGAAATAGATACAACAAAGTGTCCAAGTAATCAAATACAACCCAAACTCCGTGATTCCATGCATTATTCTTCAATTATAAGCATTTACTTAATGAGCACCAATGATAAGTTTAGAATAATCACTTTAACTAGCCGATCAACTTGACACGTATGCTGTAAATCGTCCATATTTTTTGATTTATAGCTTAGAATGACACGAATCCGAAAACTACGTTAAACTAGCTCAATTTTCTCTATTGTGACAAATTTTAAGATAAAAATAGATACGACAAAGCATCCCAGTAATCCAATCTATCTCCAACGGCGTGTTGACATATATTATGCTTCATTTATAAGGACTTACTCAATGAGCACCAATGATCAGAAGAATGATCATTTTTACTGACCGATCAACTTGACATAGCTGAACTAAATCATCGATAACTTTTGATTTAGAGCTCCGAATAACACAAATCCATTGCTCACGTTAAGCTAGCTCAAATTTTTATATTGCAAAAAATTTGAGACAAAAATAGATACGACAAAGCATCTAAGTAATCCAATTTATCCCTAATTCTGTGATGCCATGCATTTAGCTTCATTTATAATCCTTTACTTAATGAGCACCAATGATCAGTTTAGAATTGTTACTTTAACTGGCCGATCAACTTGACATCTACACACTAAATCGTCCATAACTTTTGATTTAGAGCTCTGAGTGACATGAATCCAATGCTCACGTTAAGCTAACTAAATTTTCTACATTCGAAAAATTATAGGCAAAAATAGAGACGACAAATCATTTAAGTAATCCAATCAATCTCAAACTGCGTGATGTCTTGCATTATGCTTCATTTGTAAGCTTTTAATCAATGAGATTTAATTATCAGTTAAGAATGATCATTTTAGCTCGCCGATCAACTTGACATGTCCGCACTAAATCATCTATATATTTTGATATAGAGCTCAGAATGACACGAATCCAATCCCCACGTTAAGCTAGATCAATTTTGAATATTGTGACCAAATTTGAGATAGAAATAGATACGAAACAGCATCCAAATAATCAAATATATCCCGAACTGCGTGATGACATGCATTATGCTTTATTTATAAGCCTTTACTCAATGATCACCAATGATCAGTAAAGAATGATCATTTTAACTAGCCGATCTACTTGACATGTCTGCACTAAATTGTCCTTCACTTTTCCTTTAGAACTCCGAATGATACGAATCCAATGCCCTCGTAAAGCTAGTTCAATTTTTTATATTGAGAAATTTGAGATAGAAATAGATACGACAAAGCGTCCAGGTAATCCAATATATCCTTAACTATGTAATGCCATGCATTATGCTTCATTTATAAGTTTTTTTATCAATAAACACCAATGATCAGTTAAGAATGATCATTTTAATTAGCCGATCAACTTGGCATGTATGCACTAAATCATCTGTCACTTTTTATTTAGAGCTTCGAATGACACGAATCCAATGCCCACGTTAAGTTAGCTTAGTTTTGTATATTGTGACAAAATTTGAGATAAAAAATAGAATTGACAAGGCGTCCAAGTAATCAAATCTATCTCGAACTGTGTGATACCATGCATTATGCATCAGTTATAAGCCTTTATTCAATGAGCACCAACGATCTGTTTAGAATGATAATTTTAACTAACCGATCAACTTGACATAGCCGAACTAAATCATTTGTAACTCATGATTTAGAGCTCATAATGATAGCAATCCCATGCCCACGTTAAGATAGCTGAATTTTATATACTGTGACAAAATTCGAGGTAGAAATGATACGACAAAGCAACTAAATAATCAATTTTTGCAGAACTGCTGCTTCATTTATAAGCCTCTATTTAAGAGCACCAATGATCACTTTAGAATGATCATTTTAATTGACCGATCAACTTGACATGTCTCCACTAAATCGTCCATAAGCTTTGATATAGAGCTCCGAATGACAAGAATCCAATACCCACGTTAAACTAGCTCAATTTTCTATATTGTTACAAAATTTGAGATAGAAATAGTAATCCAATCTATCCCGCACTGCGTGATGCCATGCATTATGTTTCATTTATAAGCCTTTACTTTATGAACCCAATGCCCATGTTAAGCCAGCTCAAATTTGTATATTGTGACAAAATTTGATACAAAACTAGTTACGACAAACCATCCAAGAAATCCAATATATCCCGAACTGCGTGATATCATGCATTGTGATTCATTTATAAGCCTTTAATTAATGAGCACCAATGATCAGTTCAGAATGATTACTTTAACTGGTCGATCAATTTTCTATATTTTGAAAAATTAAAGTTAGAAATAGAAACGACAAAGCATCTAGGTAATCCAATCTATCCCAAACTGCGTGATGTCATGCATTATGCTTCATTTGTAAGCTTTTAGTCAATGAGCACCAATTATAAGTTAAGAATGATCATTTTTCGCTCCTCTATCAACTTGAATTGTCCGCAATAAATTGCCCAAAACTTTTGATTTAGAGCTAAGAATGACACGAATCCAATGCCCACGTTAAGCTAGTTCAATTTTGTATATTGTGACCAAAATTGAAAGAGAAATAGATACGACAAAGTGTTTAAGTAATCCAATCTATCCCGAACTGCGTTATGCCATGCATTATGCTTCATTTATAAGCCTTTACTGAATGATCACCAATGATAAGTTAAAAATGATCATTTTAACTGGCCGATCAACTTGAAATTTCTTCACTAAATCGTCTGTCACTTTTCATTTACAGCTCCGAATGACACAAACCAAATGTACACGTTAAACTAGCTCAAATTTGTATATTGTGACAAAATTCGAGACAGAAATAGTTATAACAAAGCGTCCAAGTAATCAAATCTATCTCGACCTGTGTGATGCCATGTATTATGCTTCATTTATAAGCCTTTACTCAATGATCACCAATGATCAGTTAAGAATGATCATTTTAACTAGCCGATTAACTTGATATGTCGTCACTAAATCGTTTGTAACTTTTGATTTAGAGCTCCGGATGACATGAATCCAATGTCCAAGTTAAGCTAGCTCAATTTTGAATATTGTAACGTAATTTGAGATGGAAATGGATATGACAAAGTGTCCAAGTAATCAAATCTATCGCAAACTGCGTGATGCTATGGATTATGCTTCATTTATAAGCCTTTAGTGCATGAACACCAATGATCAGTTAAGAAAGATCATTTTAACTAGCCGATCAACTTGACATTTCGACACTAAATCGTCTGTAAGTTTTGATTTCGAGCCCGAATGACACGAATCCAAAGCTCATGTTAAGCTAGATTAATTTTCTATATCATGAAAAAAGTTAAGACTGAAATAGATATGAAAGCATCCAAGTAATCAAATCTATCCCGAACTGCATGATACCATGCATGCATTATGCTTCATTTATAAGCGTTTACTCTATAAGCCCCAATGATCACTTAAGAATGATCATTTTAACTGGCCGATCAACTTGACATGTTTGCACTAAATCGTCCGTAACTTTTGATTTTGAGCTCCGAATGACACGAATCCAATATCCACATTAAACTAGCTCAATATTCTATAATGCTACAAATTTTGAGATAGAAATAGATACCACAAACTGTCTAAGTAATCCAATCTATCCCACATTGCGTTATGCTATGCATTATGATTCATTTATAAGCCTTTACTGAATGAGCACCAATGATCACTTTAACTGACTTATCAACTTGACATGTTTGCACTAAATTTTCCATAATTTTGATTTATATGTCATAATAACACGAATCCAATGCCCAGGTTAAGCTAGCTCAATTTTCTTTATTGTGAAATATTTTAGACATAAATATATACGACAAAGCGTCCTAGTAATCAAACCTATCCCGAACTGTATGATGCCATGCATTATGCTTCATTTATAAGCCTTTACTCAATGAGCACCAATGATCAGTTAAGAATGATCATATTAACTGGCCGATCAACTTGACATATCCTCACTAAATCGTTCTTAACTTTTGATTTAGAGCTCCGAATTACACGAATCCATTGCCCACATATAACTAGCTCAATTTTCTATATTGTGTCAAAATTTGACATAGAAATAGATACAAAAAAGCATTCAAGTAATCCAATCTATCCCGAACTGCGTGATGCCATGCAGTATGCTTCATTTATAAGTTTTTTATCAATGAGTACCAATGATCAGTTAAGAATTATCATTTTAACTGGCCGATGAACTTGACATGATCAGTTAAGAATTATCAAAATTTGAGATAGAAATAGAGACGACAGAGCATCCAAGTAATCCAATCTATCCCATACTCTGTGATGTCATGCTTTATGCTTCTTTTATAAACCTTTCCTCTATGGGCACCAATGATCAGGTAAGAATGATCATTTTAACAGGCCTATCAACTTGACATGTCCACACTAAATCGTTTGTAACTTTTGATTTAGAGTTTAGAATGACACGAGCCCAATGGCCTCATTAAGCTAGATCAATATACTATATTGGGACAAAATTTGAAACAGAAAAATAGGTACTACAAAGAGGTCAAGTGATCCAACCTATCTTGAACAGCGTAATTCTATGCATTATGCTTCATTTATAAGCGTTTACTCAATGAGGACGATCAATTTACAATGATCATTTTAACTGTCCGATCGACTTGACATGTTTGCACTAAATCGTCCATAACTTTTGATTTATAGCTCATAATGACACGAATCCAATTCCCACGTTAAGCTAGCTCAATTTTCTATGTTGTGACAAAATTCTAGGCAGAAAAAGATATGAAAAAGCATCCAAGTAATCCAATGTATCCTGAACTGCGTGATGCTATGTATTACACTTCATTTCTAAGCCTTTAACTCAATACGCACCAATGATCAGTTAAGAATGATCATTTTAAGTGGCCGCTCCACCAGACATGTTGATGAGGTCATCGGCACAACCCCCGGCCAACTGCCCAGCCCGGCCGGCCCAAGAAACACAAAGGCGGCCAAATACGCGCAAAAGGATACATGGGTGTATCTCCATGAATCCAAGCTTAACCAAGAAGCGGCCAGCCAAGACCAAACCTGGCCTATAATCCTGACTCACAGAGGACCCGCGGCGACATGCAGCTCACTCAAAACAAGGCCAGATCAAGTCATGCACCATACATCAAATTGGAGTTTTCGAAACTTACCATATTTGGAACTTTCCTTATATGAAAGTCTCCAAAGGTTTCTTTGGCGACCAGGAGACTTTTTGGTACTTCTAGGAGCTCCCTTAAGCACTTCTAGAAGCTCAAACACGCCTTGGACCAGACGGGTCCATCCGTGCCTTCAAATGAACCGATTGGAGCCGTTTATGGCAAGTGAGATGGCCAACTGGTTTAATCACTTGCAAACCAAAACATGGCGTCCAGGAGATATTATTAAGGCCCTAAGGAAGCCCAAAATAAACCTACCATGCACCAGCCACCAGAGGATCAGGCGAATCCCTTTCCTCCAAGACTTGCCATATATGGACTGAAGTGCACTTAATGTGTTCAGATTGCAATATCTCTATTCCTTGCAAATTGGGCACGTATTGAAGACTTTCCAAAGCATCCAGGACGTACCTAGACACCTTACATTCGCCCCAAAGCTCTCAAGATTCAAGCATATACACTTTCCTTGTTGGCCAAACTAGACATTAATGGCCAACAGCCATATATTTTAAATATATGATTTCCTTTTCTCTTTTTTTTAGGTTTAGGACCGTTGCTAAGAGCACTATATAAGCTCAGCACGACCTCATTGTAAAGATAGACAACCATTGAAATTAAATTTGAATACAAAGTATTTTCTTCAAAGCCTTGTCTTTGAGTCTTGTTCTTGTTCTTTAGAAATAAAGTGTGTGATTCACTTCCTTTCTATTGAAGCCACGGCCAGGTTAGTTTGAGAGATTCAAACACTCTTGGTTCACCTTTGATCGTGTGATTCGATCAAAACCCCCTTCTTTTAGTTCCCTTGCCCGCTTAAGCCTAGAGAGATTCTTGGTCTTGCGAGTCACGGCCATACCGCTTGTGAGATTGATATTCAATCTTACATCATTTGGTATCAGAGCTAAAAGCTCCTATCTCAGGTTGTGTTAATCCAACCTTTATCCTTTATTTTTTATGCTTTTGTTTTGCATTTTTCTTATTTACATCTAATCAAAAAAACCAAATAAAAATATTTGTTCTTATTCTTCATTTGCATTGTTTCTTGTTGTTTTTTTTGTTTGCTCTTCATATAAATCTAAAACCAACTCAAAAAATTGTATTTCATGTTTACTTAATTTCATTCATCATAAGCAAAAAAACCAAAAACATAAGCATCACTCATTTTGTTATTTTCGAATTTAGTTATTAGTAAAGTTAAAAAAAAAAAGAAGAAAGATTCATTGAATATTGTTTTTTCGTCCTAAATTAATTTAAATATCAAAAACCAAAAAATATTGTCTTTTATTTGCATTAAAGTTAGTTTCCAAATGAAACAAAAACAAAAACCTCAAAATATTTACTTGTATCGATTTTCCTTTTACTACTACTTATGTGTTAATATCATATATTCACTAGAGTGTAGTTTCCTTATTTGTTGCTTTGGGATTGATATCTCTTCTTATTGTTGTGCAAGGTACAAAATTTAATGATGGAGCACTATGATGAAGAAGAAGACACCATGAGCATACCACAAACTGATTGTAGTCTAGACAACGACTATGATCAATGCCTAAGCACCAGCGAGTGTGACTATGCAGAAGAGTCATGGAATCAATACTATTTGGAGACTGATTTTAGGGAAGAATCAGATGGAGAAAACCTTGAACCAGAACCACTGGACTATGACCAAGACTTGCCCGACGTAGCTGATTCTAATGGATATGGGACATGGCATGAAGACTATTCAGAGTATCATTTTGACAATGAAACAGAAGTTGAAGAACTCAAACCAGAGCCACCAGACTACTATTCCACTGACAGAAGCTGGCCAAAGAAAATTACACCTCGCCACTTCGTTGTGTCAAGCCGGGTGCCAACCTACACCACTCCAACTAGATCAAGAAATCAGACAAGTAAGGTATATATTTACAATTCCAAATCTCTAACCTTTTCAGGGTATAACAAGGACCCAGATGAATACCTCCGATGGGAAACAAACATGAAACAATGGCTGCGCTCAAACAACATCCCCAAAGAAGAGAAACTCTCATATGCCGTTGATATGCTCGTTGGAGATGCCTATAATTGGTGGTTGAAAGAAAGTGCACGGACTTCCTACAACAAACCAGTCCTTGATTGGGGAGACCTTAAGGCACGAATGTATAGGGAGTTTGTGAAGAAGTACCAAACACGCAGAAACATCACCACACAACCTATGCACCCAACAACATCGAGGAGTGGGATGTCTACACCAAACATGCAGCCCTTTCATAAGCCCAAGCTTGCCTACTGCTCTGAGCATAACAACGTGTTTTCAAACACCTTAGAAGGACAAAAGGTAGCTAAGCCAATGGTCAAATCAAAAATTTACCAGCAAGTTCAAAAGCCTCAAGCCATAGCACACATGAAACCATCAAAGCCATTGCTTGGAATACACATCAATGAAACGCCAGGTAAGTCCTCTAACAATGTGAAAACAGATGAAATTATATGCTATAGATGTCAAGAAAGAGGACACTTTGCTAAGACATGCCCAACTAGACAACTAATAACAAGCTTACAAGTAGAACTCGAAAATATTAAGCCTAAAAGTGTTAAGGAAATAAAGGAGCTTCTATTTGAAATTTCCAGTACTAGCATAATGCACTTGTCTTTGCCAAAAGTTGTTGAAACAGGTCTAACAAAGCAAGGATTCAACAAAGATCAAGAAGACCCACCTCCTACATTAAACCGATGTTCGGAATCAAGAAGAGACCATGGAAAACCCAACACCTTGGAGGCAAAGCAAAGCAACCAGCTGCAATGGAAAGGAGTAATTGCTTCTTTTCTTATCAGGGAGCAACCGCCAGATGCACAATGGCCACATCCAAACCATATAAGGGCCACAAACCGAGGTAATGCCCTAAACCCACAAGTAAATCATGGTATTAACTTGCCTTCTCTATGTGCAGACCAAAATGTTTTGAGGGCAAAACATTTCGAAGGGGGAGGGTATGATGAGGTCATCGGCACAACCCCCGGCCAACTGCCCAGCCCGGCCGGCCCAAGAAACACAAAGGCGGCCAAATACGCGCAAAAGGATACATGGGTGTATCTTCATGAATCCAAGCTTAACCAAGAAGCGGCCAGCCAAGACCAAACCTGGCCTATAATCCTGACTCACAGAGGACACGCGGCGACATGCAGCTCACTCAAAACAAGGCCAAATCAAGTCATGCACCATACATCAAATTGGAGTTTTCGAAACTTACCATATTTGGAACTTTCCTTATATGAAAGTCTCCAAAGGTTTTTTTGGCGACCAGGAGACTTTTTGGTACTTCTAGGAGCTCCCTTAAGCACTTCTAGAAGCTCAAACACGCCTTGGACCAGACGGGTCC
>JAENJI010000012.1:18566306-18581307 GCA_018901935.1 Pugionium cornutum | reverse complement strand
CATTTTAACTAGCCAATCAACTTGATATGTTTGCGCTATATCGTCTATAACTTTTGATTTATAGCTCAGAATGACATGAATCCAATGCCAACATTAATCTAGTTCAGTTTTCTACATTGTGAAAATTTTTGACATAGAACTAGATACAACAAAGCGTCCAAGTAATCTATCCAAAACTGTGTGATGCCAAGCATTATGCTTCATTTAGAAGCCTTTACTCAAGCAACACCAATGATCAATTTAGAATGAACACTTTAATTGGCCGATCAACTTGACATGTACGCACTAAATCGTCCGTAACTTTAGATTTAGAACTCAGAATGACCTGAATCAAATGCCGACTTTAAGCTAGCTCAATTTTCAATATTGTGACAAAATTTGAGACATAAATAGATACGACAAAACATACAAGTAATCCAATCCTTCCCAAATTGTGTGATGCCATTCATTATTTTTCATTTATAAGCTTTTACTCAATGAGCACCAATGATCAGTTTAGAATGATCATTTTAACTGACTGATTAACTTGCCATTTCTACACTAAATTGTCCATAACTTTTGATTTATAGCTCAGAATCACACGAATCAATTGCCCAAATTAAGCTAGTTCAATTTTCTATATTGTGACAAAATTTAAAACCGAACTAAATACGACAAAGCGTCCAAGTAATCCAATCTATTCCAATAAATTGATGCCATGCTTTATGCTTCATTTATAAGCCTTTACTTAATGAGCACCAATGATATTTTTAGAATGATCACGTTATCTTGTCACTCAACTTGACATGTTCGTATTAAATTGTCTGTAACTTTTGATTTAGAGCTCAAAATGACATGAATCCAATACACATGTTAAGCTAGCTTAATTTTCTATATTGTGACAAAATTTGAGAGAGAAGTAGTGATGAGGACATCAGGTCGTACATCCAGCCAGGAGACCAGACTGGCCAACCAGGAAGCTTGCCCGAGACAGCAGGACCATCTGGCATGTCTGCCGGACCAGACAGTACCGCCGGACCCTCGACCTATAGGACCAGACCGGTCAGCATCGCCGGCGGAGAGGCCCAAGCTTCCGGCACACTTGGTGGGGACGTGGATGACACCGCCGGTCCCTCTGGTGATGCCGCCAACTCCAGGATCAACTTGGCCGGTCCTGAAGGCATCCCGGCCAGTACCGCGCACAATCCAGCCGATCCAGCCGAGTACAAGCGCATTTCCACTTCCACACAAGAGTACTCGGACCAAATGAGCTACCAGCTCCAGGACATGCACCTAGAAGAAGTATGTACACCAGTAGTACCTCAAGGAGCAATGACAAGAAGCAGATCAAGGGCACTCTTCCACAAATTCAGCTTATGGGTCGACAAGCTCTTAGAGGAAGATCATCTAAGGACAATGGGCCAGAAGAGCAAAGTAGAGTCCAAAGGCTTCTCAAAAACACAAGGAACATCAGAGACTTGGGCTTTAGTGGCAAGAGAGGTCAGGGCCAAAGATTTGTAACCCTACTCCAAGTCGAAGACTAGGAGCAAGGCGCGTGCATGCCACAAGGACGGCCACCTTCCATTTCTTGGCCGTGAGGTAAGTTAAGGTAAGTTTCAATTCAAATATATGCCTCTTTCTGTTTTGCAGGGTAGGATCTAGATGCTTTACATTTTTGAGTCAAGAACATTTTAGGAATAGGTCCTTTTTCGGTTATACACTTTTGTATCTTTTCCTTTGTGCACTTTTGTAAGTTTTCCTTTTCTTAATTGGGTCGACCCTAGAAGGTCACGCTGTCGAGCATATTAATAAGGCTCCTTCCAGGATTGTAGTTCGACAACCTTTTTGCTAATTAATAAAGATCGATTTTTCTTTACAAGTTATTCTCTCAAAGAAGCTTGTGCGCTTAGAACCTAGTTGAGACCAGCCCTCCTAGCTCTAAGTTTGTGATTTATCACGAGGTTCATCACCCCTCGTGTGGTTCACTTCACCCTTCCATCTTTTACCAACCAGAAAACCCCCATCCAGAAGCCTAAGGTTGAGTTTCTCACCTAATCTTCTACAAACAGCCCACGCGCATACATCCTTGAATCAAGGCTTGTATTATTTTGGTATCAGAGCTTAAAGCTCCTAAACCAGGTTGTTTCTATCCTTTTGCTTGTTTTGTTTTTGTTCTTGCATTAGTTTAAGTCGCATTCAAGAAAAATAAAAAAAATAACCTCAAACTCCAAACCGAGTGCATCTAGCCTCCTACGTGTATCACTAGGGTTTAGATTCACTTTTGCATTGCCATTCACGTTTTCCTTTTGTTTAATTCATATTTCCATTAATTTTAAGTTAAATTAAAAAGAAAACAAAAAGAAAAGAAAAGAAAATAGGAAAATACCCAAAAGATTTCGAATTGGACAGCTAGCACAAGTTGTCTAGGAAGTTTCCTTTTTTCCTTTTATTCGAATTTCCTTTCCTTAGGATTTTTCCTTTTTGCATTTTTTCAAACCCCTTATAAAAAGAAAACCCTCCAAACAATTTAGGAGCATCCTAACTTGTCTTCTTTCTTTGTAGCACACCATGGGAGAAGAGAATAGAGAAGCAGCCGAAGCCATGATGGCCATGTTCACCACACTCCAAACACAACTCGCATCCATAGGCGAGAGGTTGGAGCGCGTGGAAAGACCGGTGAGATTCCAGGCCATAAGGCACGTGAGAGCTGAGCAAGACCGTCCTGAGGGTCCTGAGCACCTTAGGACATGGCACGAACAGGAGGAACCCCAGCCAGATGGAGATGAGGACACACAACCTCATAACTATCACCATAGGCCGAGAGGACCTCCACGGCAACCAGAGGCAGAACATGATGGCTTTGAGCCATATGGTCTTCACCAGAGACCAAGAATGCCTCCTAGACATCATGAGGATGGAGATGAACGCACCTACAACCGGGTAATTCATCCTGATGTTAAACTAACTCCTCCAAGTTTTGCAGGAAAAGTAGACCCCGAGGCTTACCTAGATTGGGAGAGGAGAATGGGTCATATCTTTGATCACTACAACCAACCAGGACCTAGGCGAGTCTCAATGGCAGTAGCACAACTCACGGACAATGCCCTCATCTGGTGGGATCGTGAGGTATCTGACAGAAGGAGGAAGAGAATGAGACCCCGTAGACTCATGGGTCGACATGAAAGACCTCATGCGACAAAGGTTTGTTCCACCTTACTTTCATAGAGATTTGCAACGTCGTTTTCGTACTCTTAAACAGGGTACGAGATCAGTAGAGGAGTACTATGAAGAGTTCGAGAAGTTGAGGAACAGATTGGAGCTCAATGATGATGAAGAAGCATTGATGGCACAATTCTTGGATGGACTCCAAGAAAGGATCAGCCGCAAGGTGGAAAGGCAAATCTACAATGACTTCAAAGACTTGTTCCACCTATCTGTGCAAGCTGAGCAGCACATCAAACGTAAGAGCCAAGACATCCGCAGCAAGCCTAAGACACCTTGGGCACCAAACAACATGCCCAAGCCTGTAGACAAAGGCAAAAGCATAGAGATCGAGTCAAGGTTCAATAGCAAGCCTCCTGAACCCACCCGTGACCAGAGAGAGCCTGGTAAGTCTTCTAACCCTCAAAGATCACGTGATATAACTTGTTTCAAGTGCAGGGGACGTGGACACATCTCAAAGGAGTGCCCAAACAACCGAGTCATGCTGATTACGGAGGCAGGAGAGTATGAGTCCCAAGATGAAGAGGACTATGAACCAGAAGGAGAGTACGGTGACATTGAGTACCCTGATGTGGGAGAAGTGCTGGTCACTAGACGTATCCTCAGTGCAATGGTGGATCCTTCAAAGACCATCCAAAGGGAGAACATCTTCCACAGCCGTTGCACCATCAAGGGCAAGGTATGTAACCTCATCATAGATGGTGGTTCTTGCACTAAGGTTGCTAGTGCGTATATGGTTGATAAGCTAGGTCTAGAGAAGACAAGGCATCCTCGACCATATAGACTGAGATGGCTCGATGACAAAGTGGAGCTAAAGATCCATGATCAAGTCATTGTACCATTCAGTGTGGGCAAGTACCAGGATCAAGTCATGTGCGACGTGGTGCCCATGCAAGCTGTCCATCTTCTACTAGGAAGACCATGGCAGTTTGACAAAGAGACCAAGCATGATGGCCGAACCAATATCTACACCTTCGTGCATGACAAGAGAAAGGTCAGCCTAGCTCCTCTTACACCTGCTCAGGTACACGAGCTACAACTCCAAATGAGTAAGGAAAAGAAACTTATCAAGTCTAATTTTCTTATTCAACCAAGCCATGTCCGGAGAGCTTTAGCCTCGAAGGATTTAATGTTACTAATGGTCTTCAAACAAGTTTTGAGTGTAGAACAGGGACAGGTAGAGCTACCTCCTGAAGTAGCAACTCTCCTCAACAAATTCCAGGATGTATTTCCAGGGGACATACCAGCAGGCTTGCCTCCTTTACGTGGCATAGAACACCAGATTGATCTAGTGCCCGGAGCAGCCCTGCCCAACCGGCCTGCCTACCGGATGAGTCCAGAGGAGTCCAAGGAGCTTGAGAAACAAGTCAAGGAGCTCCTGGAGAAAGGATATGTTCGAGAGAGCCTCAGTCCATGTGCCGTACCAGTGCTACTAGTGCCCAAGAAGGATGGGACTTGGCACATGTGCGTGGACTGCCGAGCAATCAACAACATCACAGTCAAGTACAGGCATCCAATACCACGACTGGATGACATGCTAGATGAGCTGAGTGGAGCCACGGTCTTCTCCAAGATAGACCTCAAAAGTGGATACCACCAGGTAAGAATGAAGGAAGGTGATGAGTGGAAGACTGCTTTCAAGACAAAGCAAGGGCTCTACGAGTGGACAGTCATGCCATTCGGCTTGACTAATGCCCCAAGCACCTTCATGCGCCTTATGAACCAAGTTCTTAGGGCGTACATCAGTAAGTTTGTGGTAGTTTACTTTGATGATATACTAGTTTATAGTAAGTGCCTACGGGAACACCTCACACATCTTGAGATGGTACTTAAAACCCTTCGACAAGAAGAGCTTTATGCCAATCTCAAGAAGTGCACCTTTTGTACTGATAAGCTTGTCTTTTAGGTTTTGTTGTAAGTTCACAGGGCCTACAGGTTGATGAAGAGAAGATTCGAGCCATACAAGAATGGCCAACACCAGGCAACATCAGCCAAGTGAGGAGCTTCCACGGACTGGCCAGCTTCTATAGGAGATTCGTGCCCAACTTCAGCAGTATTGCCTCACCACTGACGGCAGTAGTGAAGAAGAACATGGGATTCAGCTGGGGAGAAGCTCAGGAGAAGGCATTCAAGGCCTTGAAGGACAGCCTTACACACGCACCAGTGCTAGTCCTTCCCGACTTCAACAAGACGTTTGAAGTGGAGTGTGATGCCTCTGGAATAGGCATAGGAGCAGTGCTAACCAAGGAGGGAGACCAGTGGCATACTTCAGTGAGAAGCTAGGTGGTGCCTCACTGAACTACCCCACTTATGACAAGGAGCTCTATGCCCTTGTCCGAGCATTGGAGACTTGGCAGCATTACTTGCTGTCCAAGGAGTTTGTGATCCACACCTTCCCGTACATCATCAAGTACAAGAAGGGCAAAGATAATGTGGTAGCCGATGCACTATCGAGGAGGTTTGCCTTGATATCAACCATGGAGGCAAAGGTCCTAGGGTTCGAGCACATCAAGGACCTATACAAGGATGATCCTGACTTTGCTGAGAGCTACAAGGAGTGTGGCACAGGGAGTCATGGCAAGTTCTACATCCATGAAGGATTCTTGTTCCGAGAAAGAAGGCTGTGCATACCACAAGGATCATTAAGGGAGCTTATCATCCGAGAAGCTCATGGAGAAGGACTCATGGGCCACTTTGGTATCGACAAGACCCTGGCAGTGGTCAAGGAGCACTTCTACTGGCCACACATCAAAAGGACAGTAGAAGCTCATTGTGCAAGATGCATCACTTGCAAGAAGGCAAAGTCCCGAGTGCAACCTCACGGGTTGTATCTCCCACTGCCCATACCCACACATCCATGGGTGGACATCTCAATGGACTTTGTTCTAGGTCTGCCCAAGATCAACAACAAAGATGCAATCTTTGTAGTGGTGGACAGATTCTCCAAGATGGCACACTTCATTCCATGTGCCAATGTCAATGATGCCACACAAACAGCTGAGCTGTTCTTCAGGGAGATAGTACTGCTTCATGGAGTGCCAAGGACAATCGTATCAGACAGGGACACCAAGTTCCTCAGCCATTTCTGGAGGACCCTTTGGAGAAAGCTAGGCACGAAGCTACTCTTTTCTACCACCTGCCATCCTCAAACCGATGGCCAAACTGAAGTTGTCAACAGGACACTATCAACTCTTCTCAGAACTACACTAGGGAAGAACCTAAAGACTTGGGTGGAGTGCCTGCCATTCATAGAGTTCGCTTACAACCGAGCCGTGCACTCAGCAACCAAGAAGACACCATTTGAAGTGGTATACGGCTTCAACCCTCTCACCCCATTGGAGCAAACACCACTACCACCAGCTGAGATGACCAACCTCAACGGAGCATCCAAGGCAGATTTCATAAGGAGATTACACCAGAAGGTAGCAGAAAACTTGGAGAAGAGGACCGGACAGTACGTGACTCATGCCAACAAGGGAAGAAAGGAGGTGATCTTTCAACCAGGCGATTGGGTGTGGCTACACCTACGGCAGGAGAGGTTCCCAAACCTAAGGAGTTCCAAGCTAGCACCAAGAGGAGATGGACCATTCAGAGTGCTTGAGAGGATCAACAACAACGCCTACCGGATCGAGCTGCCAGGTGAGTTTAATGTGTCCAATACGTTCAATGTTACTGACTTAGCCCCTTTCCATGAAGATGAACCAGTTCTGAGGACAAAACCTACTGAAGAGGGAGGGAATGATGAGGACATCAGGTCGTACATCCAGCCAGGAGACCAGACTGGCCGACCAGGAAGCTTGCCCGAGACAGCAGGACCATTTGGCACGTCTGCCGGACCAGACAGTACCGCCGGACCCTCGACCTATAGGACCAGACCGGTCAGCATCGCCGGCGGAGAGGCCCAAGCTTCCGGCACACTTGGTGGGGACGTGGATGACACCGCCGGTCCCTCTGGTGATGCCGCCAACTCCGGGATCAACTTGGCCGGTCCTGAAGGCATCCCGGCCAGTACCGCACAATCCAGCCGGTACAGCCGATCCAGCCGAGTACACGCGCATTTCCACTTCCACACAAGAGGACTCAGACCAAATGAGCTACCAGCTCCAGGACATGCACCTAGAAGAAGTATCTACACCAGTAGTACCTCAAGGAGCAATGACAAGAAGCAGATCAAGGGCACTCTTCCACAAATTCAGCTTATGGGTCGACAAGCTCATAGAGGAAGATCATCTAAGGACAATGGGCCAGAAGAGCAAAGTAGAGTCCAAAGGCTTCTCAAAAACACAAGGAACATCAGAGACTTGGGCTTTAGTGGCAAGAGAGGTCAGGGCCCAAAGATTTGTAACCCTACTCCAAGTCGAAGACTAGGAGCAAGGCGCGTGCATGCCACAAGGACGGCCACCTTCCATTTCTTGGCCGTGAGGTAAGTTAAGGTAAGTTTCCATTCAAATATATGCCTCTTTCTGTTTTGCAGGGTAGGATCTAGATGCTTTACATTTTTGAGTCAAGAACATTTTAGGAATAGGTCATTTTTCGGTTATACACTTTTGTATCTTTTCCTTTGTGCACTTTTGTAAGTTTTCCTTTTCTTATTTGTGTCGACCCTACAAGGTCAAGCTGTCGAGCTTATTAATAAGGCTCCTTCCAGCATTGTAGTTTGACAACCTTTTTGCTAATTAATAAAGATTGAATTTTCTTTACAAGTTATTCTCTCAAAGGAGCTTGTGCGCTTAGAACCTAGTTGAGACGAGCCCTCCTAGCTCTAAGTTTGTGATTTATCACGAGGTTCATCACCCATCGTGTAGTTCACTTCACCCTTCCATCTTTTACCAACCAGAAAACCCCCATCCAGAAGCCTAAGGTTGAGTTTCTCACCTAATCTTCTACAAACAGCCCACGCGCATACATCCTTGAATCAAGGCTTGTATCAAGTAGATACGACAAAGCATCCAAGTAATCCAATCCATCCCAAACTGCTCGATGCCATGCATTATTTTTCATTTATAAG
Source organism: Pugionium cornutum (assembly GCA_018901935.1). NCBI lineage: Eukaryota > Viridiplantae > Streptophyta > Magnoliopsida > Brassicales > Brassicaceae > Pugionium > Pugionium cornutum. The sequence continues at coordinate 18,573,098 of JAENJI010000012.1, read as the reverse complement.
ATTTTACTCAATGAGCACCATTGATTAGTTTAGAATGATCATTTTAACTAGCCGATCAACTTATCTTGTCTGCACTAAATCGTCAATAACTTTTGATTTATAACTCAGAATGACATGAATCCAATGCCCACGTTAAGCAATCTCAATTTTCTATATTTTAAAAAATTTAAGATATAAATAGAAATGACAAAGCGTCCAAGTAATCCAGTCTATCCAAACTACTTGATTCCATGCTTTCTGCATCATTTATAAGCCTTACTTAATGAGCACCAATGATCAATTTAGAATGATCATTTCAACTCGCCGATCAACTTGACATGTCCCCACTAAATCGTCCGTAACTTTTGATTTAAGACTCAGAAACACATGAATACAATGCCCACGTTAATCTAGCTCAATTTTCTATAGTGTAACAAAATTTGAGAGAGAAATAGATACGACAATGCATCCAAGTAATTCAATCTATCCAAAACTGTGTGATGGCTTGCATTATGATTCATTTATAAGCCTTTACTCAGTCAGCATCCGTGATCAGTTTAGAATGATCACTTTAACTGGCCAATTAACTTGACATGTCCGCATTAAATCGTCAGTAACTTTTGATTTAGAGCTTAGAATGACACAAATCCAAGGCACACATTAAGCAAGCTCAATTTTCTATATATTGAAAAACTTTAAGATAGAAATAGAGACGACAAAGCGTCCAAGTAATCCAATCCATCCAAACTACTTGATACCATGCTTTATGCTTCATTTATAAGCATTTACTCAATCAGCACCATTGATCAGGTCAGAATGATCACTTTAACAGGCCATCAACTTGACATGTCCGCACAAAATCATCCGTAACTTTTTATTTAGAACTCATAATGACCCCAATCAAATGCCAACGTTAAGCTTGCTCAATTTTCTATATTGGGACATATTTTGAGACATAAATAGATACGACAAAGCATCCAAGTAATCAAATCCTTCCCAAACTGTGTGATGCCATGCATTATTTTTCATTTATAAGCTTTTACTCAATGATCACCAATGATTAGTTTAGAATGATCATTTTAACAGGCCGATCAACTTGTTATGTGTGCAATAAATCATCCATAACTTTTGATTTATAGCTCTGAATGACACGAATCCAATGCCCACACAAAGCTAGCTCAATTTTCTATAGTGTATCAAAATTTGAGACAGAAATAGATACGACAAAGCGTCAAAGTAATCCAATCTATCCAATACTGTGTGATGCTATGCATTATACTTCATTTATTAGCGTTTACGCAATCAGGACCAATGATCATTTTAGAATGATCACTTTAACAGGTCGATCAACTTGACATGTACGTACTAAATCATTTGTAACATTTGATTTATAACACAGAATGACACGAATCAAATGCCGATGTTAAGCTAGCTCAATTTTCTATATTGTGACAAAAATTTGAGACAGAAATAAAAACGACAAAATGTCCAAGTTACCCATCCCAAACTGTGTGATGCCATGCATTATTTTTCATTTATAATCTTTTACTCAATGAGTACCAATGACCAGTTTAGAATAATCATATTAACAGGCCGAGCAACTTGACATGTCCACACTAAGTCGTCTGTAACTTTTGATTTGTAGCTCATAATGACAAAAATCCAATGCCCACGTTAATCAAACTAAATTTTCTATCTTTCTGAAAAAATTTAAGAGAGAAATAGAGACGACAAAGCATCCAAGTAATATAAACTATCCAAACTACTTGATGCCATGCTTTATGCCTCATTTATAAGCCTTATGAAAGAGCACCATTGATCAGTTTAGAATGATCAATTCAACTCGCCGATCAACTTGGCATGTCCAGAGTAAATCGTGCGTAACTTTTGATTTAGAGCTCAGAAACACACGAATGCAATGACCACATTAAGCTAGCTCAATTTTCTATAGTGTATAAAAAATTTCAAAGAGAAATAGATACGACAAAGCGTCCAAGTAATCTAATCTATCCAAAATTGTGTGATGCCATGCATTATGCCTCATTTATAAGCTTTTAGTCAATGAGCACCAATGAATAGTTTAGAATGATCACTTTAACTTATCAACTTGACATGTATGCACTAAATCATCCGTAACTTTTGATTTTGAACGCAGAATGACCCAAATCAAATGCCGACGTTAAAATAGCTCAATTTTCTATATTGGGAAAAAATTTGAGACATAAATAGGTACGACAAAGCGTCTTAGTAATTCAAACCTTCCCAACTTGTGGGATGCCATGCATTAGTTTTCAATTATAAGTTTCTACAAAATGAGCACCAATGATCAGTTTATAATTATCATTTTAACTGGCCGATAAGCTTGACATGTCTACACTAAATTGTCCATAACTTTTGATTTGTAGCTTAGAATGACACGAATCCAATGCCCACATTAAGATAGTTCAATTTTGTACATTGTGACATAATTTGAAACAGAACTAGATACGACAATGCATCCAAGTAACCCAATCTATCCCAAACTGCGCAATGCCATGCTTTATGCCTCATTTATAAGCCTATACTTAATGAGCCAATCCAATCCATTGATCCTATACATTGTGACATAATTTGAAACAGAATTAGATACGACAATGCGTCCAAGTAATCCAATCTATCCCAAACTGCGTGATGCCATGCTTTATGCCTCATTTATAAGCCTATACTTAATGAGCCCCAGTGATCAGTTTATAATGATCATTTTAATTCGCCGATCAACTTGAGATGCCCACACTAAATTGTCCATAACTTTTGATTTAGAACTCAGAAAATAAGAATCCAATGCCCACGTTAAGCTAGCTCAATTTTCTATAATGTAACAAAATCTGAGGCAGAAATAGATATGACAAAGCGTCCAAGTAATCCAATCTATCCATAATTGTGTGATGTCATGCACTATGCTCCATTTATAAGCCTTTACTCAATGAGCACCAATCATCACTTTTGAATGATCACTTTAACTAGCCGATCAACTTGACATGTATGCACTAAAACGTCTATAACTTTTGATTTAGAGCTCAGAATGACACGAATCCAATGTGCACTTTAAGCTAGCTCAATTTTTGATATTGTGACAAAATTAGAGACATAAATAGATACGATAAAGCTTCTAGGTAATCCAGTCAATCCCAAACTGCGTGATGTCATGCATTATTCTTCATTTATAAGATTTTACTCAATGAACACCAATGATATGTTTAGAATGATCTTTTAACTTCCCGATCAACTTGACATGTCTGTCCTATATAGTCCATAACTTTTGATTTATAGGTCATAATGACACGAATCAATTTCCCAGACTAAGCTAGTTCTATTTTCAATATTGTGACAAAACTTGGGACTAAATTAGATACTACAAAGCATCCAATTAATCCAATCTAACCCAAACTGCGTGATGCGATGCATTCTGCTTCATTTATAAGCCTTTACTCAATGAGCACCAATGATCAATTTAGAATTATCATTTTAACTGGATGATCAACTTTACATGTCCACACTAAATCGTCTATAACTCTTTATTTAGAGATCAGAATGATACGAATCCAAAGCCCACGTTAAGCTAGCTCAATTCTTGATATGATGACAAAATTTGAGATTGAAATAGATACGACAAAGCGTCCAAATAATCCAATCCATCCCAAACTGTGTGATGCCATGCATTACTTTTTATTTATAAGCTTCTACTCAATGAGCACCAATTATCATTTTAACTGGCCGATCAACTTGTCACGTCTACACTGAATCGTGCATAACTTTTGACTTATAGCTCAGAATGACACGAATCCAATGCCCACATTAACCTAGTTCAATTTTCTGTATCGTGACAAAATTTAAAACAAAACTAAATACGACAAAGCGTCCAAGTAATCCAATATATCCCAAACTGCGTGATGCAATGGTTTATGCCTCATTTATAATCCTTACTTAATGATCACATATGATCAGTTTAGAACGATCATTTTAACTTACTGATCAACTTGAGATGCCCGCATTAAAACGTCTGTAACTATTGATTTAGAGCTCAGAAACACACGAATCCAATGCCCACGTTAACCTAGCTCAATTTTCAATAGTGTAAAAAATTTGAGACAAAAATAGATACGATAAAGCATCCAAGGAATCCAATCCATCCAAAACTGTGTGATGCCATGCATTATGCTTCATTTCTAATTCTTTACTTAATCAGCAGCAATGATCAGTTTAGAATGATCACTTTAACTGGCCAATCAACTTGACATGTCCGCACTAAATCGTCAGTAATTTTTTATTTAGAGCTCAGAATGACACGAATCCAATGCCCACATTAAGCTAGCTCACTTTTCTATATTGTGACAAAATTTGAGACAGAAATAAATACGACAAAGCGTCCAAACAATCCAATCCATCACAAACTGCGTGATGCCAATCATTATTCTTTATTTATAAGCATTCACTCAATGAGCGCCAATGATCAGTTTAGAATGATCATTTTAACTCGCTGATCTACTTGACATGTGTGCACTAAATCTTCCATAACATTTGATTTGTAGCTCAGAATGACACGAATCCAATGTTCACATTAAGCTAGTTAAATTTTCTATATTGTGACAAAATTTGAGACAAAAATAGATACGACAAAGCATCCAGGTAATCCAATCAATCCCATATTGCGTGATACAATGCAGTATGTTTCATTTATATGCTTTTACTCAATGAGCACCAATGATCAGATTAGAACAATCATATTAGCTGGCAGATCAACTTGACATGTCCGCACTAAATGGTCCGTAACATTTGATTTAGAGCTCAGAAACACATGACTCCAATGCCCACGTTAAGCTAGCTCAATTTTCTACAGTGTAACAAAAATTTTATACAGAAATAGATACGAGAAAGTGTCCAAATAATCCAGTCAATCCCAAACTGCGTGATGTCATGCATTATTCTTCATTTTATTATGATCATTTTAACTCGCTGCTCAACTTTACATGTGCGCACTAACTCGTCCGTAACTTTTGATTTAGAGCTCAGAAACACACGAATCCAATGCCCATGTTAAGCTACCTCAATTTTCTATATTGTAACCAAATTTGAGACAGAAATAGATTTGAAAAAGTGTCCAAGTAATCCAGTACATCCCAAACTGCGTTATTCCATGCATTAATATTGACATTGAAAAATCAAATAAAACCTATCTTAACCTACAAGGCATGTGTGAGCAATTTAATTCATGGAGGGAAATGAAAATTCGGTTTGAATAACAAGGGAAAAGGAGAAAAGGAGGGAAGTAATTATTTAAAATGGTTAATATGGTGATATAGCTGCATTGGGAGAAGAATCAAAGTGACAGGGACAGGTGCATGCTGCACACAACCTTGGTAACAACACCAAACAGTCATGACTGCTGCACACAGCCTTGGTAACCACACCACACAGTCATGACTGCTGCACACAGCCTTGGTAACTACACCAAACGGCCATAAGTCTGTTTGCAGCTCCTCCGCTCTCTTCCCATTGGTTGTCAACAAGCTCCTCCTCTATTAAAGCTCATCCACAAGTTTAAATTCGTTTTTGTTTTATGTTCACATTGTAAATTCTCTATAAAAGGGCTACAAAGACTCAATGTATGATAGAACTCTTAGGAGATTCTTCTACATTAGTCTAAGATATTTCTCATTTCTCATACTTCTCTTTGAGTTTCCAGATTCAAGTTTTCACATTTCTCCTCTCTAATCTCACTATTCTTTCATGGTATCAGAGCATAAGATCATTCTCTCATCTTTTCTAATCAAATCTCTCAGTTTCTAATCTAAAATTCTGTCAAATATCTCTTAGTCTTTAAACTAAAAACTCACAGTTTTATTCAACCATAAAAACTGCTTCCTTTGAGCTCTTCAAAGTCTAACCATGGCGGATACAGTTCAAATCAGTTCCAGCCTGAAACCTACGGTGATACCAGTAGTTCTCAAAGGCTTGAACTACACATTATGGTCAAAGACAGCCATTTGTGGAAAAGGACTTTGGAATCACATCTTGGAGGATAATACTCCATCTATAGATGATACAAAGGAGAAGAAAGATGAGGCAACAAGAAAAGAAGAAGCTAGGTGGTTCCAAGAAGATCAATCAGTCCTTGGATTCCTCCAAAATTCATTGGACCCATCCATTCTTGAAGCTTATTCACATTGTGAAACCTCCAAGTCTCTTTGGGAGACTCTCAAGAGGGTGTATGGGGATGTTTCAAACCTCAGAAATGTGTATGAGGTTAAGAAGACTCTCAATGATCTACACCAAGAGGATATGGAGTTCGCAAAATTCCTAGGCAAGTTCCAGTCAACATGGTCGAAGCTTGACATGTTGAGACCAAGTTCTATGGATCCAAAGATGCTTAATGAAAGGAAGGAACAAGACAAGATATTTGGGCTCCTTCTCAACCTAAATCCAGCCTTTAAGGATGTGATTAAGTCCATCCTGAGAGAGCCAAAACTCCCTGATTTCGAAGAGGTGTGCTCACGGATTCAAAAGGAGCAAGGCAACATTGGTTTGTTTGGTGGTAAAGGAGAACTAGTCATGGCCAACAGAAGCGTGTTTAAGCAAGAGGATAGGAAGAGTGTGATGTGTGAGCATTTTAAGAGGAATGGCCACATCAAGGACAAGTGCTGGATACTTCATCCTCACCTCAAGCCAAACCAGTTCAAGGATTCAAACGCTAACATCTCTCAAAAGGTTGTGACTGAACCGGCAAGTTCATCCAACCAAGGAGGGGAGCAAGCTAAGAATGTATCAATGGAGTAT
>JAENJI010000012.1:18551975-18565806 GCA_018901935.1 Pugionium cornutum | reverse complement strand
ATTTATAAGATTTTACTCAATGAGCACCAACAATCAGTTTATTATAATTATTAATTTAACTGGCCGATCAACTTGACATGTATGCACTATATCGTCCATAACTTTTGATTTATAGCTAAGAATGACACGAATCCAATGCCCACATTAAGCTCGTTCAATATTCTATATTGTGACAAAATTTGAGAGAGAAATAGATACGACAAATCATCCAAATAATCTAATCTATCCCAAACTACATAAAGTCATGCATTATGATTGATTTATAAGCCTTTACTTAATGAGCACCAATGATCAGCTTAGTATGTTCTCTTTAAATGTCCCATCAACTTGACATGTCCGCACTAAATCGTTCGTAACTTTTGATTTAGAGCTCAGAATGACACGAATTCAATGGCCACATTAAGCTAGCTCAATTTTCTATATTGTGAAAAAATTTGAGACAGAAATAGATACGGCAAAGCGTCCATCTCGAACTGCATGATGCCATGCATTATTTTTCATTTATAAGTTTTTACTCAATGATCACCAATTATCAGTTTAGAATGATCATTTTGACTGCCCGATCAACTTGTCATATCTGCACTAAATCGTCCAGAACTTTTGATTTATAGCTTAGAATGACATGAATCTGATACACACATTAAACTAGTTCAATTTTCTATATTGTGACAAAATTTGAATCAGAACTGGATACGACAAATTTGTCCAAGTAATCCAATTTATCCCAAACTGCGTGATGCCATTATTTATGCCTCATTTATAAGCCTTTACTTAATGTGCACCAATGATCAATTTAGAATGATCATATTAACTCGCTGATGAACTTGACATGTCCACACTAAATCGTCCGTAATGTTTGATTTAGAGCTCAAAAACACACAAAAGCATAGCCCACGTTAAGCTAGCTCAAGCTTTTATAATGTAACAAAATTTGAGACAAAAACTAGATACGACAAAGCGTCTAAGTAATCCAATCTATCCCAAAATGCGTGATGCCATGCTTTGTGCTTCATTTATAAGCCTTTTCTTAATGACCACCAATGATCTATTTAAAATGATCACTTTAATTGGCCACTCAACTTGACATGTCCACACTAAATCGTTCGTAATATTTGATTTAGAGCTCACAATGACACGAATCCAATGCCCACATTAGGCAAGTTCTATTTTCTATATTTTGACAAAATTTAAGACAAAACTATATACGACAAACTGTACAAGTAATTCAATCTATCCCAAACTGCGTGATGCCATGCATTATGCTTCATTTATAAACCTTTACTCAATGAGCACCAATCATCAGTTTACAATGATCAATTTAACTGGCGGATCAACTTGTCATGTATGCACTAAATCGTCCATAACTTTTTATTTATTTCTCAGAATGACATGAATCCAACACCCACATTAAGCTAACTTAATTTTCTATATTGTGACAAAATTTGAGACAGAAATTGATTAGGCAAAGTGTCCAAGTAATCCAATCCATCCGAAACTTTGTGATGCCATTCATTCTTTTTCATTGATAAGCTTTTACTCAATGAGCACTAATAAACAGTTTAGAATGATCATTTTAACTGGCCGATTAACTTGAAATATCCACACCAAATCATCCATAGTTTTGATTTATAGCTCAGGATGACATGAATCCAATGTCCATATTAATCTAGTTCAATTTTCTATATTGTAACAAAATTTGAAACAAAACCTGATACGACAAAGCGTCCAAGAAATCCAATGTTTCTTCAACTGGCCGATCAACTTGACATGTCCGCAATAATTTGGTCGTAATTTTTATTTAGAGCTCCGAATGATACAAATCCAATTCCCACGTTAAGCTAATTTAATATTTCTATATTTTGACAAAAATTGAAATAGAAATAGAGACCACAAAGCGTCCAAGTAATCCAATCTATCCTAAAATGTGTGATGCCATGCTTTATGCTTCATTTATAAGCCTTTACTTAATGTGCTCCAATGATCAGTTTATAATGATCACTTCAACTGGCCTATCAACTTGACATGTCCACACTAAACCATCCATTGATTTTTATTTAGAGCTAAGAATGACATGAATCCAATGCCCACGTTAAGCCGGCTCAATTTTCTACATTTTGACAAAATTTGAGATAGAAATAGAGATGACAAAACGTTCAAGTAATCCAATCTATCCCAAACTGCGTGATACCATGCTTTATGTTTCATTTATAAGCCTTTACTGAATGAGCACTAATGATATGTTTAGAATGATCACTATAACTAGTCGATCAACTTGACATGTCCGCACTAAATCGTCCGTAACTTTTAATTTAGAGCTTAAAAACACATGAATCCAATGCCCACATTAAGCTAGTTCAAGTTTCTATATTGTAAAAAAATTTGAGACTTAAATAGATACGAAAAAGCGTCGAAGTAATCCACTCGATTGAAAACTGTGTGATGCCATGCATTATGCTTCAATTATGAGACTTTACTCAATGAGCACCAATAATCAATTTAGAATGATCATTTTAACTGGCCGATCAAGTTGTCATGTCTGCACTAAATGGTCCATAACTTTTCATTTATAGCTCAGAATGACACGAATCCAATGCCCACATTAATCTAGTTCAGTTTACTATATTGTGAAAAAATTTGAAACAGAACTAGATACGAAAAAGCATCAAAGTAATCCAATCTATCCCAAATTGCGTGATGTCATGCATTATGCTTAATTTATAAGCCTTTACTCATTGATCACCAATGATTAGTTTGGTATGATCACTTTAATTGGTTGATCAACTTAACATTTCCACACTAAATCGTCTGTAACTTTTGATTTAGAGTTTGAAACTCACGAATCCAGTACCCACATTAACCCAGCTCAATTTTCTATATTTTGACAAAATTTGAGACAGAAATAAAGACGACAAAGCATCTAAGTGATCCAATCTATCCAAAACTGTGTGATGCCTTGCATTATGCTTCATTTATAAGCCTTTACTCAATGAGCACCAATGATCTGTTTAGAATAATCACTTTATTTGGGCGATCAACTTGACATGTGCGCACTAAATCATTAGTAACTTTTGATTTATAGCTCAGAATGACACAAATCCAATGCCCATATTAAGCTAGTTCAATTTTCTATATTGGGACAAAATTTGAGACAGAACTAGACACTACTATGCGTCCAAGTAATCCCATCTACCCCAAATGATGAGGGCATCAGATCGTCTGGCCGGCAAGAACACCGGAATGGCCGACCAGAATGCTTGCCCGAGACAGCCGGGCCATTTGGCGTGTCTACCGGCCCAAGCAGTACCACCGGCCCTACGACCAGCTGAGCTGGGCCGATCAACATTTCTGGCGGAGAGGTCCAAATCTCCGGCCCAACTGGCGGCAACGTGAATGACACCGCCGGCCCAATCTGGCCAGCTCCGATGACAACTCGGCCAGCTGCGATGACAACTCGGCCAGCTCCTCGCACAATTCAGCGGATTCAGCCGATTGCACAACCATTTCTACATCTACACATGGCGACTCAGATCAGCTAAGCTACCAGCTTCAAGGCATGAACGTAGATGAAGTCTCTACACCAGTGGTGCCACCAGGAGCGATGACAAGGAGCAGAACACTGGCATTCTTCCACAAGTTCAGTTTGTGGGTAAAAAAGCTCTTAGAAGACCATCGACAAGGAGCATTGGGCCGAGAGTACAAGAAAAAGTCCAAAGGCTTCTCGACATTTCAAAGGACTCCAGAGACTTGGGCTTTCGTAGCAAAAGAGGTCATTGCCCAACAATTCATAACCCTACTCCAAGTCGAAGACTAGGAGCTAGGCGCGTGCATGCCACAAGGTCGGCGACCTTGCATTTCTTGGCCGAAAGGTAAGAATGGTAAGTTTTCAATTATATACTTGCCTTTTCTGTTTTGCAGGGTAGGAATAGTAAGTTTTACATTTTTGTGTCAAGAACAATTTAGGTAGTAGTCCTTTTTCAGTTATTTCCTTTTTGTAATTTTCCTTGTGCACTTTTGTAACTTTTCCATTTTTCTTTTGAGTCGACCCTAGAAGTTCAAGGCTGCCGAGCATATTAATAAGGCTCCTTCAGCATTGTAGTTCGACAACTTTTTGATATTAATTAAGATAGAACATTTTCCTACGAGTTTTTCTCCTAAAACTCTATCGCTTAGAACCCTTGTTGAGACCAGCCCTCCTAGCTTATAAGTTGTGATTTATCACGAGGTTCATCACCCCTCATGTGGTTAACTTCACCTCTCCATCCAATACCCACCAGAAAACCCCTATCCAGAAGCTTAAGGCTTAGTTTCTCGCCTAATCTCCAACCAGTCCGCGAGTGTTACGGCCTTGATTCAAGGCTTGTATCATTTTGGTATCATAGCTTAAGCTCCTAAAAACAGGTTGTTTCTATCCTTTACTTTATTATTAATTCCAATTCGTGCATTAGTTTAAGTTTCATTCAAAAAAAAATTAAAAAAATAACATCTAGATTCAAACCGAGTGCATCGAGCTCCTATATGCATCACTAGGGTTTAGATTCATTCTTTGCATTACAACTTTGGTTTATCCTTTTTGTTTAATCATAATTTCCATTCTTCATTCAGTTAAATTAAAAGCAGAAAAAAAATTGAAAACAACCAAGAAAAATCAACCAAAAGAATCTAGGATATTTGCCCATTAATTGTTAAAAGTTTCCTTTTTCAATTTTTTCCTTTTTCAATTTTTTCCTTTTTCAATTTTTTCCTTTTTCAACTTGACATGTCCGCACTAAATCATCCGTAACTTTTGATTGAGACAAATCCAACTTGTTAGAAAATTAGAGACGTAACTAGATACGGCAAAGCGTGCAAATAATCCAATCTATCCCAAACTGCGTGATGCCATGCATTACGCTTCATTTATAACCCTTTACTCAATGAGCACCAATGATCAGTTTAGAATAATCATATTAACTAGCCAATCAACTTGACATGTCCACACTAAATCATCCGTAACTTTTGATTTTGAGCTCAGAATGACACAAATCCAACTTGTTAGAAAATCGGAGACATAACTAGATACTACAAATCGTGCAAATAATTAACTCTATCACAAACTGCGTGATGCCATGCATTATGCTTCATTTATAAGCCTTTACTCAATGAGCACCAATGATCAGTTCAGAATAATCATATTAAGTTGCCGATCAACTTGACATATCCGCACAAAATCATCCGTAAATTTTGATTTAAAGCTCATAATGACACGTATTCAATGTCCACGTTAATTTTGCTAAATTTTCTATCATTTGAGAAAATTTGAGACATAAATAAAGTCGGCCAAGCGTCCAAGTAATCTAATCTTTCCCAAATTTTTTGATGCCATGCTTTATGCTTCATTTATAAACCTTTGCTTAAAGAGCACCAAATATCAGTTTAGAATGATCACTTTAACTGGTCGATCAACATGACATGTTTGCACTAAATCTTCCGAAACTTTTGATTTAGAGCTCCGAATGACGAGAATCCAATGTCTACGTTAAGCTAGCTCAATTTTATATATTGTAAGAAAATTTGAGCAGAAATAGATACAAAAAAACGTCCAAGTAATCCAATCTATCCAAAACTGTGTGATGTCGTGCATTGTGATTGATTTATAAGTCTTTACTCAATGAGCACCAATGATCTGTTTGAATAATCATATTAACGGGCTGATCAACTTGACATGTCCGCACTAAATCGTCCGTAACTTTTGATTTTGAGCTCAGAATGACACGAATCCAATGTCCATGTTAAGCTAGCTCAATTTTCTCTATTGTTACAAAATTTGAGACATAACTAGATGTGAAAAAGTGTCCAAATAATCCAATCTATCCCAAACTACATGATGCCATGCATTATGCTTCATTTATAAGCCTTTACTCAATGAGCACCAATGATCAATTTAAAATAACCATATTAAGTGGCCGATCAACTTGACATATCCGCATTAAATCGTCCTTAAATTTTGATTTAGAGCTCAGAATGCGATGAATCCTATGTATACGTTAAGCTAGCTCAGCTTTCTATATTGTAACAAAAGTTAAAACAAAAATAGAGTCGATAAAGAGTCCAAGTAATCCAATCTTTCCCAAACTTTGTGATGTCATGCTTTATGTTTCATTTATAAACCTTTGCTTAAAGAGCAACAATGATCAGTTTAGAATTATCACATTATCTACCCAATAAAATTCTCATGTCCGCACTAAATCCTTTGTAACTTTTGATTTAGAGTTCAGAATTACACCAATCGAATGCCCACGTTAAACTAGGTAAATTTTATATATTTTGCAATATTCGAGACATAAATAGAAACAGCAAAGATTCCTAGTAATCCAATCTATCCCAACCTGCGTGATGCCATGCTTTAGTCTTCATTTATAACCATTTACTCAATCAGCACCACTGATCAGTTTAGAATAATCATCTTAACTGGCCGATAACCTTGACATTTCCGCACCAAATCGTCTGTAACTTTTGATTTACAGCTCAGAAGGACACGAATCCAATACCCACGTTAAGCTAGCTCAATTTCTATATTGGGACAAAATTTGAGACATAAATTTAGATGTCAAATCGTCTAAGGAATCCAATCTATCTCAAACTGCGTGATGCTATGTTTTGTGCTTTATTTATAAGCCTTTAATTAATGAGCACCAATGTTTAGCTTAGACTGATTACTTTAACTGGCCGATCAACTTGACATGTCCGCACTAAATAATCAATAACTTTTGATTTAGAGCTCAGATTGACACAAATCCGATGCCCACGATAAGCTAGCTCAATTTTCTATATTGTAACCAAATTTGAGACAGAAATAGATACGAAAAAACCGTCCAAGTAATCCAATCTATCCAAAACTGTGTGATGCCATGAATTATGCTTCATTTATAAGCCTTTACTCAATGATCACCAATGATCAGTTTAGAATAATCATATTAGCTGGTCGATCAACTTGATATGTCTGCAGTAAATCGTCCGTAACTTTTGATTTAACGATGCTTAGATAAATAACAAAACTGAATTAACAGATGCACACTGTTAAGCATTAGATTTAAATTTTAACAAAATACTGATGATAATGAAATAGATCAACTTGATATGTCTAAATAATAATTGCTTTTTTAAGCTCAATGACAGACAAATGCTCCTGCTAGCCATGCTTTTAATCTCAAAATTTGAGAAATAGATAATTAAAAGCATCCAAGTAAAGTAATCCAATCTATCCAAAACTGTGTGATGCCATGCATTAGTTTTCATTTATCAGCCTTTACTCAATGAGCACCAATGATCAGTTTAGAATTATCACATTAACTAGCTGATAAAGTTGTCATGTCCGCACTACATCGTCTGTAACTTTTGATTTAGAGTTTAGAATGATACCAATCGAATGCCCACGTTAAACTAGGTAAAGTTTCTATATTTTGCAAAATTTGAGACAGAAATAGAGACAACAAAGCGTACAAGTAATCCAATCTATCCCAACCTCCGTGATGCCATGCTTTATGCTTCATTTATAAGCATTTACTCAATCAGCACCAATGATCGGTTTAGAAAAATCATCTTCGTTGGCTGATAACCTTGACATGTCTGCACCAAATCGTTCGTAATTTTTGAATTAAAGATCAGAATGACATGAATCCAATGCACACGTTAAGCTAGCTCAATTTTTTGTATTGTGAAGAAATTTGAGACAGAAATAGAGACGAAAAATCGGCTAAGTAATCAGATCTACCCCAAACTGCGTGATACCATGCTTTATGCTTCATTTATAAGCCTTTACTTAAAGAGCACCAACGATCAGTTTAAAATGATCACTTTCATTGCCCGATCAACTTGACATGTCCGCACTAAATCGTCCACAACTTTTGATATAGAGCTTATAATGACACTAATCCAATGCCACATTAAACTAGCTCAATTTTCTATATTGTAATAAAAAATTTGAGAGAGAAATAGATAATAAAGCATCCAAGTAATCCAATCTATCCCAAACTTTTGTGATGCCATGCTTTATGCTTCATTTATAAACCTTTGCTTAAAGAGCACCGATAATCAGTTTAGAATGATAACTTTAACTAGCCGATCAACATGACATGTCCGCACTAAATCTTCCGAAAGTTTTAATTTAGAGCTCAAAATGATACGAATCCAATGTCTAGGTTAAGCTAACTCAATTTTCTATATTGCAACAAAATTTGAGATAGAAATAGATACGAAAAGCCGTACAAGTAATCCAATCTATCTAAATTTGTGTGATGCCATGCATTATGCTTCAGTTATAAGCCTTTACTCTATGAACACCAATGACCCGCTTAGAATAATCATTTCAACTGGCCGATCAACTTGACATGTCCGCACTAAATCATCCGTAACTTTTGATTTTGAGCTCGGAATAACACGAATTCAATACTCCCTTTAAGCTAGCTCAAATTTCTATACTCTAAAAATTTGAAACAAAACTAGATACAACTAGGCTTCCAAATAATCCAATATATCACAAACTGCGTAATGCCATTCATTATGCTTCATTTATTAGCCTTTACCAAATGAGCAACAATGATCAGCTTCGAATAATCGTATTAACTGGCCGATCAACTTGACATGTCTGCACTAAATCGTCCGTAACTTTTGATTTTGGAATCAAAATGACACGAATCCAATGCCCACATTAAGCTAGCTAAATTTTCTATATTTTGCAAAATTTGAGACAAAAATTGAGACGAAAACGTGTCCAAGTAATCCAAAATATGCCAAACTGCGTGATGCCATGCTTTATACTTCATTTATAAGCCTGAACTTAATGAGCACCAATTATCAGTTTAGAAAAATCAAATTAACTGGCCGATCAACTTGACATGTCCGCACTAAATAGTACGTAACTTTTGAATTGGAGATCAGAATGACACGAATCCAGTGTCCATGTTAAGCTGGGTAAAGTTTCTATATTTTGCAAAATTTGAGACAAAAATAGAGACAACAAAGCGTCCAAGTAATCCAATCTATCCCAGACTAAACGAGTACCAATGATCAGCCTTATGCTTCATTTATAAGCCTTTACTACACGAGTACCAATGATCAGTTTAAAATGATCACTTTAACTGGCCGATCAACTTGACATGTCCGCCCTAGATCGTCCGTAACTTTTGATTTTGAGCTTGGAATGACACAAATTCAATGCTCACGTTGACATCCGCACTAAATTTTCTATATTTTGCAAAATTTGAGACAGAAATAGAGACGACAAAGCATCCAAGTCATCCAATCTATCCCAGACTACGTGATGCCATGCTTTATGCTTCATTTATAAGCTTTTACTTAATGAGCACCAATGATAGTTTTAGAATGATCACTTTAACTGTCCGATCAATTTGATATGTCCGCACTAAATCGTATGTAAGTTTTGATATGGAGCTCAGAATGACACTAATACAATGCCCACGTTATAATAGCTAAATTTTCTATATTTTGCAAAATTTGAGACAGAAATAGAGACAACAAAGCATCCAAGCAATCCAATCTATCTCAACCTGCGTGATGCCATGCTTCATGCTTCATTTATAAGCCTGTACTCAATCAGCACCATTGATCAGTTTAGAATAATTATCTTATCTGGCCGATAACCTTTACATATCTGCCCCTAATTGTCCGTAACTGTGGATTTAGAGCTCAGAGTGACACCAATCCAATTCCCATGTTAAGCTAGCTAAATTTTCTGTATTGTGACAAACTTTGAGACAGAAATAGAGACAACAAAGCGACTAAGTAATCCAATCTATCCCAAACTGCGTGATGCCATGCTTTATGCTTCATTTATAAGCCTTTACTTAATGGGCACCAATGATCAGTTTAGAATGATTACGTTAACTAACCGATCAACTTGAAATGTCGACACTACATCATCCGTAACTTTTGATTTAGAGCTCAGAATGAAACAAATCCTATGCCCACATTAAGGTAGCTCAATTTTGTATATTGTAACAAAATTTGATACAGAAATAGATCCGATAAAGCGCCCAAGTAATCCAAAACTGTAAGATGTCGTGCATTATGGTTCATTTATAAACCTTTACTCAATGAACACCAATTATCAGTTT
Source organism: Pugionium cornutum (assembly GCA_018901935.1). Classification (NCBI taxonomy): domain Eukaryota; kingdom Viridiplantae; phylum Streptophyta; class Magnoliopsida; order Brassicales; family Brassicaceae; genus Pugionium; species Pugionium cornutum. The sequence continues at coordinate 18,555,694 of JAENJI010000012.1, read as the reverse complement.
AGAATAATCATATTAACTAACTGATCAACTTGACATATCCGCAGTAAATCGTCTGTAACTTTTGTTTTTTAGCTTAGAATAACACGAATTAAATTCCCATGTTAAGCGAAATAAATTATATAATATTTATCCCAAAGCGCCCAAATAATACAATCTATCCCAAACTGCATGATGGCATGCATTATGCTTCGTTTAAAAGCCTTTTACTCAATAAGCACCAATGATCAGTTTAGAATAATCATATTCCGTGGCCAATCAACTTGACTTATCCGCACTAAATCATCTGTAACTTTTGATTTAAAGCACATAATGACACGTATCCAATGCCCACATTACTCTTGCTAAATTTTCTATATTTTCACAAAATTTGAGACAGAAATAGAGATGATAAAACATCCAAGTAATCCAATCTTTCCCAAACTTTGTGATCTCATGCTTTATGCTTCATTTATAAACCTTTGCTTAAAGAGCACCAATGATCAGTTTACAATAATCATATTAAGTGGCCAATTATTTTGATATATCCGCACTAAATCATCCGTAACTTTTGATTTAAAGCTCATAATGACACGTATCCAATGCCCACGTTACTCTTGCTAAATTTTCTATATTTTTCAAAATTTGAGACAGAAATATAAACGATAAATTGTCCAAGTAATCCAATCTTTCCCAAACTTTGTGATGTCATGCTCTATGCTTCATTTATAAACCTTTGCTTAAATAGCACCAATGATCAGTTTAGAATAATCATATTAAGTGGCCAATCATTTTGACATATCCGCACTAAATCGTTTGTAACTTTTGATTTAAAGCTCATAATGACACGTATCCAATGCCCACGTTACTTTTGCTAAATTTTCTATATTTTGACAAAATTTGAGACAGAAAAAGAGATGATAAGGCGTCCAAGTAATCCAATCTTTCCCAAACTTTGTGAGGTCATGCTTTATGCTTCATTTATAAACCTTTGCTTAAAGAGCACCAATGATCAGTTTAGAATAATCATATTAAGTGGCCAATTATTTTGACATATCCGCACTAAATCATCCGTAACTTTTGATTTAAAGCTCATAATGACACGTATCCAATGCCCACGTTACTCTTGCTAAATTTTCTATATTTTTCAAAATTTGAGATAGAAATATAGACGATAAATTGTCCAAGTAATCCAATCTTTCCCAAATTTTGTGATGTCATGCTTTATCCTTCATTTATAAACCTTTGCTTAAATAGCACCAATGATCAGTTTAGAATAATCATATTAAGTGGCCAATCATTTTGACATATCCGCACTAAATCGTCCGTAACTTTTGATTTAAGGCTCATAATGAAGCGTATTCAATGCCCACGTTACTCTTGCTAAATTTTCTATATTTTTTCAAATTTTGAGACAGAAATAGAGACGATAAATTGTCCAAGTAATCCTATATTTCCCAAACTTTGTGATACCATGCTTTATGCTTAATTTATAAACCTTTGCTTAAGGAGCACCAATGATCAGTTTAGAATGATCACTTTAACTCACCGATCAACTTGACATGTCCACACTAAATCTTCTGTAACTTTTGATTTAGGGCTTTGAAGGACACGAATCAAATATCCACGTTAAGATAGCTCAACTTTCTATATTATAACAAAATTCGTGAGAGATATAGATTCGAAAACCATCCAAGTAATCCAATCTATCCAAAAAATTTTGATGCCATGGACTATGCTTCATTTATAAGCCTTTACTCAATGAGCACCAATGATCAGTTTAGAATTATTACATTAACTAGCCGATCAAGTTGTCATGTCCGCACTAAATCGTCCATAAATTTTGATTTAGAATTCAAAATAACACCAATCGAATGCCCATGTCAAGCTAGGTAAATTTTCTATATGTTGCAAAATTTTAGACTGAAATAGAGACAACAAAGCTTCAAGTAATGTAATCTATCCCAACCTGCGTGATGCCATGCATTATGCTTCATTTAGAAGCCTTTACTCAATGAGCACAAATGAGCTGTTTAGAATAATCATATTAACTCGCCGATCAACTTGACATGTCCGAAATAATCCTCTGTAACTTTTGATTTTAAGCTCAGAATGACACGAGTCCAATGCCCACGTTAAGTTAGATAAATTTTCTAGGTTTTGACAAAATTTGAGACAGAAATAGAGACGACTAAACATCCAAGTGATTCAATCTATCCAAAACTATATGATGCCATGCATTGCTTCATTTATTAGCCTTTACTCAATGAGCACCAATGATATGTTTAGTTAATCATATTAACTGGTCGATCAACTTGACATGTCCACACTAAGTCATTCATAACTTTTGATTTTGAGCTCAGAATTACATGTATCAAATGCCCACGTTAAGCTAGCTCAATTTTCTATATTTTTACACAATTTAAGACATAACTAGATAAGATAGAGCATCCAAATATTCCAATATATGTGAATTTGTGGGATGCCATGCATTATGCTTTGTTTATAAGCCTTTACTAAATAAGCATCAATGATCAGTTTAGAATAATCATATTAACTGTTTGCTCAACTTGACATGTCCGCACTAAATCGTCCGTAACATTTGATTTTAAGTTCAGAATGACGAGAATCCAATGCCCACGTTAAGCGTGCTAAATTTTCTAAATTTTGACAAAATTTGAGATACAAATAGAAACGACAAATCTTTCAAGTAATCCAATCTATCCCAAACTGCGTGATGCCATGCTTTATGCTTCATTTATAAGCCTTTACTTAAAGAGCAACAATGATCAGTTTAGAATAATCACTTTAACTGGTTGATCAACTTAGCATGTCTGCAATTAATTGACGGTAACTTTTGATTTAGAGCTTAGAATGACACGAATCCAATGTCCACGTAAAGTTATCTTAGTTTTCTATATTGTAACAAACTTAGAGACACAAATAGATACGACAAAACATCCAAGTAATCCAATCTATCCAAAATTGTGTGATGTCATGCATTATGCTTCATTAATAAGCATTTACTCAATGAGCACCAATGATCAATTTAGAATAATCATATTAACTAGCCGATCAATTTGACATGACCGCATTAAATCGTCTGTAACTTTTGAATTTGAGGTCAGAATGACGAGAATCCAATGCCCACGTTAAGCTAGCTAAATTTTCTATATTTTGATAAAATTTGTGAAAGAAATAGAGACAACAAAGCGTCAAAGTAATCCAATCTATCCCAAAATGCGTCGTGCCATGCTTTATGCTTCATTTATAAGCCTTTACTTAAAGAGCACCAATGATCACTTTAGAATCATAACTTTAACTGGCCGATCAACTTGACATGTCTGCAATAAATCAGCCATAACTTTTGATTTAGAGCTTAGAATGACAAGATTCCTATGCCGACGTTACGCTAGCTTAATTTTCTATATTGCAACAAAATTTGAGACAGAAATAGATACGACAAAGCGTCCCAAGTAATCCAATCTATCCAAAACTATAAGATGTCGTGCATTATGCTTCATTTATAAGCCTCTACTCTATGAGAACGAAAGATAAGTTTAGAATAATCATATTAACTGGCCGATCAACTTGACATGTCTGCACTAAATCGTCCATAACTTTTGATTTTGAGCTCAGAATGTCACGAATCCAATACACACGTTAAGGTAGATAAATTTTCTATATTTTAACAAAATTTAAGACAGAAATAGAGACGACAAAGTGTCCAAGTAATCCAATTT
>JAENJI010000012.1:18506821-18551501 GCA_018901935.1 Pugionium cornutum | reverse complement strand
TCAGCTCATCTAGAATGTCATCCAGCCGTGGTATCGCATGCCGGTACTTGACTGTGATGTTGTTGATTGCCAGGCAGTCCACGCACATTCGCCAAGTCCCATCCTTCTTGGGCACTGGTAGCACTGGCACGACACATGGACTGAGGCTCTCTCAAACATAGCCTTTCTCCAGGAGCTCCTTGAATTGCTTCTCAAGCTCCTTGACTCATCTGGACTCATCCGGTAGGCTGGCCGGTTGGGCAGGGCTGCTCCGGGCACTAGATCAATCTGGTGTTCTATGCCACGTAAAGGAGGCAAGCCTGCTGGTATCTCCTCTAGAAATACATCCTGGAATTTGTTGAGGAGTGTTGCTACTTCATGAGGTAGCTCTACCTGTCCTTGTTCTATACTTAACACTTCCTTGAAAACCATTAGTAACATTAAGTCCTTTGAGGCTAAAGCTCTCCGGACATGACTAGGTTGAATAAGAAAGTTAGACTTGACAAGTTTCTTTTCCTTACTCATTTGGAGTTGTAGCTCATGTACTTGGGCAGGTGTAAGACGAGCTAGGCTGACCTTCCTCTTGTCATGCACGAAGGTGTATAGATTGGTTCTGCCATCATGCCTGGTCTCTTTGTCAAATTGCCATGGTCTTCCTAGTAGAAGATGGCCAGCTTGCATGGGCACCACGTCAGCATTACACGACCTGGTCTTGGTACTTGCCCACACTGAATGGCACAGTGACTTGCTCATGAATCTTGAGCTCCACTTTGTCATCAAGCCATCTCAGTCTATATGGTCGAGGATGCCGTGTCCTCTCTAGACCTAGCTTATCAACCATATACGCACTAGCAACGTTAGTGCAAGAACCACCATCTATGATGAGGTTACATACCTTTCCTTTGATGGTGCAACGGCTGTGGAAGATGTTCTCCCTTTGGATGGTCTCTCAAGGATCCACCATTGCACTGAGGATACGTCTAGTGACCAGCACTTCCCCCACATCAGGGTACTCAATGTCACCATATTCTCCTTCTGGCTCATAGTCCTCTTCATCTTGGGACTCATATTCTCCTGCCTCCGTAATCAGCATGACTCCGTTGTTTGGGCACTCCCTTGAGATGTGTCCACGTCCCCTGCACTTGAAACAAGTTATGTCACGTGATCTTTGAGGGTTAGAAGACTTACCAGGCTCTCTGGTCACGGGTGGGTTCAGGAGGCTTGCTCTTGAACCTTGACTCGATCTCTACGCTTTTGCCTTTGTCCACAGTCTTAGGCATGTTGCTTGGTGTCCAAGGTGTCTTAGGCTTGCTGCGGATGTCTTGGCTCTTACGTTTGATGTGCTGTTCAGCTTGCACAGATAGGTGGAACAAGTCCTTGAAGTCGTTGTAGATTTGCCTTTCCACCTTGCAGCTGATCCTTTCTTGGAGTCCATCCACCAGAACTGCCTTGAACCTCTCTCTATGCTCTTGCCTTTGTCTATTGGGCATGTTGCTTGGTGCCCAAGGTGTCTTAGGCTTGCTACGGATGTCTTGGCTCTTACGTTTGATGTGCTGCTCAGCCTCAGATAGGTGGAACAAGTCCTTGAAGTCATTGTAGATTTGCCTTTCCACCTTGCGGCTGATTCTTTCTTGGAGTCCATCCAAGAATTGTGCCATCAATGCTTCTTCATCATCATTGAGCTCCAGCCTGTTCCTAGCTTCTCGATCTCTTCATAGTACTCTCTACTGATCTAGTACCCTGCTTAAGAGTACGAAACGTCGTTGCAAATCCCTATGAAAGTAAGGTGGAACATACCTTTGTCGCATGAGGTCTTTCATGTCGACCCATGAGTCTACGGGTCTCATTCTCTTCCTCCTTCTGTCAGATACCTCACGATCCCACCAGATGAGGGCATTGTCCGTGAGTTGTGCTACTGCCATTGAGACTCTCCTAGGTCCTGGTTGGTTGTAGTGATCAAAGATATGATCCATTCGCTTCTCCCAATCTAGGTAAGCCTCGGGGTCTACTTTTCCTGCAAAAGTTGGAGGAGTTAGTTTAACATCAGGATGAATTACCCGGTTATAGGTGTGTTCATCTCCATCCTCATGACGTCTAGGAGGCATTCTTGGTCTCTGGTGAAGACCATATGGCTCAAAGCCATCATCTTCTGCCTCTGGTTGCCGTGGAGGTCCTCTCGGCCTATGGTGATAGTTATGAGGTTGTGTGTCCTCATCTCCATCTGGCTGGGGTTCCTCCTGTTCGTGCCATGTCCTAAGGTGCTCAGGACCCTCAGGACGGTCTGCTCAGCTCTCACGTGCCTTATGGCCTGGAATCTTACTGGTCTTTCCACGCGCTCCAACCTCTCGCCTATGGATGCGAGTTGTGTTTGGAGTGTGGTGAACATGGCCATCATGGCTTCAGCTGCGCCTCTATTCTCTTCTCCCATGGTGTGCTACAAAGAAAGAAGACAATTAGGGTGATCCTAAATTATTAGGAGGGTTTTCTTTTTATAAGGGGTTTGAAAAAAATGCAAAAAGGAAAAATCCTAAGGAAAGGAAATTCGAAAAAAGGAAACTTCCTAGACAACTTGTGCTAGCTGTCCAATTCGAATTCTTTTAGTATCTTTTCTATTTTCTTTTTCTTTTCTTTTTAATTAAACTTAAAAATAAAGGAAATATGACTTAAACAAAAAGGAAAACGTGAATGATAATGCAAAAGTGAACCTAAACCCTAGTGATACACGTAGGAGGCTAGATGCACTCGGTTTGGAGTTTGATGTTGTTTTTTTTTTTTCTTGAATACGACTTAAACTAATGCAAGAACTAGAAATAAGACAAGCAAAAGGATAGAAACAACCTGGTTTAGGAGCTTTAAGCTCTGATACCAAAATGATACAAGCCTTGATTCAAGGATGTATGCGTGGGCTGTTTGTAGAAGATTAGGTGAGAAACTCAACCTTAGGCTTCTGGATAGGGGTTTTCTGGTTGGTAAACGATGGAAGGGTGAAGTGAACCACACGAGGGGTGATGAACCTCGTGATAAATCACAAACTTAGAGCTAGGAGGGCTGGTCTCAACTAGGTTCTAAGCGACAAGATTCTTGAGAGAAAACTTGTTGAAAAAAGTTCTATCTTTATTAATATCAAAAGGTTGTCGAACTACAATGCTGGAAGGAGCCTTATTAATATGCTCGACAGCTTGACCTTCTAGGGTCGACTCAAATAAAGAAAAGGAAAGTTTACAAAAGTGCACAAAAGGAAAAAATACAAAAGTGTATAACCGAAAAAGGACCTATTCCTAAAATGTTCTTGACTCAAAATGTAAAGCAACTAGATCCTACCCTGCAAAACAGAAAGAGGCATATATTCGAATGTAAACTTACCTTAACTCACCTCACGGCCAAGAAATGGAAGGTGGCCGTCCTTGTGGCATGCACGCGCCTTGCTCCTAGTCTTCGACTTGGAGTAGGGTTAAATATCTTTGGGCCTGACCTCTCTTGCCACTAAAGCCCAAGTCTCTGATGTTCCTTGTGTTGTTGAGAAGCCTTTGGACTCTAATTTGCTCTTCTGGCCCATTGTCCTTAGCTGCTCTTCCTCTAGAAGCTTGTCGACCCATAAGCTGAATTTGTGGAAGAGTGCTCTTGATCTGCTTCTTGTCATTGCTCCTGGAGGTACCACTGGTGTTGATACTTCCTCTAAGTGCATGTCCTGGAGCTGGTAGCTCATTTGGTCCGAGTCCTCTTGTGTAGAAGTGGAAGTGTGCGTGTACTCGGCTGGATGGCCTGTACCGGCTGGATTGTGCGCGGTACAGGCCGGAATGACTTCAAGACCGGCCAAGTTGATCCCAGAGTCGGCAGTGTCATCAGGGGGACCGGCGGTGTCATTCACGTCCCCACCAAGTGTGCCGGAAGCTTGGGCCTCTCCGCCGGCGATGTTGACCGGTCTGGTCCTATAGGTCGAGGGTCCGGCGGTACTGTCTGGTCCGGCAGGCGCGCCAGATGGTCCTGCTGTCTCGGGCAAGCTTCCTGGTCGGCCAGTCTGGTCTCCTGGCTGGATGTACGACCTGATTTCCTCATCATTTATGCCCTGGTCCGAGCATTGGAGACTTGGCAGCATTACTTGTTGTCCAAGGAGTTTGTGATCCACACTGATCACAAGACTCTCAGACACCTCAGAGGGCAAACCAATCTCAAGAGGAGACATGCCAGGTGGATGGAGTTCATAGAGACCTTCCCGTACGTCATCAAGTACAAGAAGTGCAAGGACAATGTGGTAGCCGATGCACTATCAAGGAGGTTTGCCTTGATATCCACCATGGAGGCAAAGGTCCTAGGATTCGAGCACATCAAGGATCTATACAAGGATAATCCTGACCTTGCTGAGAGCTACAAGGAGTGTGGCACAAGGAGTCATGGCAAGTTTTACATCCATGAGGGATTCTTGTTCCGAGAGAGAAGGTTGTGCATACCACAAGGATCATTACGAGAGCTTATCATCCGAGAAGCTCATGGAGGAAGACTCATGGGCCACTTTGGTGTCGACAAGACCCTAGCAGTGGTCAAGGAGCACTTTTACTGGCCACACATCAAAAGGTCAGTAGAAGCCCTTTGTCCAAGGTGCATCACTTGCAAAAATGCGAAGTCCCGAGTGCACCTTCACGGGTTGTATCTCCCACTGCCCATATCTACAGATCCATGGGTGGACATCTCAATGGAATTCGTTCTAGGTCTGCCCAAGATCAACCACAAAGTGGTGGACAGATTCTCCAAGATGGCACACTTCATTCCGTGTGCCAATGTTAATGATGCCACGCAAATAGCCGAGCTGTTCTTCAGGGATATAGTACGGTTTCATGGAGTGCCAAGGACCATCGTGTCAGACAGGATGATGAGGTCATCGGCACAACCCCCGGCCAACTGCCCAGCCTGGCCGGCCCAAGGAACACAAAGGCGGCCAAATACGCGCAAAAGGATACATGGGCGTATCTTCATGAATCCAAGCTTAACCAAGAAGCGGCCAGCCAAGACAAAACCTGGCCTATAATCCTGACTCACAGAGGACACGCAGCGACATGCAGCTCCCCCCAAACAAGGTCAGATCAACTCATGCACCATACATCAAATTGGAGTTTTTGAAACTTACCATATTTGGAACTTTCCTTATATGAAAGTCTCGAAACGTTTTTCTGGCGACCAGGAGACTTTTTGGTACTTCTAGGAGCTCCTTTAAGCACTTCTAGAAGCTCAAACACGCCTTGGACCAGGCGGGTCCATCCGTGCCTTCAAATGAACCGATTGGAGCCGTTTATGGCAAGTGAGATGGCCAACTGTTTTAATCACTTGCAAACCAAAACATGGCATCCAGGAGATATTACTAAGGCCCTAAGGAAGCCCAAAATAAACATACCATGCACCAGCCACCAGAGGATCAGGCGAATCCCTTTCCTCCAAGACTTGCCATATATAGACCGAAGTGCACTTAATGTGTTCAGATTACAATATCTCTATTCCTTGCAACTTGGGCACGTATTGAAGACTTTCCAAAGCATCCAGGATGTACCTAGACACATTAAATTCGCCCCAAAGCTCTCAAGATACAAGCATATACACTTTCCTTGTTGTCCAAACAAGACATTAATGGCCAACAACCATATATTTTAAATGTATGATTTCCTTTTCTTCTTTTTAGGTTTAGGACCATTGCTAGGAGCACTATATAAGCTCAGCACTATATAACCCCCTCCTTTGGATTGATATTCCAACGGTTGTGGTCGCAAATCGCATGTTTTCTTGTAGTGAATTGGTGGTTGAAGGAAAATGCACGGACCTTCTACAACAAACCAGTCCTTGATTGGCGAGACCTTAAGGCAGGAATGTATAGGGAGTTTGTGAAGAAGTACCAAACACGCAGAAACATCACCACACAACTTTTGCACCCAACAACATCAAGGAGATGTCTACACCAAACATGCAGCCCTTTCATAAGCCCAAGCGTGCCTACTGCTCTGATGATGAGGTCATCAGCCCAAACCCCGGCCAACTGCCCGGCCCGGCCGGCCCAAGGAACACAAAGGCGGCCAAATACGCGCAAAAGGATACATGGGTGTATCTTCATGAATCCAAGCTTAACCAAGAAGCGGCCAGCCAAGACCAAACCTGGCCTATAATCCTGACTCACAGAGGACACGCGGCGACATGCAGCTCACACAAAACAAGGCCAGATCAAGTCATGTACCATACATCAAATTGGAGTTTTCGAAACTTACCATATTTGGAACTTTCCTTATATGAAAGTCTCCAAACGTTTCTTTGGCGACCGGGAGACTTTTTGGTACTTGTAGGAGTTCCCTTAAGCACTTCTAGAAGCTCAAACACGCCTTGGACCAGGCGGGTCCATCCGTGCCTTCAAATGAACCGATTGGAGCCGTTTATGGCAAGTGAGATGGCCAACTGGTTTAATCACTTGCAAACCAAAACATGGCGTCCAGGAGATATTATTAAGGCCCTAAGGAAGCCCAAAATAAACCTACCATGCACCAGCCACCAGAGGATCAGGCGAATCCCTTTCCTCCAAGACTTGCCATATATGGACCGAAGTGCACTTAATGTGTTCAGATTGCAATATCTCTATTCCTTGCAAATTGGGCACGTATTGAAGACTTTCCAAAGCATCCAGGATGTACCTAGACACCTTACATTCGCCCCAAAGCTCTCAAGATTCAAGCATATAAACTTTCCTTGTTGGCCAAACTAGACATTAATGGCCACCAGCCATATATTTTAAATATATGATTTCCTTTTCTCTTTTTTAGGTTTAGGACCATTGCTAAGAGCACTATATAAGCTCAGCACGACCTCATTGTAAAGATAGACCACCATTGTAAATAAAAGTTGAATACAAAGTATTTTCTTCAAAGCCTTGTCTTTGAACTTGTTCTTATTCTTTAGAAACTAAGTGTGTGATTCACTTCCTTTCTATTGAAGCCACGGCCAGGTTAGTTTGAGAGATTCAAACTCCCTTGGTTCACCTTTGATCGTGTGATTCGATTAAAACCCCCTCCTTTTAGTTCCCTTGCCCGCTTAAGCCAAGAGAGATTCTCGGTCTTGCGAGTCACGGCCGTACATCTTGTGAGATTGATATTCAATCTTACATCATTTGGTATCAGAGCTAAAAGCTCCTATCTCAGGTTGTGTTAATCCAACCTTTATCCTTTATTTTTTATGCTTTTGTTTTGCATTTTTCTTATTTACATCTTATCAAAAAAACCAAATAAAAATATTTGTTCTTATTCTTCATTTGCATTGTTTCTTGTTGTTTTTTTGTTTGCTCTCATATAAATCTAAAACCAACACAAAAAAATTGTATTTCATGTTTACTTAATTTCATTCATCATAAGAAAAAAAAACCAAAAATATAAGCATCACTCATTTTGTTATTTTCGAATTTAGTTATTAGTAAAGTTAAAAAAAAAAAGATTCATTGAATATTGTTTTTTCGTCCTAAATTAATTTAAAATATCAAAAACCAAAAAAAAATATTTTCTTTTAGTTTGCTTTAAAGTTAGTTTCCAAAAGAAACAAAAACAAAAACCTCAAAATATTTACTTGTATCGATTTTAATTTTACTACTACTTATGTGTTAATATCATATATTCACTAGAGTGTAGTTTCCTTAATTTTTGATTTCGGCCTGATATCTCTTCTTATTGTTGTGCAAGGTAAAAAATTTAATGATGGAGCACTATGAAGAAGAAGAAGACACCATGAGCATACCACAAACTGATTGTAGTCTAGACAACGACTATGATCAATGCCTAACCACCAGCGAGTGTGACTATGCAGAAGAGTCATGGAATCAATACTATTTGAAGACTGATTTTAGGGAAGAATCAGATGGAGAAAACCTTGAACCAGAACCACTGGACTATGACCAAGACTTGTCCGACGTAGATGATTCTAATGGATATGGGACATGGCATGAAGACTATTCAGAATATCATTTTGACAATGAAACAGAAGTTGAAGAACTCAAACCAGAGCCACCAGACTACTATTCCACTGACCGAAGCTGGCCAAAGAAAATTACGCCTCGCCACTTCGTTGTGTCAAGCCGAGTGCCAACCTACACCACTCCAACTAGATCAAGAAATCAGACCAGTAAGGTATATATTTACAATTCCAAATCTCAAACCTTTTCAGGGTATAACAAGGATCCAGATGAATACCTCCGATGGGAAACCAACATGAAACAATGGCTGCGTTCAAACAACATCCCCAAAGAAGAGAAGCTCTCATATGCTGTTGATATGCTCGTTGGAGATGCCTACAAATGGTGGTTGAAGGAAAATGCACGGACCTTCTACAACAAACCAGTCCTTGATTGGGGAGACCTTAAGGCACAAATGTATAGGGAGTTTGTGAAGAAGTACCAAACACGCAGAAACATCACCACACAACTTATGCACCCAACAGCATCAAGGAGTGAGATGTCTACACCAAACATGCAGCCCTTTCATAAGCCCAAGCTTGCCTACTGCTCTGAGCAGAACAACGTGTTTTCAAACACCTTAGAAGGACAAAAGGTAGCTAAGCCGATGGTCAAACCAAAAATTGACCAGCAAGTTCAAAAGCCTCAAGCCATAGCACACATGAAACCATCAAAGCCATTGCTTGGAATACACGTCAAGGAAACGCCAGGTAAGTCCTCTAACAATGTGAAAACAGATGAAATTATATGCTATAGATGTTAAGAAAGAGGACACTTTGCTAAGACATGCCCAACTAGACAACTAATAACAAGCTTACAAGTAGAACTCGAAAATATTAAGCCTAAAAGTGTTAAGGCAATGAAGGAACTTCAATTTGAAATTTCCAGTACTAGCATAATGCACTTGTCAAGGCCAGATCAAGTCATGTACCATACATCAAATTGGAGTTTTCGAAACTTACCATATTTGGAACTTTCCTTATATGAAAGTCTCCAAACGTTTCTTTGGCGACCGGGAGACTTTTTGGTACTTGTAGGAGTTCCCTTAAGCACTTCTAGAAGCTCAAACACGCCTTGGACCAGGCGGTTCCATCCGTGCCTTCAAATGAACCGATTGGAGCCGTTTATGGCAAGTGAGATGGCCAACTGGTTTAATCACTTGCAAACCAAAACATGGCGTCCAGGAGATATTATTAAGGCCCTAAGGAAGCCCAAAATAAACCTACCATGCACCAGCCACCAGAGGATCAGGCGAATCCCTTTCCTCCAAGACTTGCCATATATGGACCGAAGTGCACTTAATGTGTTCAGATTGCAATATCTCTATTCCTTGCAAATTGGGCACGTATTGAAGACTTTCCAAAGCATCCAGGATGTACCTAGACACCTTACATTCGCCCCAAAGCTCTCAAGATCCAAGCATATAAACTTTCCTTGTTGGCCAAACTAGACATTAATGGCCAACAGCCATATATTTTAAATATATGATTTCCTTTTCTCTTTTTTAGGTTTAGGACCATTGCTAAGAGCACTATATAAGCTCAGCACGACCTCATTGTAAAGATAGACCACCATTGAAATAAAAGTTGAATACAAAGTATTTTCTTCAAAGCCTTGTCTTTGAACTTGTTCTTATTCTTTAGAAACTAAGTGTGTGATTCACTTCCTTTCTATTGAAGCCACGGCCAGGTTAGTTTGAGAGATTCAAACTCCCTTGGTTCACCTTTGATCGTGTGATTCGATCAAAACCCCCTCCTTTTAGTTCCCTTGCCCGCTTAAGCCAAGAGAGATTCTCGGTCTTGCAAGTCACGGCCGTACATCTTGTGAGATTGATATTCAATCTTACATCATCTGAGCATAACAACGTGTTTTCAAACACCTTAGAAGGACAAAAGGTAGCTAAGCCGATGGTCAAACCAAAAATTGACCAGCAAGTTCAAAAGCCTCAAGCCATAGCACACATGAAACCATCAAAGCCATTGCTTTGAATACACGTCAAGGAAACGCCAGGTAAGTCCTCTAACAATGTGAAAACATATGAAATTATATGCTATAGATGTCAAGAAAGAGGACACTTTGGTAAGACATGCCCAACTAGACAACTAATAACAAGCTTACAAGTAGAACGCGAAAATGTTAAGCCTAAAAGTGTTAAGGCAATAAAGGAGTTTCAATTTGAAACTTCTAGTACTAGCATAATGCACTTGTCTTTGCCAAAGGTTGTTGAAACAGGTCTAATAAAGCAAGAATTCAAAAAAGATCAAGAAGACCCACCTCCTACATTAAACCGATGTTCGGAATCAAGAGGAGACCATGGAGAACCCAACACCTTGGAGGCAAAGTAAAGCAACCAGCTGCAATGGAAAGGAGTAATTTCTTCCTTTCTTATCAGGGAGCAACCGCCAGATGCACTATGGCCACATCCGAACCATATAAGGGCCATAAACCGAGGTAATGCCCTAAACCCACAAGTAAATCATGGTATTAACTTGCCTTCTCTATGTGCAGGCCAAAATGTTTTGAGGGCAAAACAATTCGAAGGGGAGGGTTTGATGAGGTCATCGGCACAACCCCCGGCCAACTGCCCAGTCTGGCCGGCCCAAGGAACACAAAGGCGGCCAAATACGCGCAAAAGGATACATGGGAGTATCTTCATGAATCCAAGCTTAACCAAGAAGCGGCCAGCCAAGAAAAAACCTGGCCTATAATCCTGACTCACAGAGGACATGCAGCGACATGCAGCTCACCCCAAACAAGGCCAGATCAACTCATGCACCATACATCAAATTGAAGTTTTTGAAACTTACCATATTTGGAACTTTCCTTATATGAAAGTCTCGAATTGTTTTTTTGGCGACCAGAAGACTTTTTGGTACGTCTAGGAGCTCCCTTAAGCACTTCTAGAAGCTCAAACACGCCTTGGACCAGGCAGGTCTATCCGTGCCTTCAAATGAACCGATTGGAGCCGTTTATGGCAAGTGAGATGGCCAACTGGTTTAATCACTTGCAAACAAAAACATGGCGTCCAGGAGATATTATTAAGGCCCTAAGGAAGCCAAAAATAAACATACCATGCACCAGCCACCAGAGGATCAGGCGAATCCCTTTCCTCCAAGACGTGCCATATATAGACCGAAGTGCACTTAATGTGTTCAGATTGCAATATCTCTATTCCTTGCAACTTGGGCACGTATTGAAGACTTTCCAAAGCATCCAGGATGTACCTAGACACATTAAATTCGCCCCAAAGCTCTCAAGATACAAGCATATACACTTTCCTTGTTGTCCAAACAAGACATTAATGGCCAACAACCATATATTTTAAATGTATGATTTCGTTTTCTGCTTTTTAGGTTTAGGATCATTGCTAGGAGCACTATATAAGCTCAACACGACTTCATTGTAAAGATAGACCACCATTGAAATAAAAGTTGAATACAAAGTATTTTCTTCAAAGCCTTGTCTTTGAACTTGTTCTTATTCTTTAGAAACTAAGTGTGTGATTCACGTCCTTTCTATTGAAGCCACGACCAGGTTAGTTTGAGAGATTCAAACTCTCTTGGTTCACCTTTCATTGTGTGATTTGATCAAAAACCCCTCCTTTTAGTTCCCTTGCCCGCTTAAGCCAAGAGAGATTCTAGGCCTTGCGAGTCACGGCCGTACCGCTTGTGAGATTGATATTCAATCTCACATCACAGGGACACCAAGTTCCTCAGCCATTTTTGGAGGACCCTTTGGAGGAAGCTAGGCACGAAGCTTCTCTTCTTTACCACCGGCCATCCTCAAACCGATGGCCAAACTGAAGTTGACAACCGGACACTATCAACTCTTCTCAGGACTACACTAGGGAAGAACCTTAAGACTTGGGTGGAGTGCCTGCCATTCATAGAGTTTGCTTACAACCGAGCCGTGCACTCATCAACCAAGAAGACACCCTTTGAAGTAGTATACGGTTTCAACCCTCTCACACCATTGGAGCAAACGCCACTGCCACCAGCAGAGATGACCAACCTCAATGGAGCATCCAAGCTAGAGTTCATAAGGAAATTACACCAGAAGATAGCAGAGAACTTGGAGAAGAGGACCGGGCAGTATGTGACTCATGCTAACAAGGGAAGAAAGGAGGTGATCTTTCCACCAGGCGATTGGGTGTGGCTACACCTACGGCAGGAGAGGTTCCCCAACCTAAGGAGTTCCAAGCTAGCACCAAGAGGAGATGGACCATTCAGAGTGCTGGAAAGGATCAACAACAACGCCTACCGGATCGAGCTCCCTGGTGAGTTTAATATGTCCAACACGTTCAACGTAACTGACTTAGCCCCTTTCCATGCCGATGAACTAGTTTTGAGGTCAAAACCTACTAAAGAGGGAGGGGATGATGGGGACATCAGGTCGTATGGCCAGCCAGGAGACCAGACTGGCCAACCAAGGAGCTTGCCCGAGACAGTCGGGCCATTTGGCACGTCTGCCGGCCCAAGCGGTACCGCCGGACCCTCGACCAATAGGACTGGACCGATCAGCATTGCCGGCGGAGAGGCCCAAACCTCCAGCCCAACTGGTGGTGACGTAGATGACACCGCCGGTCCCATTGGTGACGGCGCCGGCTCCAGGATCAACTTGGCCGATCCAGAAGACATTCCGGCCAGTACATCGCACAGTCCAGCCGGTACAGCCGATCCAGCCGGTACAGCCGATCCAGCCGAGTACACGGGCATTTCAACATCTACACAAGGAGACTCGGACCAGATAAGCTACCAGCTTCAGGACATGCATCTAGAGGAAGTCTCTATACCAGTGGTGCCACCAGGAGCAATGACAAGGAGCAAATCAAGAGCATTCTTCCACAAATTCAGCTTATGGGTCGACAAGCTCCTAGGAGGATGATCGACAAAAGACAGTGGGCCAGAAGTGCAAAGAAGAGTCCAAAGGCTTCTCAACAATGTAAGGAATTTCAGAGACTTGGGCTTTAGTAGCAAGAGAGGTCGGGGCCCAAAGATTCCTAACCCTACTCCAAGTCGAAGACTAGGAGTAAGGTGCGTGCATGCCACAAGGACGGCCACCTTCCATTTCTTGGCCGTGAGGTAAGAAAGGTAAGTTTTCAATTCGAATATTTGCCTCTTTCTGTTTTGTAGGCTAGGATTTAGATTTTTTACATTTTTGAGTCAAAGACATTTTAGGAATAGGTCATTTTTTGGTTATGCACTTTTGTACGTTTTCCATTTGTGCACTTTTGTAAATTTTCCTTTTCTTTCTTTGAGTCGACCCTAGAAGGTCAAGCTGTCGAGCATATTAATAAGGCTCCTTCCAGCATTGTAGTTCGACAACCTTTTTTATAATTAATAAAGTGCAAAATTTTTTCTACAAGTTTTTCTCTCTAAGAGACTTGTGCGCTTAGAACCTAGTCGAGACCAGCTCTCCTAGCTCTAAGTTTGTGAGTTATCACGAGGTTCATCACCCCTTGTGTGGTTCACCTCACCCTTCCATCCAATACCAACCAGAAAACCCCTATCCAGAAGCTTAAGGTTGAGTTTCTCACCTAAACTTCTCCAAACAGCCCACGCGCATCCAAGCCTTGAATCGAGGCTTGTATCACCTAGGGCCTGATATGAGCATCTTACTCAATTCTTGGTTGAAACAGGTTTCAAAAGAGGTGAATGGACAAGAGACTGTTTATTCAAGAAGAATCCACGTCGCCACCAGTTGGGCCGGAGGTTTGGGCCTCTCCGCCCGCAATTCTGATTGGTCTGGTCCTGTTGGTCGAGGGTCCGGTGGTACCACTTGGGCCGGCAGACGTGCCAAATGGTCCGGCTGTCTCGGGCAAGCTTCCTGGTCGGCCAGTCTGGTCTCCTGGCCGGCCATACGACCTGATGTCCCCATCACTAGGTGCTTGTTTTAGCCCATATAATGCTCGCTTAAGCTTGTATATATACATAATATGGATGTTTCGGATTCTCAAAGCCTTTTGGATGTGCAAGATAGACTTCCTCCTGTAGTAGCCCCTTCAAAAATGCACTCTTCACGTCTATTTGAAACAACCTAAAATTCAGCTTGCCAAGTAGTAGTCTAATGGATTCAAGGGGTGCTACAGGTGCAAAAGTCTCATCAAAATCAACACCTTCGATTTCATAGTAGCCTTGTGCAATTACCCGTGCCTTGTTCGGGAAAATGTTCCCATCTTCATTAATCTTGTTCTGTAAAATCCAATTAGTATCCACCACATTAGCTTGTTCTGGTCTTGGAACCAAACCCCATACATCATGCCTAGTAAACTGATCCAGCTCATCTTGCATTGCCTTGACCCAAAACTCATCGCACAATACTTCATGAACATCCTTTGGCTTGCACAGAGTGACACAATAGGCCAATTTTACCATGGTTTTTAAAGTCAATGTGTATCTTTCGGGTTTTTCTCCCATGCTGGACTTCACCAATGATATTATCAACCAAGTGATTACGATGCACTTGAACTTTTTTAGGTTCTTCAATCAGTCTATCATGTGCAACTACCTGTTCATCCTCAACTAGAACCTCTGGTTTCTGGTTGCATGATGCAGGCGGATCCTGTGTAACTTCTTCAAGTATCGGACAACATCTATCATCGAAGACCACATTCACCAACTCCATAATAGTTTTGAGTGTCTTGTTGTAAACTCTGTACGTCATACTGTGTGTCAAATATCACATGAATAAACCTTCATCACACCTAGAATCAAAATTTCCTAAGTTGTTCCTATCATCCAAGACATAACAAACACACCCAAAAACATGGAAATAACTCAAATTATGAATTTTTCCTTTCTAGATCTCATAAGGTGTCGTCATGGTAACAGATTTGACATACATCCTATTCACAATATAATAGGCGGTGTTTATAGCTCAGCCCAAAATCTTATTGGAACATTGTTTACATGCATCATTTCACTAGCCATTTCTTAAAGCGTTCTGTTTTTCCTTTCCACGACACCATTCTATTGTGGTGTTCTAGGTCCAGAGAATTGATGACGTATCCCTTGTTTCTAACAGAACACTTTGAAGCCTTCGTTCTAGAATTCTCCTCCATGATCGCTTATGATTTGCACAATTATATTTTTCTTGGTTTGAAGTTGCAGAGCAAATATCTTGAACCTTTCCATTGCATCTGATTTGTCTCTAAGAAACTGCACCCAAGTGAACCGGGAGAAATCATCTACCATAACAAGAATGTACCTCTTTCCTACGATACTCTCACTTTGAATCGGACC
This sequence comes from Pugionium cornutum, assembly GCA_018901935.1. Classification (NCBI taxonomy): domain Eukaryota; kingdom Viridiplantae; phylum Streptophyta; class Magnoliopsida; order Brassicales; family Brassicaceae; genus Pugionium; species Pugionium cornutum. Next base: position 18,536,315 of record JAENJI010000012.1, on the reverse strand, counting down.
CATCAAATTCATGTGTACTAGATCAAATATCTTTTTGGATCCGAATTCTTTAACTTGCTTGTGCTACACCTTTATTTGTTTACCTTGACAACAGGCTTTACAAGTAGTGTATGTACTGCTTTCCAGCTTGGGAATCCCTCGAACTACTTTTGCCTGAACGATTCTATGAAGACCATGTACATTCATGTGTCCAAGACGCATGTGTCACAAGTATAACTGAGACTCAAATGCTGATAGACATGATTCTGATGGAGTCCACATGTAACCAGTTGTTAGTTAATCTAACTCCAAACAGCTTTGTGCACCCTTTCTCATTTATAACTCAAAAGTCTTTTTTGGTGAATTATACTATCCAACCCTCGTCGTACAGTTGACTGATGCTGATTAGAATTGCTTTCAAACCTTGGACGTAGTACACATTTCTCAAGCAAGGTTGTGTATCTGGATCAAGTTCACCAACACCAATTATTTTTTTTAGCTCCATCTCCAAAGGTCACAGTGCTTGTTCTAGATTTGACACAATTTTCAAGAGCTTTGGATCTCCCGTCATGTATCGTGAGCATCCACTATCAAAGTACCACATAGTGCATTCCTAGCTTAATCCATATATATATGCCACCTTGACAACAAGTTCTTCTTTTTCCTTTTCATTCTGTTCCTGCACACACTGATTGCACATAGATTCCATGTTTAATACAGTAGCTATCTTCTCGTATAACATTGTTTTGTCAATCCAAACAATACGAAACCTCTTAGGTTCTGGATAACATTGACCTTTTGCCAAGCCTTTCTGATGCATGTTCGAAAGGCTTTACACTTTCGTCTAATATGCCCCCTCAATCCACAATAGTAGCATCGATTATGTCTGAGGCTTGTGTAACCACTTACTACATGATTCTTTCCAAAATTAACTGAGTTTTTGACAGTAGATTGATTCTACAATTCACCAGCATGCCCTTGAGACTTAATACCTTTAACAAAGTTCTTAAGACTGGTGCATTCAGCCTTAGAATTTGAGCCCTCATTTTCTGCGTATCCTGTGTAATCTAGTCTCTAGTTTTATTTTGCAGGACTTCCCATAGCTAAGATCTGATCCAATGTCTCAGATCCTTTATTCAGCATTCGAACCTTCTTGTAGTTTTCTATCAGATCGTCTTCCAGCGTTTTGCTCTTATCACTTTGTTGAATTAGTAGCTCATTCATCATGTCCTATTTGTAGAATTTAAATCCTTTGTATGTTTGATTGTTCCTCTTGCACAGTGTTTACTGCTTGCACATAACTCGTTTTAGTAGTGTTGGTGTCGTTGCTACTTTGTAGCTCCAAAATATTGCTCGAGCATCGCCTTATCTTTGAGCAATTGTAGATTAGTGTTACTCAACGACACCCAATTATCAAACAACAATCAATATTCAGTATTTGCATCCTTCTCAGCATCGTCATCTGAATCTGAATCGAGTTCATCATCATGATCAACTTTCTCTCCTATAAATGCAATAAAATTCATCATATTATTCTCATCATCACTATCATCAGATTCTTTGTCACTAAAACTGAGAAGAGATTTTTCACTTCTTTTCTTAAGGTTTGGACATTCAGCTTTTGTGTGTTCAATTTCTTTGCACTCGAAACATTTGAGCTTTTTTCTCTTAATGAGTGGACAATCAGATTTGAAGTGACCATAACCATCACATTCATGGCATTGAACCTCACGTCTTCGGCTTGACTTGGCATTTTCACTTCTCTCCACTCTGTTCGAGTTACGATCATCATCATATTCGTGTGCATGTGAAACTGGTTTGGATTGTTCTCTTTCGATCCTTTTCAAAACCTTTTTAAAGCTCCTGGCCATCATGCTTACGCTTTCCTCGATCCGTTGATTCATGTTCTCCACGAGCTTCTTTATTCGATCCTCTCCTTGATCAGCTGTGAAAGAAAATTCTTTTCCTGATTTTGGTTGCTCAGTCACAACTTCCATCTCTTCAGCCTTTAGTATGCCTAGTAATTGTGAGAATTTTATATCATCAGTGTTCATGGCCATCTTGATAACAGCCTTGTGCATCCCAAATTTTGCAGGTAAGCATGTCAACAACTTCTTGACAAAATTTTTTTGTCTTTTTAGACTTCCCCCAAAACCGTGGCCTCATTAGCAATAGAACTCAACTTAGATCCAAAGTTAGAGATCTATTCTTCACTATCCATACAAAGATTCTCAAACTGTAAGGCTAAATGATCTAACCTTGTTCTTTTTACAGTAGACATACCTTCAAAAGAGTTTACAAGAATATCCTAAGCGTTTTTAGCTGCTTCACATCCCTGAACTAGTTTGAATTATTCAAGGTCGATTGCACAAAAAATTTCAGTAAGTACATTTCTTTCGGTTTTGGCACCTTCTCTCCTTCTTGAGTCAAAATGGTTGGTTCTTCCCAATCCATCTCTACAACTGTCCATGCCTCTTCATCGATTCCATGAATACACTGTCTCATCCACACTTTCCAATGCCCAAAGTTATTCTCATCGAGAATAAGAGGTCTCTGAACAAAAATCGTTTCTTTCGTTTCTCCATATTATTCCACAGGATCTCAACCTGTTAATAGATTTCAAATCTATTGGCGGTGAGCCGCTCTGATACCAGTTGAAAAACTAGAATATAAAGAACAGTTTAACATAGAGGTTTACGTGTGGAAACACACACAACTTTATTAAGAATCACTTAAACAAGTTCCTCACAACTCGTGTAATCAGCTTTATGTGATGTCACACCCGACTCGCTCCTGACCAATTCCTAATCTACCCCAGCTCACTTGTGCAATGATGTTGCACACACTCTTTTTTCACTCGCCAAGTTCTCGTAACCCACGAGCTACTCCTTTTCTGAACCTCAGAAAACCTAATCCTATTTATATGATTCCCTAGATATTCCATACTTCCATATTTAATGAATATTCAATATTCATCAAATATATCTTACCTTATTGTGCATATTCTTGTCTTACACAATATTCTCTAGTACTCATCTACTTGTGATTCGCCACATCACACCTCATGAGCTCCAATCAAATTGCACCACATGTGTAACGTCCACCTGGACATATCTGTGTTGTTGTACCACCTGTGCAATGCTCACCTTCACACTTCTGTGCTAACAATAAAGGCATCGCATGGCACAACGAGTCAGGTGACTCCATATTCGTCTTTTTCCTCGTTTCAACGAGAACTTGAACTCATACAACAAATTGAAAAATTGAATCAAAATTTTCAAAAGGATGCTCAATTTTATGAAATAGCCAAGCCGACCGACGAAACTATTTTATAAAATGTATAACCGAAGGAAAATAATTTTTAATGTATAAACTATTGTTTTTGAATTTTATAATATCTTTGTTTTTACTAGGAATTTAATAATTTAAATTATTAATTAATAAAACAAAATAAAATTTAAATTTTATATAAAAAAAATAAAATATTGTTGGAATTCAGTTGAAAAATTTTGACAACATTTTCCTTCGGTTATTCGTTGAAATATACTGAAGACATATTTGAAAATCTGTCGGTGTATATTATTGATGTATTTTTGACGAAGTGCTGTCAAAATTTACGATGGATATTCTAATAGATTTAATACAATTATGTGATGAGTCGTTGTCATCGTCAGCAAAATCTTTCAAAAAATCATCTTTCTTACGAATTTCCAATAATTAATATTCAGTCGTATCGAAGAAATAATATTTGTAATTCAATTGTGTCATATTGTTTATGTTAGTTGTTATATTTTCTATCATTTTTGTTTGATCCTTTAAAAAGAAAAATTAGATCACTAATAACTACAATAAATACCAAGTAATAATATTTCATGAATAACTATAATCAATTTCTAATTAAAACAACATTATATTTATTTAATAATTAGTTTATGCCGCGTATAACATATATAAATCTAATTTCTATGAATTTCCAATAATTTTTGTAGTAATTATTTTACATATTTTCTTCTTCTACTCACTATAAGAGTACATTTAAAGTGATTGTGCACAAAATGTATGCACTTAAGCAACCGACGGAGTGACTTTTCATGTCATTCATTGCAGCCAACATAGTTAAACTGAAACACAAAATAAATCTCTGTTTCCTATTCCAAGCCGTTCTAATAAAAATCCATCACTACAATTTTACACTTCTTATTATATAGATCGTTTTAAGCAATTATAATAAAAATCTATAATTGCATTTGTAAAATCCAGCATCGCAATGGCAACTAATTTCAAAACAAATAACTATTTTTCCTTTGTGAAAGATTTTTCACATACGAGAGTCATGTCAATATAGTTTATAGCTAATATTGTATAAATCAATATATGAATGGTAGAGAATTCTTTGATGCTCAACACTTAATGTTATTGATTTCACATCACTTTTATTTACATACAAATCTATTGTGTCAACAAGAACCATATTTTAATTTTTTTATAACTTACCTATTCTTTGAAAAAAAATAATTTTGTAACTTTTTAGTCTTTAGTGGATTCGATCCTTTAGTAATTGTACACTTGCAGTTAGATCATTGTATTTGTTGGTATAACTTTACATACATCAATTTTTGGTCGGACACTGAATTAATATTGTATGTAAGATTAAAACAAGAGTTTATCCTAAGACCTTTATATATTGTCTATTTTGTTGATGGGAGAAAAGTTTATTTGCATGTTTTTTGAGTATTTCAGAAATAAAGACAAGACATAAAACCAATCTTGATACTCTAAAAATACTTCATACACATGTCTTTGAAGACAAAAGTTATATTATAAACTTAAATAACACATATTTACTTCTTAAAAGAATATTTACTTATTAACTCTATAAAAGACCGAGAAATAAATACTTTTTCGAAAACAAGTTAATGATGCCACTGATTTTTTTGTGATTAATATTCTATGTTTGCATGAAAAGGAGAATATAAAAAAATTGTGTTTATTGATAGAACCTTACATACATCAATTTTTGGTCGGAAACTGAATTAATATTGCATATGAGATTAAAACAATAGTTTAGCCTACGACTTTTTATATAAATTTTTTTTATTTTGTCGGTAGGAGAAAGGTTTATTTTATATTTTTTTAGTATTTCAGGGATAAAGACAAGACATGAAACCAATCTTGATACTCATGAATCTTGAACAAAAGTTATATTAAAAACAATTCATGATTTAAGTGAAATTGTCAACTTCTCATAGAAAATCGTTAAAGAGTGATTTAATAAAAAAATATGTTTCTGAATCCACCAAAAAGTAAAATCCCTAAATAAATTACATGTAAGTAACATTGTTGTCTTAGCTCAGTGATAGAGCACGTGACTTTCAATCTCGTGGATGTGGGTTTGATCCCCACAGACGACGAATATATGATTTTTTTGCATGATTTCACATATAATGACTTTTTTCTACCAAAAAATTATATGGAATTCAATTCTTGTATCCTCCAAATTTTGATGTTTTAAAACGACAATTAAGTGATTGTCTGGTAAATTTTAATTATTTGATTTGTTATTTACACTTAAATTTCAAAATTTTGTGAAACTGCAAAAATATTTTTTCGAGCTATACCAAACTTAGAATCTAACTTAATTGGACTAATGCATAAAAAACATCATACTCTATAACATCTGTTGTCACCCCATTTTACAAATAAAAAACACAAAAGTTACTATTTTCACATATTTACCAACAATTTCAAATCCTCATAACTTTTTTAATTCTTAACATAATTGAAATATATTGTGTGTTCCTCCACTTGATTTTTCAAGCTCAATCCATTCATCTAAGTTTCATCTTGGATCTGCAAAACTATTAAAAGTTCATATAGAACTATTGAAACGAGCCAAGAAATAGTTCTAACAAAATGCAAATAATAGACATAGCATAATGTGCTGATGTGGAATTCATATCAATTGGAGAAACGATCACAATAGAAGAGAAAGTTTCAAAGTAAAGATTTGCAGGAATCCAACCTTGTTGTGGTTGTTGAGAAAATTTCCTTGCTCATTTTATAAAAACAAGTGGAAGGAAATGCTTCGAGATAAAGTGAATGACGATTAAAAAAAGGTTTGAAGAGCACTTTTTGTGAAAGTAGTGATTACTCTATTTGGCTAATCACATAGAAAAAGAGAGATCAGTGAGTTTTTTTTTTGTTTTTGACGAAGATACTGATTTTGAGTTGCTATTCAAATAGAAGTATGTTCATCCGGTGACAAGACTACATGAATCTGATGACCTGTGTTGATTGAGTATCAAAAGGATATTTGTTGGAGATGTTTAAGGAAGGATAAAATTGGACAGAAAGTTTTCTTTTCTTTGAAGGATTGTATAAAGATAATAAAGTTTAGAAATTAAGTATTTCATGTGATATAAATAGTCTAAAAAGATTTAGGCTTGACTTAACACTTTAGACATCATGTGAGAGAATTGTAACCTTAAAGCTCTAAAAACAAGCTCAGAAGGTGAGTATTTGTAAAACAGTTTGTGTTTTACAGTTGGGTGAAAAGCATCAAAACCTGGAGGAAAGGTGTAGCACTCGCTTTCACGGATAATTAGAGCAAGCAACCTGACAATCTAGAAGACATAGTGGGACTTATGGTCAGGAAGTACTTCAAAAAGATGGAGAGAGGATAACGAAAAAGGACTTCCTCTCAACTGAAACAAGACTCTAACAAGGAAAGAATGAAAGTTGAAAAACAATGTCTAGAGTGTACGAGATATGGTCAATTTAAGATATATTATCTCTAATTCTTGAAACACAAAATTCGGCGGCTCGAATTCAAATATCTATAGAATAATTAGTTCAACAATCTGAACAATAATATATCCCAATGTGCTATGTTTAATTTGTTATAAACTTTTTATTATATCATACATATATTTTTATTTTATGTGTATAGGTTTAAATACAAGGGTTGCAATAGAAAAGTCATACTTAGCATCTTTCACACTATATTTGACTTATGCTAACGTCCCAAGCAAAATATGAGAATATTAGATTCTCTCGTTTTTGGAAATACTTTTATAAAACTTAATTTTAAAATTTAATTTACTTATAATTTTTTTTATTTTATTACATTCACATTAGTCTTTTAATTGGCTCCCTGAAATAATGGAATCAGTTTGTTGAGAACTTCACAAGGCCGATGCGATTTTGAATTTTAACATGTATGAATGGAAAAAGATATGGAAAAACAAAAAAGATAAGCCGTAAATTTTGAGCAACATAGATTCAAAGCATATTATGAGCTGGAGGAGACAGAATCAAGTTCCCAAAAAAACTCGAAGAACTCGATGAGTGATCACATCTTATATTTGTGACCAATTTTCCACCACCGTTCAAATGCAGTGGCAATATACTGGCAAAGTAGTCATAATTAATACTCCAAATTCTAAATTTTATGATTTTGTTAAATAGAATTATATAAGATTGATAACTTGATTAGAAGTTTTACAAACTTCATTTATTAAGAAAACAACAACATTTACCAAATTTACAAATCATTTACCTAAAACGCTTAACACATTTCTTTAACCTTGTACCTCTTATATACATTTCAAATATTTCTAAAAATTAAATGAACTTAAATATGATTTTGTGTATATTTAGCCATTATAATGGTTACCACTTATCTAAAAATATAAAAACAAGTTATAAATGTGGAAAATACTTGGAGAAAATGTGAATTTACCCTATGTAGTAGCAAAATGGTTGGTATTTTGCGATCAATTTACGACTGCAGTACAAATTTTGATCATATGGTCGCAAAGCAGTCGCATATTGGCGACTGATTTGCGAGCACCTGTAATATTGTGACCAATTTGCCACCACATTCCCAATGCAGTAGCAATGTGGTGGCAAAGTAGTCACTATTAATACCTCAAACCCTAAATTTTATGATTTTGTTGAATAAATTAAATTATATAATATTGATAACTTGATTAAAAGTTGTACAAACTTCAATTATTAAGTAAACAATAATATTTACCAAATTTACCAACTTTATATATCATTTACCTAAAACACTTAAAACATTTACTTAACCTTATACCTCTTATATACATTTCAAATGTTTCAAAAATTTACAAGAACACAAATATGATTTTGTGTATATTTGGCCACTTATAATGGTTAGTACTTACCTAGAAATGCAAAAACAAGTTGTAAATAATAAAAAATAAAATAAAGGGAAAATGTGAATTTACCCTAAGTAGTCGCAAAGTGGTCGCTATTTTGCGACCAATTTGCGACTATGGCCAAAATTTTAATATAGTGGTGGCAAATCAGTCGCAAATATGCGACTGATTTGCGATCATCAGTAATATTTATGACCAATTTGCCACCACATTCTCAATGTAATGGCAATATGGTAGCAAAGCAATCACAATTAGTGTCATAAAACCTAAATTATATGGTTTTGTGAATACATTGAATTATATAAACATCAAATGTCAAAAATACATAAACGTTAAATATATTAATTACATCTCTTCGTCCTCGTCATCATCTGAAGATGAAATTACACTGAAATTCATCTTCTAGTTCGGCATCTCTAACATCGATATCAATTTATTTGGTATGATTAACTCTATCGACCAATTGTGAACACACACGTGAATTGTATAAAACGAGAACCCTAAATTTTGCATCAATTTTTTGGTTTCATAATATGAACCCGTTGTCTGATTCTCCTCGGGAAAATACTCTGTAAACAGCTCCTCCTAAGAATCCATACATTTTTCTGGTATATTAAAATCATATTTAATGTTTATGAACCGATAAACTAAAGATAACTATGAGTGCCCTTCATGACAACCATCATACAATGGATTTTTCCAAATTCTAACATGTTGTAAAAAATTTGTGCTTCTACATTAGGTTCTTCTTCATTATTATATTCTTCCTCGTTCTGATTATAGTACTGATCAGTCGTATTCTCACGAAATGCATTTGTCACTATTGCAACATATCTATTACCGGATGTACCAACTGTTTCTTCACTAGTACCACACGTACGTCTCTGATTTCTTTGGACATCACCCCGACAACTAGTCCCTAACTGAACATTGAGCTCTTCTCCATGTTTATACCAAATATAATAATTTGGCATAAATCCTCGACTATATAGATGACTCCATATTTTTTATTCCGTGATAAATTTATCGTTTTTGTAATTAATACAAGGACATAAAGCTATTGGTTGATTACTTGGAAAATTCATGAACTGCTCTATGCTTTGTGCAAATTCTGTCGATATATTTCTTAGTTTGATTATCAATCTTTTGTACATCCAATCTCTTGAATTATTATAATTTCTCCACATGTTTGAAGTTTTTTTTCTTTCGATTGTACAAATGAGAAAATGGGATAGGGCATATATATACAAGATTTTGCCACTACTTTGCTACTGCTTTGCCACTACTTTGCGACCACAGCAGTGTAGTCGTTTAAAAGTCGGTATACCAACCACGCACATGTTTTTTATGTTATCACTTTGCCACCACTTTGTGTCTGAAGAGCCACTCCAAATGTAGTCGCAAAGTGGTCGCATATTTAGCGACCAATATGCGACTAACATATGGTTTTTCTACATGTAGTCACTAATCAATCGCAAACTAACGACTGATTAGCAAGTTCCTCGTCTAGTCCCCAATTAGTCGCAGTTTAGTCGTATAATGGTTGCGTATTACGACCAATATGCGACTACACATTTTAGTCACACTTTTTCGATCACTTTGTGACTACATCTTCGTAATCGCAAATTGGTCGCAAAACTATTGCAAATATAGTCGTAAAATTTGCGACCACAGATGTAATCGCAAAATATTGTGATATTTTGACAGTTTTCTTGTAGTGTAAGCAAAAATGTGTCACAAACTAAATATGAGAATTCTGTCACAAGAGTAGGTAAAAGTAGTCAAAAGTTGCAGAAATTAACATGATGGGGTTGTTAGTATTGTGGAAAACATGAGCACATCATTAAATTGTTACAAGTTTTGAAACAGATTTGCACCAATCATACATCAGAGGCAAATACAATAAAAAGTTCGAGACAACATAAAAAAAATACCGTGGAATACAATAGGCTAGTTGAAAAGAGATGCAAGAAGCATAATTTTAAGTTTGGAAAATGGGTTTGGCTACACATGAGATAATAGTGGTCCCCATCAAACCAATTTCATATTAAAATTAACTTTTTTGTATCTTGTCATCAATAATTAGTTTAATCTACTAATGGCAAGTACTCCGTGTAATACAAAACTTGTGATGTATAGAATACGACCCAATAAATAACATGGTTTCTTTTTGGTCATTTGTACCTAAATAATCTGAAACTTTGTTAAAAACTCTAAAGGCATTAAAATCCCCTAAAACACTGAGAAAAAAAATAAATGCTTAAAAACCTATTAAAATATGTATTAAGAAGGTAAATATGTTATCAAGAAGCATTTTAGGACATTGTTACCACTAGAAGTATGATATTGAACAATCGATTTTCTACCTATGGTTTAAGCTTAATTTTGGTAACAAAATAGAATACGAATTCAACTTTCAAAAGCAAGTGGTTTGGAGTAAATGCATTGGAGCAATCAAAAGATATTGAGAAATAATTAAGAAAGAGAAGCATGGTGAATAGAAATTGGCCATGGTCGGACAAAAAATGGCCCTCGGTCTGGGTCTTCTTTGCATGCGGTTGCGATGTTCAATGTATAACCATAGTAGATTTTCATTGTCGGCCAAACCACTTTCCTATGGTCATATGCATCGTTGTATGTGTGATGTAAGACTCAAGAGAAACTTATATGGTTGTGATGGTGATTGAACAAGATGACCTTTTCTCTTTTGTTGGATTTCATAATATAAAACGTTATTAGTATAATATAAAGTTATTTTCAAAAAAATTTAATAACTACTTTATAGATTTTCAACAAATCTTTTATTATTTTTAAGATATTTTAAAAATATTTATAAATACTTTTCTATAAAAATGTTTTAAAATGATAAAAGTGTTTTCTAAATTAAAAAATTAGGAATTTTAATTCAATTTGTGGATTAAAAAGGAGGTTTTCAATTTAAATTTTTAAGTATTTGCTTTTTCAATTAAAAGCTGTTTTCTATATTTATTTAAAATTAAATATTTTATATTTATAACTTGCATGTCATAGGACGAATTTTCGTTCATCATGGGTCAACATATGTTCGGGAGCGGTTTATTGTTTCCTATGATGTGTTATTCTCTAATTTTTGAATCAAAAATTTGGTGAATCAGATTCAAATGTCCATAAAATAATTAGTTCAACAATCGAGACGATAACATATCCCAATATCTCATTTTTATTGGCTATGTAGAACAACATGGTAACAAACAAATTTTATGTTTAGTTTTGTTATATTTTTTTTACAATATCATAGATATATTTTTATTTTATGTTTATAGATTTAAATACAAGGGTCGTACTAGAAAAGTATCCTTAATATCTTTCACACTATGTTCAACTTATGCTAATGTCTCAAGCAAAATACAAGAATTTTAGATTCTCTCGTTTTCGTAAAATAATTTTATGAAGCTTAATTTTAAATTATAATTTATTTATGATTTTTGTTTTCTTTTATTACATTAACATTAATCTTCTAATTCTCCCTGAAAACTGATGCGAGTTTGTATTTTAACAATATGTATGAATGGAAAAAGATGTGGAGAAAAAAAAAGATAAGTCATCGGTTTTGAGTAACACAAATTTGTTTCAAAGCATGCTCTAAGCTGTCGAAATCAGAATCAACCTCCTTAAAAACTCAAAGAACTAGATGAGTGATCACGAGTGATAAATGAAAGAATTAGAATATGAAATAGTTGAACATAGAGTTTTAAGTGTGGAAATTCACACAACTTTTTTAGAAATCACTTAAATAAGTTTCTTACAACTCGTTTAATCAGCTTTACGCGATGTCACACCCGACTCGCTGATGTAAGATTGAGTATCAATCTTACAAGTGGTACGGTCGTGACTCGCAAGGCCTAGAATTTCTCTTGACTTAAGTGGGCAAGGGAACTAAAAGGAGGGGGTTTTGATCGAATCACACAATCAAAGGTGAACCAAGGGAGTTTGAATATCTCTAACTAGCCTGGTCGTGGCTTCAATAGAAAGGATGTGAATCACAAACTTAGTTTCTAAAGAATAAGAATAAGTTCAAAGACAAGGCTTTGAAGAAAATACTTTGTATTCAACTTTTATTTCAATGGTGGTGTATCTTTATAATGAGGTCGTGCTGAGCCTATATAATGCTCATAGCAATGGTGCTAAACCTAAAAAGGAGAAAAGGAAATCAAACATTTAAAATATATGGATATTGGCCATTAATGTCTAGTTGGACCAACAAGAAAAGTGTATATGCTTGTATCTTGAGAGCTTTGGGGCAAATGTAAGGTGTCTAGGTACATCCTGGATGCTTTAGAAAGTGTTCAATACGTGCCCAAGTTGCAAGGAATAGAAATATTGCAATCTGAACACATTAAGTGTACTTCGGTCCATATATAGAAAGTCTTGGAGGAAAGAGATTCGCCTGATCCTATGGTGTGTGGTGCATGGTAGATTTATTTTAGACTTCCTTAGGGCCTTAATAATATCTCCGGGACGCCATGATTTGGTTTGCAAGTGATTAAACCAGTTGGCCATCTCACTTGCCATAAAGGGCTCCAATCGGTTCATTTGAAGGCATGGATGGACCCGCCTGGTCCAAGGCATATTTGCACATCTAGAAGTGCTTAAGGGAGCTCCTAGAAGCACCAAAAAGATAGCCAATTCAGAATTTTCAGATGTACTAACAAGTGCATCTTTGATGCAGTCATCGATTCTCCCGAGAGTTCACAATTACCACGAGCAAACATATTAATTTAATGACTTGATGATGAGGAAGTCTCCTGGTCACCAAAGAAACGTTTGGAGACTTTCATATAAGGAAAGTTCCAAATATGGTAAGTTTCGAAAACTTCAACTTGATGTATGGTGCATGAATTGATCTGGCCTGGTTTGGGGTGAGCTCCATGTCGCCGCGTATCCTCTGTGAGTCAGGATTATAGGCTAGGTTTTGTCTTGGCTGACCGCTTCTTTGTTAGGCTTGGATTCATGAATATACACCCATGTAACACCCATGTATCTTTTTGTGTGTATTTGGCCGCCTTTTGTGCTCCTTGGGCCAGCCGGACCGGGCAGTTGGCCGGGGGTTGTGCCGATGACCTTATCATACCCTCCCCCTTCAAACTGTTTTGCCCTCAAAACAGTTTTGCCTGCACATAGAGAAGGCAAGTTAATACCTTGATTTACTTGTGGGTTTAGGGCATTACCTCGGTTTATGGCTCTTATATGGTTCGGATGTGGCCATGGTGCATCTGGCGGTTGCTCCCTGATAAGTATGGAAGAAATTACTCCTTTCCATTGCAGCTGGTTGCTTTGCTTTGCCTCCAAGGTGTTGGTTTCTCCACGGTCTCCTCTTGATTCCAAACATCGGTTTAATGTAGGAGGTGGGTCTTCTTGATCTTTGTTGAAACCTTGCTTTATTAGACCTGTTTCAACAACCTTTGAGAAAGACAAGTGCATTATGCTAGTACTGGAAATCAAACTGAAGCTCCTTTATTGCCTTAACACCTTTAGGCTTAACATTTTCACGTTCTACTTGTAAGCTTGTTATTGGTTGTCTAGTTGGACATGTCTTAGCAAAGTGTCCTCTTTCTTGACTTCTATAGCATATAATTTCATCGGTTTACACATTGTTAGAGGACTTACCTAGCGTTTCTTTAACGTCTATTCCAAGCAATGGCTTTGATGGTTTCATGTGTGTTATGGCTTGAGGCTTTTGAACTTGCTGGTCAATTTTTGGTTTTACCATCGGCTTAGCGACCTTTTTTCCTTCTAAGGTGTTTGAAAACACGTTGTTATGCTCAGTGCAGTAGGCAAGCTTGGGCTTATGAAAGGGCTACATGTTTGGTGTAGACATCCCACTCCTTGATGTTGTTGGGTGCATAGGTTGTGTGGTGATGTTTCTGCGTGTTTGGTACTTGTTCACAAACTCCCTATACATTCGTGCCTTAAGGTCTCCCTAATCAAGGATTGGTTTGTTGTATAAAGTCCGTGCATTTTCTTTCAACCACCAATTGTAGGCATCTCCAACGAGCATATCAACGGCATATGAAAGCTTCTCCTCTTTGGGGATGTTGTTTGAGCGCAGCCATTGTTTCATGTTGGTTTCCCATCGGTGATACGAGCATGGAAAGCACACAAAAGGAGAAGCTCATGGCTAGAAATGAACCAGTGGAACATGAAGAAGCTCTTGCACTACCAGCTGGACCATTAACCCGAGCCAAGGCCAAGAAACTCAAAGAGGCAATCAGCTGCATGCTCAACAAGGAGAATGCACAACAAATTCACTTGAGCTTGATTGGAGAAGTGCCTAAAAGCACTCTGATTTTAGTACAAGCTCAAGACAACATACAAATGGGTATGTGATCCATTTGTACTCTTTTTCCCTTATCCAAGTTTTCTCCCATTGGGTTTTCTTGGTAAGGTTTTTAATGAGGCAAATGAATCACATTACAACCAGCCCAATTTGTTGTTTAAAATCAAAAGGAGTTCAATTCACAATGATCAAAATTGGCGTCATCAAAGGGGGGGAAGTGTCTACATTCATAGTCAAAATAAGAGTTAATGAAGTCAAGGTCTTTGGTCCAGGTCTTTGGTCACGTCTTCCCTTGTAATTGTAACCAATTTAATGTTGTAGGCTCCTCATATTTCGTCCTCTTATAGTATAAATAGGGGCTTTCAGTTGTAAACTCGACAATTCAATTTTTCAAATAAAAACAGCTTCTTTTCTTAAGTTTGAGAGTGATTCTCTTCTTAATCTGATTGTTGGTGTGTAATATCCTTCAGTCAACATTTAGTAGCCTTAGTGTGTAATATCTAAGCTACTATCTTAGGTAAATCAGTAGTCTTTCCGCAGCTACTGTGTGACCCTTCAATCCACAACCTTTGGACAGATTGAATTTCGATTCATTCTGTTGCAAAGCCTATCTCAACCGCATCCAGAAGTGCATTCCTTGGGAGGTTCGCATCATTTGGTATCAGAGCACACTTCTGATTGGTTATCCCTATCCCTCATCTCTATATCTCTCCATTTCCATCTGCTTAGATTGCATCAGCTTGTGTGTATTGATTTACATCAGTTGATTAATCGAAAAAACCTATTCATATAATTGCATTGTTGTGTTTATCCAATATTACATCAGTTTATCACATTAAAATCGACCCCAACCCATTGCATTTTCAGTTTAGAAAATAACACACTCGCAACTCTTCATCTTCCATCGAAAATATTTTTTCAGAACAGGTATTTTTCACGCATTTGTTAAGTGTATTTGTAGCTATGTCAGGAGGAAATCAAACTTCAGAAGCACCAAACCTGTTAATGGAGGCTCTAGTAGCAGAAATGAAGAAAGTACTACAAGTAGAGCTGGAAGCCATTCATTTGTGGCTTGATGATGTTCAGAACAATAGTAACACTGAAGCAGGTCCAAGGAGAACCAAGAATCCCTTTAGACATGGCCATAATGAAGAAATAGAAGCCTACTATAGTCATGGCAGTGAAGGGAGTAGGAGAACCCAACGGAGGCATAGGCGTGTAAGAGAAGAAAGGGTGACGCTTAATGACACCATAAGAGGTCTTAAACTTAAGATACCATCATTCTGTGGCAAAAATGATCCAGACACTTACCTGGAATGGGAGAAGAAGATCGAGCTGGTGTTTGATTGTCAACACTATTCCAAGCTCAACAAGGTCCGCATAGCTGCTACTGAATTTTATGAGTATGCACTCAGCTGGTGGGATCAATTGGTGACTTCCAGAAGACGTAATGGTGAGTATCCAGTAGAAACATGGGCTGAGATGAAAGCCATAATGAGGAAAAGGTTTGTGCCCAGCCATTACCACCGTGAGCTTCACCAAAAGCTAAGGAGACTCAATCAAGGAAGCAGAAGTGTTGAGGACTATTACCAGGAGTTGGAAACCCTCATGATCAGGGCAGACATTTCAGAAGATAGAGAAGCTACTATGACAAGATTTTTAGGAGGACTTAACCGTGACATTCAAGATAGAATGGAGCTGGAACATTATGTGGAGCTAGAGAAAATGTTGCACAAAGCTATACTGGTAGAACAGCAGCTAAAAAGAAAAATTTATACTAGGCCAAGCTATGGAGCAGCTAACAATAAGCCTAGCTACCAAAGGGAAGGAAAACAGATTGCTAAAATTGATTCCAAACCTTCAACAACCACTCAAGACGCCAAAGGAAAATCTGAAGCTACTACATCTACTAGAACAAGAGATGTGAAGTGTTTCAAATGCCAAGGAAGAGGGCATTATGCGAATGAATGCACCAACAAGAAGATCATGATTCTGTTGGATAATGGTGAAATAGAATCCGAGGAAGAAGAAGTCTTTTCTGATTCTTCAGAAGAGCATCTTGAACCTCCTATGGCAGGAGAATTATTGGTAACAAGAAGAACCCTAAGCGTACAAAACAAAACCAAAGAACATGAGCAAAGAGAGAACCTGTTTCACTCAAGATGCCACGTCCAAGGAAAGGTTTGCAGCATCATTATTGATGGAGGCAGCTGCACTAATGTGGCTAGTGAAACTCTGGTAAACAAGTTAGGTCTGGAAGTGTTCAAGCACCCAAAGCCGTATAAGCTGCAATGGCTTAATGAGTGTGGCGAAATGAAGGTAAGCAGCCAAGTCAAGGTACCTATAACCATTGGAAAGTACCAAGATGAGATCCTTTGTGATGTTTTACCAATGGAGGCTGGCCACATTCTGCTTGGAAGACCATGGCAATTTGATCGAAAGGTTATTCATGATGGTTACACCAACCAACACTCGTTTGAACACAAAGGTAAGAAGATCACACTTGTTCCTATGACACCAAAGGAGGTGTACCAAGATCAGCTCGTGTTGGAGCAAAGGAAAACAGCTGGAACTTCAAAAGAAACCATAAGCACCAAAAGTGACAGAGGCTGTGAGAACAAGAACAAAAAGTACTCAAGTTTCTTTGTGAGAACTGGTGGAGTTAAGAAGGCTCTCTTCTCACAACAACCTGTTCTTTTGTTTATCTATAAGGAAGCTCTCATGAGCTTAACTAACATTGCACAGGTATTACCGAGTGAAGTGACTTCCATTTTGCAGGATTATGAAGATGTCTTTCCAGAAGACAATCCAAAGGGGCTACCACCCATCAGAGGCATTGAACATCAGATTGATTTTGTACCTGGAGCCTCACTACCAAATAGACCAGCTTATAGAACCAACCCCGTTGAGACTAAGGAGCTGCAAAGGCAAGTTAATGAGCTAATGGAGAAGGGCTACATCAGGGAGAGCATGAGTCCTTGTGCTGTGCGAGTTCTACTTGTGCCAAAGAAAGATGGCAGCTGGCGCATGTGTGTTGATTGTAGAGCAATCAACAACATTACGGTAAAGTATCGCCATCCAATCCCTAGGTTAGATGACATGCTTGATGAATTGCATGGTTCCAGAATCTTTTCTAAGATAGATCTTAAGAGTGGGTACCATCAAATACGCATGAAAGAAGGGGATGAATGGAAAACTGCATTTAAAACTAAGCATGGATTATATGAATGGTTAGTCATGCCATTTGGGTTAACAAATGCACCTAGTACTTTCATGAGGTTGATGAATCATGTTCTTAGAGCATTCATAGGAGTCTTTGTTGTAGTATACTTTGATGAGATCTTAATCTACAGCAAGAATCTAGAAGAGCATGCTAGTCATTTGACATCGGTTCTAAGTGTTCTTAGAAAAGAAAAACTATATGCCAATCTTAAGAAATACACTTTTTGTACAGATAACATTGTGTTTCTAGGCTTTGTTATAAGTGCAGATGGTATTAAGGTTGATGAGGAGAAGGTCAAAGCTATTAAGGAATGGCCAAGTCCAAAAACAGTAGGAGAAGTGAGAAGTTTCCATGGGCTGGCTGGCTTCTATAGACGCTTTGTCAAGGATTTAAGCACTATTGCTGCCCCACTTACTGAAGTAATCAAGAAAGACATAGGATTCAAATGGGGACAAGCTCAAGAAAGCTCTTTCCAAGCTTTGAAAGAAAAGCTTACACATGCACCTCTTCTATCTTTACCTGATTTTCTTAAAACCTTTGAGATAGAATGTGATGCTTCTGGTATAGGTATTGGAGCTTTTTTGATGCAGGATAAGAAACCTATAGCCTATTTCAGTGAGAAGCTTGGAGGAGCCACCCTAAACTATCCAACCTATGACAAGGAATTGTATGCCTTGGTCCGTGCTTTGCAAACTTGGCAACACTACTTGTGGCCTAAGGAGTTCGTGATTCACACTGATCATGAGTCACTTAAGCACTTAAAGGGCCAACAGAAGCTGAACAAAAGGCATGCACGGTGGGTTGAGTTCATAGAAACATTTCCATATGTCATTAAATACAAACAAGGTAAAGAGAATGTTGTGGCAGATGCATTGTCAAGGAGGTATGCCTTAATCTCTACTCTTGATGCTAAGTTGTTAGGTTTTGAACAGCTTAAAGAGCTATATGAAACTGATCCTGAATTTAAAGATGTATACATTGCTAGCAAAAAGTTTGCTTCAGGAAAATACTATCGGCATGAAGGATTCCTATTTTATGATAATAGATTATGTGTGCCTAACTGTTCCATTCGAGACTTGCTAGTTAGGGAAGCTCATGGAGGAGGACTGATGGGGCATTTTGGAGTTGCCAAAACCCTTAAAGTAATGCAAGATCATTTCCATTGGCCACACATGAAGAGAGACGTAGAAAGAAACTGTGCAAGGTGTGCCACATGCAAACAGGCTAAGTCTAAGGTTCAACCCCACGGTTTGTACACTCCTTTACCCATTCCTACTCATCCATGGATTGACATATCAATGGACTTTGTGGTTGGTTTGCCTAGAACTAAGACAGGAAAGGATTCTATCTTTGTTGTGGTTGATAGATTCTCTAAGATGACTCATTTTATAGCATGTCACAAGACTGATGATGCATTGCATATAGCCAATCTGTTCTTTAAAGAGGTAGTTCGCTTGCATGGAATGCCTAGGACCATAGTTTCTGATAGAGACACTAAGTTCTTGAGTTACTTTTGGAAAACTCTTTGGTCTAAGTTAGGAACTAAGTTGGTATTCTCTACAACATGTCACCCACAAACGGATGGTCAAACTGAAGTAGTTAATAGAACCTTGTCTACTTTATTGGGTGCATTAATCAAACGAAATCTTAGAACATGGGAAGAATGTTTACCACATGCTGAATTTGCATATAACCATTCTGTACATTCTGCTTCTAAGTATTCTCCTTTTCAAATTGTGTATGGTTTCAATCCTTTATCTCCTTTGGATCTAACCCTTTTGCCTTTAAGTGAAAGAGCTAGTATTGATGGAAAAAGAAAAGCTGAGATTGTTAAACAGATCCATGAGAATGCAAGGAAGAATATTGAGGCCAGAACCCAACAATATGCAAGAAAGGCCAACAAAGGAAGACGTGAAATGGTATTTGAGGTGGGAGACCTCGTGTGGATTCACTTGAGGAAAGAAAGATTTCCAGCTGAAAGGAAATCCAAACTTATGCCCAGAATAGATGGACCTTTCAAGATAGTTCAGAAGATCAACAACAACGCCTACCAAATTGATCTTCAAGGTAAGTATAATGTGAGTTCAAGCTTCAATGTTTCTGATCTTGTGCCTTTCATTGCAGATGAACCAGATTTGAGGTCAAATCCTTTTCAAGAGGAGGGGGATGATACGAGCATGGAAAGAACACAAAAGGAGAAGCTCATGGCTAGAAATGAACCAGTGGAACATGAAGAAGCTCTTGCACTACCAGCTGGACCATTAACCCGAGCCAAGGCCAAGAAACTCAAAGAGGCAATCAGCTGCATGCTCAACAAGGAGAATGCACAACAAATTCACTTGAGCTTGATTGGAGAAGTGCCTAAAAGCACTCTGATTTTAGTACAAGCTCAAGACAACATACAAATGGGTATGTGATCCATTTGTACTCTTTTTCCCTTATCCAAGTTTTCTCCCATTGGGTTTTCTTGGTAAGGTTTTTAATGAGGCAAATGAATCACATTACAACCAGCCCAATTTGTTGTTTAAAATCAAAAGGAGTTCAATTCAAAATGATCAAAATTGGCGTCATCAAAGGGGGGGGGGGGGGGAAGTGTCTACATTCATAGTCAAAATAAGAGTTAATGAAGTCAAGGTCTTTGGTCAAGGTCTTTGGTCAAGTCTTCCCTTGTAATTGTAACCAATTTAATGTTGTAGGCTCCTCATATTTCGTCCTCTTATAGTATAAATAGGGGCTTTCAGTTGTAAACTTGACAATTCAATTTTTCAAATAAAAAAGCTTCTTTTCTTAAGTTTGAGAGTGATTCTCTTCTTAATCTGATTGTTGGTGTGTAATATCCTTCAGTCAACATTTAGTAGCCTTAGTGTGTAATATCTAAGCTACTATCTTAGGTAAATCAGTAGTCTTTCCGCAGCTACTGTGTGACCCTTCAATCCACAACCTTTGGACAGATTGAATTTCGATTCATTCTGTTGCAAAGCCTATCTCAACCGCATCCAGAAGTGCATTCCTTGGGAGGTTCTGATACAAGCCTCCATTCAAGGCTTGGATGCGCGTGGGCTGTTTGTAGAAGATTAGGTGAGAAACTCGACCTTAGGCTTTTGGATAGGGGTTTTCTGGTTGGTAAACGATGGAGGGGTGAAGTGAACCACATGAGGGGTGATGAACCTCGTGATAAATCACAAACTTAGAGCAAGGAGGGCTGGTCTCAACTAGGTTCTAAGCGCACAAGTCTCTCTTGAGAGAAAGCTCGTAGGGAAAAAGTTCTACTTTATTAATAATCAAAAAGGTTGTCGAACTACAATGCTGGAAGGAGCCTTATTAATATGCTCGACAGCTTGACCTACTAGGGTCGACTCAAATAAGAAAAAGGAAAGTTTACAAAAGTGCACAAAAGGAAAAAATACAAAAGTGTATAACCGAAAAAGGACCTATTCCTAAAATGTTCTTGACTCAAAAATGTAAAGCAACTAGATCCTACCCTACAAAACAGAAAGAGGCATATATTCGAATGTAAACTTACCTTAACTCACCTCACGGCCAAGAAATGGAAGGTGGCCGTCCTTGTGGCATGCACGCGCCTTGCTCCTAGTCTTCGACTTGGAGTAGGGTTAAATATCTTTGGCCCTGACCTCTCTTGCCACTAAAGCCCAAGTCTCTGATGTTCCTTGTGTTGTTGAGAAGCCTTTGGACTCTAATTTGCTCTTCTGGCCCATTGTCCTTAGCTGCTCTTCCTCTAGAAGCTTGTCGACCCATAAGCTGAATTTGTGGAAGAGTGCTCTTGATCTGCTTCTTGTCATTGCTCCTGGAGGTACCACTGGTGTAGATACTTCCTCTAAGTGCATTTCCTGGAGCTGGTAGCTCATTTGGTCCGAGTCCTCTTGTGTAGAAGTGGAAGTGTGCGTGTACTCGGCTGGATGGTCTGTACCGGCTGGATTGTGCGCGGTACTGGCCGGAATGACTTCAGGACCGGCCAAGTTGATCCCGGAGTCGGCGGTGTCATCAGGGGGACCGGCGGTGTCATTCACGTCCCCACCAAGTGTGCCGGAAGCTTGGGCCTCTCCGCCGGCGATGTTGACCGGTCTGGTCCTATAGGTCGAGGGTCCGGCGGTACTGTCTGGTCCGGCAGGCGCGCCAGATGGTCCTGCTGTCTCGGGCAAGCTTCCTGGTCGGCCAGTCTGGTCTCCTGGCTGGATGTACGACCTGATGTCCTCATCATTCCCTCCCTCTTCAGTAGGTTTTGTCCTCAAAACTGGATCATCTGCATGGAAAGGGGCCAAGTCAGTAACATTGAACGTATTGGACACATTAAACTCACCTGGCAGCTCGATCCGGTAGGCGTTGTTGTTGATCCTCTCGAGCACTCTGAATGGTCCATGTCCTCTTGGTGCTAGCTTGGAACTCCTTAGGTTTGGGAACCTCTCCTGCCGTAGGTGTAGCCACACCCAATCGCCTGGTTGAAAGATCACCTCCTTTCTTCCTTTGTTGGCATGAGTCACGTACTGTCCGGTCCTCTTCTCCAAGTTCTCTGCTACCTTCTGGTGTAACCTCCTTATGAACTCTGCTTTGGATACTCTGTTGAGGTTGGTCATCTCAGCTGGTGGCAGTGGTGTTTGCTCCAATGGGGTGAGAGGATTGAAACCGTATACCACTTCAAATGGGGTCTTCTTGGTTGCTGAAAGCACGGCTCGGTTGTAGGCGAACTCAATGAATGGCAGGCATTCCATCCAAGTCTTTAGGTTCTTCCCTAGTGTTGTTCAAAGAAGAGTTGATAGGGTCCTGTTGACAACTTCAGTTTGGCCATCGGTTTGAGGATGGCAAGTGGTTGAGAAGAGTAGCTTCGTGCCTAGTTTTCTCCAAAGGGTCCTCCAGAAATGGCTGAGGAATTTGGTGTCCCTATCTGATACGATGGTCCTTGGCACTCCATGAAGCCGTACTATCTCCCTGAAGAACAGCTCAGCTGTTTGTGTGGCATCATTGACATTGGCACATGGGATGAAATGTGCCATCTTGGAGAATCTGTTCACCACTACAAAGATTGCATCTTTGTGGTTGATCTTGGGCAGACCTAGAACAAAATCCATCGAGATGTCCACCCATGGATGTGTTGGTATGGGCAGTGGGAGATACAACCCGTGAGGTTGCACTCGGACTTTGCCTTCTTGCAAGTAATGCATCTTGCACAATGTGCTTCTACTGTCCTCTTGATGTGTGGCCAGTAGAAGTGCTCCTTGACCACTGCTAGAGTCTTGTCGACACCAAAGTGGCCCATGAGTCCTCCTCCATGAGCTTCTCGGATGATAAGCTCCCTTAGTGATCCTTGTGGTATGCACAGCCTTCTTTCTCGGAACAAGAATCCCTCATGGATGTAGAATTTGCCATGACTCCCTGTGCTACACTCCTTGTAGCTCTCAGCAAGGTCAGGATCATCCTTGTATAGATCCTTGATGTGCTCGAATCCTAGGACCTTTGCCTCCATGGTTGATATCAAGGCAAACCTCCTTGATAGTGCATCGGCTACCACATTACTTTGCCCTTCTTGTACTTGATGATGTACGGAAGGTCTCTATGAACTCCATCCACCTGGCATGTCTCCTCTTGAGATTGGTTTGCCCTCTGAGGTGTTTGAGAGTCTCGTGATCAGTGTGGACCACAAACTCCTTGGACAGCAAGTAATGCTGCCAAGTCTCCAATGCTCGGAAAAGGGCATAAAGCTCCTTGTCGTAAGTGGGGTAGTTCAGTGAGGCACCACCTAACTTCTCACTGAAGTATGCCACTGGTCTCCCTCCTTGGTTAGCACTGCTCCTATGCCTATTCCAGAGGCATCACACTCCACTTCAAACGTCTTGTTGAAGTCGGGCAGGACTAGCACTGGTGCATGTGTAAGGCTGTCCTTCAAGGCCTGGAATGCCTTCTCCTGAGCTTCTCCCCAGCTGAATCCCACGTTCTTCTTCACTACTGCCGTCAGTGGTGAGGCAATACTGCTGAAGTTGGGCGAATCTCCTATAGAAGCTGGCCAGTCCGTGGAAGCTCCTTACTTGGCTGATGTTTCCTGGTGTTGGCCATTCTTGTATGGCTTGAATCTTCTCCTCATCAACCTGTAGGCCCTGTGAACTCACAACAAAACCTAAAAAGACAAGCTTATCAGTACAAAAGGTGCACTTCTTGAGATTGGCATAAAGCTCTACTTGTCGAAGGGTTTTAAGGACCATCTCAAGATGTGTGAGTGTTCCTAGGCACTTACTATAAACAAGTATGTCATCAAATAAACTACTACAACTTACTGATGTACGCCCTAAGAACTTGGTTCATAAGGCATGAAGGTGCTTGGGGCATTAGTCAAGCCAAATGGCATGACTGTCCACTCAGAGCCCTTGCTTTGTCTTGAAAGCAGTCTTCCACTCATCACCTTCCTTCATTCTTACCTGGTGGTATCCACTTTTGAGGTCTATCTTGGAGAAGACCGTGGCTCCACTCAGCTCATCTAGCATGTCATCCAGCGTGGTATTGGATGCCTACTTGACTGTGATGTTGTTGATTGCTCGGCAGTCCACACATTCGCCAAGTCCCATCCTTCTTGGGCACTAGTAGCACTGGTACGCACATGGACTGAGGCTCTCTCGAACATATCCTTTCTCCAGGAGCTCCTTGACTTGCTTCTCAAGCTCCTTGGACTCCTCTGGACTCATCCGTAGGCTGGCCGGTTGGGCAGGGCTGCTCCGGGCACTAGGTCGATCTGGTGCTCTATGCCACGTAAAGGAGGCAAGCCTGCTGGTATCTCCTCTGGAAACATCCTGGAATTTGTTGAGGAGAGTTGCTACTTCATGAGGTAGCTCTACCTGTCCCTGTACTCAACACTTCCTTGAAAACCATTAGTAACATTAAGTCCTTCGAGGCTAAAGATCTCCGGACATGACTAGGTTGAATAAGAAAGTTAGACTTGACAAGTTTCTTTTCCTTACTCATTTGGAGTTGTAGCTCATGTACTTGGGCAGGTGTAAGAGGAGCTAGGCTGACCTTTCTCTTGTCATGCACGAAGGTGTAGAGATTGGTTCTGCCATCATGCCTGGTCTCTTTGTCAAACTGCCATGGTCTTCCTAGTAGAAGATGGCCAGCTTGCATGGGCACCACGTCACCTGGTCTTGGTACTTGCCCACACTGAATGGCACAGTGACTTGCTCATGAATCTTGAGCTCCACTTTGTCATCAAGCCATCTCAGTCTATATGGTCGAGGATGCCGTGTCCTCTCTAGACCTAGCTTATCAACCATATACGCACTAGCAACGTTAGTGCAAGAACCACCATCTATGATGAGGTTACATACCTTTCCTTGATGGTGCAACGGCTGTGGAAGATGTTCTCCCTTTGGATGGTCTCTGAAGGATCCACCATTGCACTGAGGATACGTCTAGTGACCAGCACTTCCCCCCCATCAGGGTACTCAATGTCACCGTACTCTCCTTCTGGTTCATTGTCCTCTTCATCTTGGGACTCATATTCTCCTGCCTCCGTAATCAGCATGACTCGTTGTTTGGGCACTCCCTTGAGATGTGTCCACGTCCCCTACACTTGAAACAAGTTATGTCACGTGATCTTTGAGGGTTAGAAGACTTACCAGGCTCTCTCTGGTCACGGGTGGGTTCAGGAGGCTTGCTCTTGAACCTTGACTCGATCTCTACGCTTTTGCCTTTGTCCACTGTCTTAGGCATGTTGCTTGGTGCCCAAGGTGTCTTAGGCTTGCTGCGGATGTCTTGGCTCTTACGTTTGATGTGCTGTCAGCTTGCACAGATAGGTGGAACAAGTCCTTGAAGTCGTTGTAGATTTGCCTTCCACCTTGCAGCTGATCCTTTCTTGGAGTCCATCCAAGAATTGCGCCATCAATGCTTCTTCATCATCATTGAGCTCCAATCTGTTCCTTAACCTCTCGAACTCTTCATAGTAATCCTCTACTGATCTGGTACCCTGCTTAAGAGTACGAAAACGTCGTTGCAAATCCCTATGAAAGTAAGGTGGAACAAACCTTTGTCGCATGATATCTTTCATGTCGACCCATGAGTCTACGGGCCTCATTCTTTTCCTCCTTCCTTCTGTCAGATACCTCACGATCCCACCAGATGAGGGCATTGTCCGTGAGTTGTGCTACTGCCATTGAGACTCTCCTAGGTCCTGGTTGGTTGTAGTGATCAAAGATATGATCCATTCGGTTCTCCCAATCTAGGTAAGCCTCGGGGTCTACTTTTCCTGCAAAGTTGGAGGAGTTAGTTTAACATCAGGATGAATTACCCGGTTATAGGTGTGTTCATCTCCATCCTCATGACGTCTAGGAGGCATTCTTGGTCTCTGGTGAAGACCATATGGCTCAAAGCCATCATCTTCTGCCTCTGGTTGCCGTGGAGGTCCTCTCGGCCTATGGTGATAGTTATGAGGTTGCGTGTCCTCATCTCCATCTGGCTGGGGTTCCTCCTGTTCAGTGCCGTGTCCTAAGGTACTCAGGACCCTCAGGACGGTCTTGCTCAGCTCTCACGTGCCTTATGGCCTGGAATCTTACTGGTCTCTCCACGCTCCAACCTCTCGCCTATGGATGCGAGGTTGTGTTTGGAGTGTGGTGAACATGGCCATCATGGCTTCAGCTGCGTCTCTATTCTCTTCTCCCATGTGTGCTACAAAGAAAGAAGACAATTAGGATGCTCCTAAATTATTAGGAGAGTTTTTTTTATATGTGGTTTGAAAAAATGCAAAAGGAAAAATTCTAAAGAAAGGAAATTCGAAAAAAAGGAAACTTCCTAGACAACTTGTGCTAGCTGTCCAATTCGAATTCTTTTAGTATCTTTTCTATTTTCTTTTTCTTTTCTTTTTAATTAAACTTAAAAATAAAGGAAATATGATTTAAACAAAAAGGAAAAACGTGAATGCAATGCAAAAGTGAATCTAAACCCTAGTGATACACGTAGAAGGCTAGATGCACTCGGTTTGGAGTTTTGATGTTATTTTTTTGATTTTTCTTGAATGCGACTTAAACTAATGCAAGAACTAAAACCAAAACAAGCAAAAGGATAGAAACAACCTGGTTTAGGAGCTTTAAGCTCTGATACCAAAATGATACAAGCCTTGATTCAAGGATGTATGCTTGTGGGCTGTTTGGAGAAGTTTAGGTGAGAAACTCAACCTTAGACTTCTTGGATAGGGGTTTTTGGGTTGGTATTCGATGGAAAGGTGAAGTGAACCACACGAGAGGTGATGAACCTCGTGATAAATCACAAACATAGAACTAGGAGGGCTGGTCTCAACTAGATTCTAAGCGCACAAGATTCTTGAGAGAAAACTTGTTGGGGAAAAAGTTCTATCTTTATTAATATCAAAAAGGTTGCCGAACTACAATGCTGGAAGGAGCCTTATTAATATGCTCGACAGCTTGACCTACTTGGGTCGACTCAAATAAGAAAAAGGAAAGTTTACAAAAGTGCATAAAAGGAAAAAATACAAAAGTGTATAACCGAAAAAGGACCTATTCCTAAAATGTTCTTGACTCAAAAATGTAAAGCAACTAGATCCTACCCTGCAAAACAGAAAGAGGCATATATTCGAATGTAAACTTACCTTAACTCACCTCAGGCCAAGAAATGGAAGGTGGCCGTCCTTGTGGCACAGCGCCTTGCTCCTAGTCTTCGACTTGGAGTAGGGTTAAATATCTTTGGGCCCTGACCTCTCTTGCCACTAAAGCCCAAGTCTCTGATGTTCCTTGTGTTGTTGAGAAGCCTTTGGACTCTAATTTGCCCTTCTGGCCCATTGTCCTTGGCTGCTCTTCCTCTAGAAGCTTGTCGACCCATAAGCTGAATTTGTGGAAGAGTGCTCTTGATCTGCTTCTTGTCATTGCTCCTGGAGGTACCACTGGTGTAGATACTTCCTCTAAGTGCATGTCCTGGGGCTGGTAGCTCATTGGGTCCGAGTCCTCTTGTGTAGAAGTGGAAGTGTGCGTGTACTCGGCTGGATGGCCTGTACCGGCTGGATTGTGCGCGGTACTGGCCGGAATGACTTCAGGACCGGCCAAGTTGATCCCGGAGTCGGCGGTGTCATCAGGGGGACCGGCGGTGTCATTCACGTCCCCACCAAGTGTGCCGGAAGCTTGGGCCTCTCCGCCGGCGATGTTGACCGGTCTGGTCCTATAGGTCGAAGGTCCGGCGGTACTGTCTGGTCCGGCAGGCGCGCCAGATGGTCCTGCTGTCTCGGGCAAGCTTCCTGGTCGGCCAGTCTGGTCACCTGGCTGGATGTACGACCTGATGTCCTCATCAGGTTCGCATCAATCGGAGGTATTCATCTGGGTCCTTTTTATACCCTGAAAAGGTTAGAGATTTGGAATTATAAATGCATACCTTACTGGTCCGATTCCTTGATCTAGTTGGAGTGGTGTAGGGTGGTACTCAGCTTGACACAACGAAGTGACAAGGTGCAATTTTCTTTGGCCAGCTTCTGTCAGTGGAATAATAGTCTGGTGGCAGTGGTTTGAGTTCTTCAACTTCTGTTTCATTGTCAAAATCATATTCGGAATAGTGTTCATGCCATGTTTCATATCCATTAGAAACATCTACGTCGGACAAGTCTTGGTCATAGTCCAGTGGTTCTGGTTCAAGGTTTTCTCCATATGATTCTTCCCTAAAATCAGTCTCCAAATAGTCTTGATTCCATGACTCTTCTGCATAGTCACACTCGCTGGTGCTTAAGCATTGATCATAGTCGTTGTCTAGACTACAATCAGTTTGTGGTATGCTCATGGTGTCTTCTTCTTCAACATAGTGCTCCATCATTAAATTATGTACTTTGCATGACAATAAGAAGAGATATCAGGCCCAAATCAACAAATAAGGAAACTACACTCTGGTGAATATATGATATTAACACATAAATAGTAGTAAAAGGAAAATCGATACAAGTAAATATTTTGAGGTTGTTCTTTTTTTTTCTTTTGAAACTAACTTTAAAGCAAACTAAAAGACAATATTTGTTTTAGTTTTTGATATTTTAAATTAATTTAGAACGAAAAAACAATATTCTATGAATCTCTCTTTTTTTAACTTTACTAGTAACTAAATTTGAAAATAATAAAATGAGTGATGTTTATACTTTTGGTTTTTTTTCGTATGATGAACTAAATTAAGTAAACATGAAATACATTTTTTTAGCTGGTTTTAGATTTATATGAGAGGAAACAAAAAAACAACAAGAATCAATACAAATGAAGAATAAGAACAAATATTTTTATTTGGTTTTTCGATAAGATGTAAATAACAAAATGCAAATCAAAATCATAAAAGATAAAGGATAAAGGTTGGATGAACACAACCTGGGATAGGAGCTTTTAGCTCTGATACCAAATGATGTAAGATTGAGTATCAATCTCACAAGCGGTACGGCCTTAACTCGCAAGACCTAGGATCTCTCTAGGCTTAAGCGGGCAACAGAACTAAAAGGAGGGGATTTTGATCGAATCACAGGATTAAAGGTTAACCAAGGGAGTTTGAATCTCTCAAACTAACCTGGCCGTGGCTTCAATAAAAAGGAAGTGAATCACACACTTAGTTTCTAAAGAATAAGAACAAGTTCAAAGACAAGGCTTTGAAAAAAATACTTTGTATTCAACTTTTTATTTCAATGGTGGTGTATCTTTACAATGAGGTCGTACTAAGCTTATATAGTGCTCATAGCAACGGTGCTAAACCGAAAAAAAGAGAAAAGAAAATCATACATTTAAAATATATGGATGATGGCCATTAATATCTAGTTGGACCAACAAG
>JAENJI010000012.1:18322077-18506167 GCA_018901935.1 Pugionium cornutum | reverse complement strand
CTTACCATAAGCTATAGTTACTTGTCCTAGACATGGTTCAATGTTCTTTAACAACCTAGCATTGCTAATCATATTGTGAGAAGCACCCGAATCCACTACCAACTTATTATCTAGTTTATCAAGCAATTTATGGGAGTAGAGTGTGATACCGGAGAGTTTTGAGGCATATGCCTTGATGAGATCCTCCAAGTCACTCTTCTTAGCATACTCCATGGATACATTCATAGCTACCTCCCCTCCTTGGTTGGTTGAACTTGCCGGTTCAGTAACAACCTTTTTAGAGATGTTAGCCTTTGAATCCTTGAACCGGTTTGGATCGAGATGAGGATGAAGTATCCAGCACTTGTCCTTGATGTGGCCATTCCTCTTACAATGTTCACACATTACACTCTTCCTATCCTCTTGCTTAAACATGCTCTTGTTGGCCATGACTAGTTCTCCTTTTCCACCAAACAAACGAATGTTGCCTTGCTCCTTCTGAATCCGTGAGCACACCTCTTCGAAATCAGGGAGTTTTGGCTCTCTTAGGATGGACTTAATCACATCTTTAAAGGCTGGATTTAGGTTGAGAAGGAGCCCAAATATCTTGTCTTGTTCCTTTCTTTCATTAAGCACCTTTGGATCCATAGAACTTGGTCTCAACATGTCAAGCTCGGACCATGTTGATTGGAACTTGCCTAGGAACTTTGTGAACTCCATATCCTCTTGGTGTAGATCATTGAGAGCCTTCTTAACCTCATACACACGGCTGAGATTTGAAACATCCCCATACACCCTCTTGAGAGTTCCGGTTCCTTCAATTGGAATACTCTTACCATAAGCTATAGTTACTTGTCCTAGACATGGTTCAATGTTCTTTAACAACCTAGCATTGCTAATCATATTGTGAGAAGCACCCGAATCCACTACCAACTTATTATCTAGTTTATCAAGCAATTTATGGGAGTAGAGTGTGATACCGGAGAGTTTTGAGGCATATGCCTTGATGAGATCCTCCAAGTCACTCTTCTTAGCATACTCCATCTATACATTCATAGCTAGCTCCCCTCCTTGGTTGGATGAACTTGCTGGTTCAGTAACAACCTTTTGAGAGATGTTAGCCTTCGAATCCTTGAACCGGTTTGGCTTGAGTTGAGGATGAAGTATCCAGCACTTGTCCTTGATGTGGCCATTCCTCTTAAAATGCTCACACATCACACTCTTCCTATCCTCTTGCTTAAACATGTTTCTGTTGGCCATGACTAGTTCTCCTTTACCACCAACCAAACCAATGTTGCCTTGCTCCTTTTGAATCCCTGAGCATGCCTCTTCCAAATCAGGGAGTTTTGGCTCTCTCAGGATTGACTTAATCACATCCTTAAAGGATGTATTTAGGTTGAGAAGGAGCCAAAATATCTTGTCTTGTTCCTTCCTTTCATTAAGCACCTTTGGATCCATAGAACTAGGTCTCAACATGTCAAGCTCGGACCATGTTGACTAGAACTTGCCTAGGAACTTTGTGAACTCCATATCGTTTTGGTGTAGATCATTGAGAGCCTTCTTAACCTCATACACACGGCTGAGATTTGAAACATCCCCATACACCCTCTTGAGAGTGTCCCAAAGAGACTTGGCGGTTTCACAATGTGAATAAGCTTCAAGAATGGATGGGTCCAATGAATTTTGGAGGAATCCAACGACTGATTGATCTTCTTGGAACCACCTAGCTTCTTCTTTTCTTGTTGTCTCATCCTTCTTCTCCTGTGGATCATATATAGATGGAGTATTATCCTCCAAGATGTAATTCCAAAGTCCTTTGCTACAAATGGCTGTCTTGATGGTTCTTGGCCATAATGTGTAGTTCAAGCCTTTGAGAACAACTGGTATCACCGTAGGTTTCAGGCTGGAACTGATTTGAACTGTATCATCCATTGTTAGGCTTTGAAGAGCTCAAAGGAAGCAGCTTTTATGGTTGAATAAAACCGTGAGTTTTTAGTCTAAAGACTGAGAGATTTTTGACAGAATTTTAGATTAGAAACTCAGTGATTTTAGTAGAAAAGATAAGATAATGACCTTATGCTCTGATACCATGAAAGAATATTGAGATTAGAGAGGAGAAATGTGAAGAATTAAATCTGGAAACCCAAAGAGAACTATGAGAAAATGAGAAATGTCTTAGACTTATGGAGAAGAATCTCGTCAGAGTTTAATCATACATTGAGTCTTTACAGCCCTTTTATAGAGAATCGAATGCCCACATTAAGCTAGATAAATTTTATATATTTTGACAAAATTTGAGACACAAGTAGAGAGGACAAACTGCGTGATGCCATTATTTAGGCTTCATTTATAAGCCTTTACTTAATGAGCAACAATGATCAGTGTAAAATGATCACTTTAATTGGCCGATCAACTTGACAAATCCGCACTAAATCGTTTGTAAATTTTGAGTTAGGACTCAGAATAACACAAAATCAGTTTCCACGTTAATCTAGATCAAGTCTGTTTAATTTGACAAAATTTGAGGCAGAAATAGAGAACACAAACCGTCCAAGTAATCCAATCTATCCCAAAGCACGTGATGCCATGTTTTATGATTCATTTATAAGCCTTCACTAAATGAGCAACAAGGATCAGTTTAGAATATTCACTTTAACTAGATGATCAACTTGACATGTACGCAATAAATCGTCCATAACTTTTGATTTAGAGCTTAAAAACACACGAATCAAATCCCCACGTTAAGCTCGCAAAATTTTCATTATTGTAGCAAAATTTAAGACAGCAATAGATACAACAAAGCGTCCAAGTAATCCAATCTATCCCAAACCATGTGATGCCATTGTTTATGTTTCATTTATTAGCCTTTACTAAATGAGCACCAAGGATAAGTTTAGAATGATCACTTTAACCGGCCGATCAACTTGACATATACGCACTATATCGTCCGTAACTTTTTATTGGGAGTTCAAAACACACGAATCAAATGCCCACGTTAAGTTTGCTCAATTTTCTATACTATAACAAAATTTAAGACATAAATAGATACGACAAAGCGTCCAAGTAATCCAATCTATCCAAAACTATGTGATGCCATGTATTATGCTTAATTTATAAGCCTTTACTCAATGAGCACCAATGATCAGTTTAGAATGATGACTTTAACTGGTCGATAAACTTGACATGTCCGATCTAAATCTTCCGTAACATTTGATCTAGAGCTCAGAATGACACGAATCCAATGCCCACGTTAATCTAGCTCAATTTCAATATTGTGAAAAAATTTGAGACAGAAATAGATACGAAACAGCGCCCAAGTAATCCAATCCCTCTTAAACTGTGTGATGCCTTGCATTGTTTTTCATTTATAAGATTTTACTCTATGAGCACCAATGATCAGTTTAGAATTTTCACTTTAACTGGCTGATCAACTTGACATGTCTACACCAAATCCTCTGTAACTTTTGATTTAGAGCTCAAAATGACACGAATCCAATGCCTACGTTAAACTAGCTCAATTCTCTATATTTGGACAAAATTTGAGACAGAAATAGATACAACAAAGCATCCAAGTATTCCAATGTATCCAAAACTATGTGATGCCATGGATTATGGTTCATGTATAAGCCTTTACTCAATGAGCACCAATGATCAGTTTAGAATGATGACTTTAACTGGCCGATAACCTTAACATGTGCGCACTAAATCATCCGTAACTTTTGATTTAGAGCACTGAATGAAACGAATCCAATGTTAACGTTAAGCTAGCTCAATTTCTATATTGTGACAAAAATTGAGACAAAAATAGATACGACAAAGCGTCCAAGTAATCCAATCCATCCCAAACTGCGTGATGCCATGCATTATTTTTTGTTTATAAAGTTTTACTTAACGAGCACCAATGATCAGTTTAAAATGATCATTTTAACATGCCGATCAATTTGTCATGTCTGCACCTAATCGTCCATAACTTTGGATTTATAGCTCAGAATGCCATGAATCCATGCCAACATTAAGCTAGTTCAATTTTCAATATTTTGGCTAGATTTGGGACTGAATTAGATACGACAAAGCATCCAAGTATTCCAATCTATCCCAAACTGTGCGATAACATGAGTTATGCTTCATTTATAAGCTTCTACTCAATGAGCACCAATGATCAGGTTAGAATGATCACATTAACTGGCCGATCAACTTCACATGTTTGCACTAAATCGTTTGTAACTTTGATTTACAGCTCATAATGATACGAATCCAATGCCCACATTACAAAATTGGAGACCGAACTAGATACGACAAAGCGTCAAAGCAATACAATCTATCCAAAACTGCACGATGCCATGCCTAATGCTTCATTTATAAGCCTTTACTCAATAAGCACCACTGATTAGTTTAGAGTGATCTCTTTAAGTGGCCGATCAACTAGACATATCCGCACTAAATCATCCATAACAGCCGAAACTGTTTGATGCCATGCATTATGCTTCATTTATAAGCTTTTACTCAATGAGCATTAATAATCAGTTTAGAAATATCATATTAACTGACCGATCAACTTGACATGTCCGCAGTAAATTGTTCGTACCTCTTGATTTGACCTCTTAATGACACTAATCGAATGCCCACATTAAGCTAGATAAATTTTATATATTTTGACAAAATTTGAGACACAAGTAGAGACGACAAATTGTCCAAAAAATCCAAACTATCCCAAACTGAGTGGTGCCATGCATTATGCTTCATTTATAAGCATTTACTCAATGAGCACCAATGATCAGTTTATAATGATGACTTTAACTGCCGATAACCTTGAAATGTGTGCACTAAATCATCCTTAACTTTTGATTTAGACACTAATCCAATGCCAACATTAAGCTAGCTCAATTTCTATATTGTGACAAAAATTGAGACAAAAATAGATACGAAAAAGCGTTCGAATAATCCAATCCATCCCAATTTGTGTGATATCATGCATTATTTTTCGTTTATAATCTTTTACTCAATGAGTACCAATGATCAGTTTAGAATGATCATTTTAACTGGCCGATCAACATAGCATATATGCACTAAATCATCAATAACTTTTGTTTCATAGCTCAGAATGACACGAATCCATGCCAACATTAAGCTATTTCAATTTTCAATATTTTGGAGAGATTTGGGACTGAACTAGATACGACAAAGTGTCCAAGTAATCCAATCTATCACAAACTGTGTGATAACATGCCTTATGCTTCATTTATAAGCCTTTACTCAATGAGCACCAATGAGAAGTTTAGAATGATCACTTTAACTGGCCGACCAACTTCACATGTCTGCACTAAATCGTTTGTAACTTTTTATTTAGAGCTCAAAATGATACAAATCCAATACCCACATTACAAAAATTGAGATGGAATTAGATACGACCAAGCGTCCAAGTAATCCAATCTATCCAAAACTGCACGATGCCATGCCTAATGCTTCATTTATAAGCCTTTACTTAATGAGCACCACTGATCAGTTTAGAATGATCTCTTTAAATGGCCGATCAACTTGACATGTCCGCACTAAATCATCCGTAACAGACGAAACTGTTTGATACCATGTACTATGCTTCATTTATTAGCTTTTACTCAATGAGCACCAATCATCAGTTTTGAAATATCATATTAACTGACCGATCAACTTGACATGTCCGCAGTAAGTTGTACGTGACACGAATCGAATGCCCACATTAAGCTAGATAAATTTTATATATTTTGACAAAATTTGAGACATAAGTACAGACGACAAGGCGTCCAAGTAATCCAATCTATCCCAAACTTCGTGACGCCATTATTTAGGCTTCATTTATAAGCCTTTACTTAATGAGCAGCAATGATCAGTTTAAAATGATCACTTTAATTGGCCGATCAACTTTACGAATCCGCATTAAATCGTCCGTAACTTTTGATTTAGAACTCAGAATAACACAAAATCAGTTTCCACGTTAAGCTAGATCAATTCCGTATATTTTGACAAAATTTGAGACAGAGATAGAGAACACAAACCATCCAAGTAATCCAATCTATCCCAAACCACGTGATGCCACGCTTTATGCTTCTTTTATAACCCTTTACTAAATGAGCAACAAGGATCAGTTTAGAATGATCACTTTAACTAACTCATCAACTTGACATTTACGCACTAAATAATCCATACCTTTTGATTTAGAGCTCAAAAACACACGAATCAAATGCCCACATTAAGCTTGCTAAATTTTCTATATTGTAGGAAAATTTATGACAGAAATAGATACGAGAAAGCGTCCAGGTAATACAATCTATCCCAAACTGTGTGATGCCATTATTTAGGCTTCATTTATAAGCGTTTAGTTAATGAGCACCAATGATAAGTTTAGAATGATCACTTTAACTGGCCGATCAACTTGACAAATCCGCACTAAATCATCCGTAACTTTTGATTTGGAAATCAGAATTACACAAAAATCAGTGTCCACGATAAGCTAGATCAATTCTCTATAATTTGAGAAAATTTGAGACAAAGATAGAGACGACCAAGTGTCCAAGTAATCCAATCTATCCCAAACCATGTGATGCCGTTGTTTATGCTTCATTTATTAGCCTTTACTAAATGAGCACCAAGAATCAGTTTAGAATGATCACTTTAACTGGACGATCAACTTGACATGTACACACTAAATCGTCAGTAACATTTGATCTAGAGATCAGAATTACACGAATCCAATGCCCACGTTAATCTAGCCCAATTTCTATATTGTGAAAAAAATTTGAGACAGAAATAGACACGACAAAGCGCCCAAGTAATCCAATCCATCCCAAACTGTGTGATGCCTTGCATTGTTTTTCATTTACAAGATTTTGGTCAATGAGCACCAATGATCATTTTAGAATTATCACTTTAACTGCCTGATCAACATGACATGTCTAAACTAAATCCTCTGTAAGTTTTGATTTAGATCTCAAAATGACACGAATCCAATGCCTACGTTAAGCTAGCTCAATTCTCTATATTTTGAGAAAATTTGAGGCATAAATAGATACGACAAAGCATCCAAGTAATCCAATGTATCCAAAACTATGTGATGCCATGCATTATGCTTCATTTATAAGCATTTACTCAATGAGCATCAATGATCAGTTTATAATGATGACTTTAACTGCCGATAACCTTGACATGTGCGCACTAAATCATCCTTAACTTTTGATTTAGACACGAATCCAATGCCAACATTAAGCTAGCTCAATTTCTATATTGTGACAAAAATTGAGACAAAAATAGATACGACAAAGCATTCGAATAATCCAATCCATCCCAATTTGTGTGATATCATACATTATTTTTCGTTTATAATCTTTTACTCAATGACTACCAATGATCAGTTTAGAATGATCATTTTAACTGGCCGATCAACTTAGCATATATGCACTAAATCATCAATAACTATTGTTTCATAGCTCAGAATGACACGAATCCATGCCAACATTAAGTTATCTCAATTTTCAATATTTTGGAGAGATTTGGGACTGAACTAGATACGACAAAGCGTCCAAGTAATCCAATCTATCACAAACTGTGTGATAACATGCCTTATGCTTCATTTATAAGCCTTTACTCAATGAGCACCAATGATAAGTTTAGAATGATCACTTTAACTGGCCGACCAACTTCACATGTCTGTCCTAAATCGTTTGTATTTTTTTATTTAGAGCTCAAAATGATACAAATCCAATACCCACATTACAAAAATTGAGACTGAACTTGATACGACAAAGCGTCCAAGTAATCCAATCTATCCAAAAACTGCACGATGCCATGCCTAATGCTTCATTTATAAGCCTTTACTTAATGAGCACCACTGATCAGTTTAGAATGATCTCTTTAAGTGGCCGATCAACTTGACATGTCCGCACTAAATCATCCGTAACAGCCGAAACTGCTTGATGCCATGTATTATGCTTCATTTATAAGCTTTTACTCAATGAGCACCAATCATCAGTTTTGAAATATCATATTAACTGACCGATCAACTTGACATGTCCTTAGCAAGTTGTACGTACCTCTTGATTTGAACTTATAATGACACGAATCGAATGCCCACATTAAGCTAGATAAATGTTATATATTTTGACAAAATTTGAGACACAAGTACAGACGACAAGGCGTCCAAGTAATCCAATCTATCCCAAACTTCGTGATGCCATTATTTAGGCTTCATTTATAAGCCTTTACTTAATGAGCAGCAATGATCAGTTTAAAATGATCACTTTAATTGGCCGATCAACTTGACAAATCCGCATTAAATCGTCCGTAACTTTTGATTTAGAACTCAGAATAACACAAAATCAGTTTCCACGTTAAGATAGATCAATTCCGTATATTTTGACAAAATTTGAGACAGAGATAGAGAACACAAACCATCCAAGTAATCCAATCTATCCCAAACCACGTGATGCCACGCTTTATGCTTCTTTTATAAGCCTTTACTAAATGAGCAACAAGGATCAGTTTAGAATGATCACTTTAACTAACTCATCAACTTGACATTTACGCACTAAATAATCCATAACTTTTGATTTAGAGCTCAAAAACACACGAATCAAATGCCCACATTAAGCTTGCTAAATTTTCTATATTGTAAGAAAATTTAAGACAGAAATAGATACGAGAAAGCGTCCAAGTAATACAATCTATCCCAAACTGCGTGATGCCATTATTTAGGCTTCATTTATAAGCATTTAGTTAATGAGCACCAATGATAAGTTTAGAATGATCACTTTAACTGGCCGATCAACTTGACAAATCCGCACTAAATCATCCGTAACTTTTGATTTAGAAATCAGAATAACACAAAAATCAGTGTCCACGATAAGCTAGATCAATTCTGTATAATTTGAGAAAATTTGAGACAAAAATAGAGACGACAAAGCGTCCAAGTAATCCAATCTATCCCAAACCATGTGATGCCATTGTTTATGCTTCATTTATTAGCCTTTACTAAATGAGCACCAAGAATCAGTTTAGAATGATCACTTTAACTGGCCGATCAACTTGACATGTACACACTAAATCGTCCGTAGCTTTTGATCTAGAGATCAGAATTACGCGAATCCAATGCCCACGTTAATCTAGCCCAATTTCTATATTGTGAAAAAATTTGAGACAGAAATAGATACGACACAGTGCCCAAGTAATCCAAGCCATCCCAAACTGCGTGATGCCTTGCATTGTTTTTCATTTACAAGATTTTAGTCAATGAGCACCAATGATCATTTTAGAATTATCACTTTAACTGCCTGATCAACATGACATGTCTAAACTAAATCCTCTGTAAATTTTGATTGAGATCTCAAAATGACACGAATCCAAAGCCTACGTTAAGCTAGCTCAATTCTCTATATTTTGAGAAAATTTGAGGCATAAATAGATACGACAAAGCATCCAAGTAATCCAATGTGTCCAAAACTATGTAATGCCATGCATTATGCTTGATTTATAAGCATTTACTCAATGAGCATCAATGATCAGTTTATAATGATGACTTTAACTGCCGATAACCTTGACATGTGCGCACTAAATCATCCTTAAATTTTGATTTAGACACGAATCCAATGCCAACATTAAGCTAGCTCAATTTCTATATTGTGACAAAAATTGAGACAAAAATAGATACGACAAAGCGTTCGAATAATCCAATCCATCCCAATTTGTGTGATATCATGCATTATTTTTCGTTTATAATCTTTTACTCAATGAGTACCAATGATCAGTTTAGAATGATCATTTTAACTGGCCGATCCACTTAGCATATATGCACTAAATCATCAATAACTTTTGTTTCATAGCTCAGAATGACACGAATCCATGCCAACATTAAGCTATTTCAATTTTCAATATTTTGGAGAGATTTGGGACTGAACTAGATACGACAAAGCGTCCAAGTAATCCAATCTATCACAAACTGTGTGATAACATGCCTTATGCTTCATTTATAAGCCTTTACTCAATGAGCACCAATGATAAGTTTAGAATGATCACTTTAACTGGCCGACCAACTTCACATGTCTGCACTAAATCGTTTGTAACTTTTTATTTAGAGCTCAAAATGATACAAATCCAATACCCACATTACAAAAATTGAGACAGAACTAGATACGACCAAGCGTCCAAGTAATCCAATCTATCCAAAACTGCACGATGCCATGCCTAATGCTTCATTTATAAGCCTTTACTTAAAGAGCACCACTGATCAGTTTAGAATGATCTCTTTAAATTGCCGATCAACTTGACATGTCCGCACTAAATCATCCGTAACAGCCGAAACTGTTTGATGCCATGTACTATGCTTCATTTATAAGCTTTTACTCAATGAGCACCAATCATCAGTTTTGAAATATCATATTAACTGACCGATCAACTTGACATCTCCGCGGTAAGTTGTACGTACCTCTTGATTTGAACTCATAATAACACGAATCGAATGCCCACATTAAGCTAGATAAATTTAATATATTTTGACAAAATTTGAGACACAAGTACATACGACAAGGCGTCCAAGTAATCCAATCTATCCCAAACTTCATGATGCCATTATTTAGGCTTCATTTATAAGCCTTTACTTAATGAGCAGCAATGATCAGTTTAAAATGATCACTTTAATTGGCCGATAAACTTGACAAATCCGCATTAAATCGTCCGTAACTTTTGATTTAGAACTCAGAATAACACAAAATCAGTTTCCACGTTAAGCTAGATCAACTCCATATATTTTGACAAAATTTGAGACAGAGATAGAGAACACAAACCATCCAAGTAATCCAATCTATCCCAAACCACGTGATGCCATGCTTTATGCTTCTTTTATAAGCCTTTACTAAATGAGCAACAAGAATCAGTTTAGAATGATCACTTTAACTAACTCATCAGCTTGACATTTACGCACTAAATAATCCATAACTTTTGATTTAGAGCTCAAAAACACACGAATCAAATGCCCACATTAAGCTTGCTAAATTTTCTATATTGTAAGAAAATTTAAGACAGAAATAGATACGAGAAAGCGTCCAAGTAATACATTCTATCCCAAACTGCGTGATGCCATTATTTAGGCTTCATTTATAAGCCTTTAGTTAATGAGCACCAATGATAAGTTTAGAATGATCACTTTAACTGGCCGATCAACTTGACAAATCCGCACTAAATCATCCGTAACTTTTTATTTAGAAATCAGAATAACACAAAAATCAATGTCCACGATAAGCTACATCAATTCTGTATAATTTATGAAAATTTGAGACAAAAATAGAGACGACAAAGCGTCCAAGTAATCCAATCTATCCCAAACCATGTGATGCCATTGTTTATGCTTCATTTATTAGCCTTTACTAAATGAGCACCAAGAATCAGTTTAGAATGATCACTTTAACTGGCCGATCAATTTGACATGTACACACTAAATCGTCTATAACATTTGATCTAGAGATCAGAATTACACGAATCCAATGCCCACGTTAATCTAGCCCAATTTCTATATTGTGAAAAAATTTGAGACAGAAATAGATACGACACAGCGCCCAAGTAATCCAATCCATCCCAAACTGCGTGATGCCTTGCATTGTTTTTCATTTACAAGATTTTATTCAATGAGCACCAATGATCATTTTAGAATTATCACTTTAACTGCCTGATCAACATGACATGTCTAAACTAAATCCTCTGTAAATTTTGATTGAGATCTCAAAATGACACGAATCCAATGCCTACGTTAAGCTAGCTCAATTCTCTATATTTTGAGAAAATTTGAGGCATAAATAGATACGACAAAGCATCCAAGTAATCCAATGTGTCCAAAACTATGTGATGCCATGCA
Organism: Pugionium cornutum; assembly: GCA_018901935.1. NCBI lineage: Eukaryota > Viridiplantae > Streptophyta > Magnoliopsida > Brassicales > Brassicaceae > Pugionium > Pugionium cornutum. The sequence goes on along the minus strand of JAENJI010000012.1, from coordinate 18,494,316 downwards.
TTATGCTTCATCTATAAGCATTTACTCAATGAGCATCAATGATCAGTTTATAATGATGACTTTAACTGCAGATAACCTTGACATGTGCGCACTAAATCATCCTTCACTTTTGATTTAGACACGAATCCAATGCCAACATTAAGCTAGCTCAATTTCTATATTGTGACAAAAATTGAGACAAAAATAGATACGACAAAGCATTCGAATAATCCAATCCATCCCAATTTGTGTGATATCATGCATTATTTTTCCTTTATAATCTTTTACTCAATGAGTACCAATGATCAGTTTAGAATGATCATTTTAACTGGCCGATCAACTTAGCATATATGCACTAAATCATCAATAACTATTGTTTCATAGCTCAGAATGACACGAATCCATGCCAACATTAAGCTATCTCAATTTTCAATATTTTGGAGAGATTTGGGACTGAACTAGATACGACAAAGCGTCCAAGTAATCCAATCTATCACAAACTGTGTGATAACATGCCTTATGCTTCATTTATAAGCCTTTACTCAATGACCACCAATGATAAGTTTAGAATGATCACTTTAACTGGCCGACCAACTTCACATGTCTGCACTAAATCGTTTGTAACTTTTTATTTAGAGCTCAAAATGATACAAATCCAATACCCACATTACAAAAATTGAGACGGAACTAGATACGACAAAGCGTCCAAGTAATCCAATCTATCCAAAAACTGCACGATGCCATGCCTAATGTTTCATTTATAAGCCTTTACTTAATGAGCACCACTGATCAGTTTAGAATGATCTCTTTAAGTGGCCGATCAACTTGACATGTCCGCACTAAATCATCCGTAACAGCCGAAACTGTTTGATGCCATGTACTATGCTTCATTTATAAGCTTTTACTCAATGAGCACCAATCATCAGTTTTGAAATATCATATTAACTGACCGATCAACTTGACATGTCTGCAGTAAGTTGTACGTACCTCTTGATTTGAACTCATAATGACACGAATCGAATGCCCACATTAAGCTAGATAAATTTTATATATTTTGACAAAATTTGAGACACAAGTACAGACGACAAGGCGTCCAAGTAATCCAATCTATCCCAAACTTCGTGATGCCATTATTTAGGCTTCATTTATAAGCCTTTACTTAATGAGCAGCAATGATCAGTTTAAAATGATCACTTTAATTGGCCGATCAACTTGACAAATCCGCATTAAATCGTCCGTAACTTTTGATTTAGAACTCAGAATAACACAAAATCAGTTTCCACGTTAAGCTAGATCAATTCCGTATATTTTGACAAAATTTGAGACAGAGATAGAGAACACAAACCATCCAAGTAATCCAATCTATCCCAAACCACGTGATGCCACGCTTTATGCTTCTTTTATAAGCCTTTACTAAATGAGCAACAAGGCTCAGTTTAGAATGATCACTTTAACTAACTCATCAACTTGACATTTACGCACTAAATAATCCATAACTTTTGATTTAGAGCTCAAAAACACACGAATCAAATGCCCACATTAAGCTTGCTAAATTTTCTATATTGTAAGAAAATTTAAGACAGAAATAGATACGAGAAAGCGTCCAAGTAATACAATCTATCCCAAACTGCGTGATGCCATTATTTAGGCTTTATTTATAAGCCTTTAGTTAATGAGCACCAATGATAAGTTTAGAATGATCACTTTAACTGGCCGATCAACTTGACAAATCCGCACTAAATCATTCGTAACTTTTTATTTAGAAATCAGAATAACACAAAAATCAATGTCCACGATAAGCTACATCAATTCTGTATAATTTATGAAAATTTGAGACAAAAATAGAGACGACAAAGCGTCCAAGTAATCCAATCTATCCCAAACCATGTGATGCCATTGTTTATGCTTCATTTATTAGCCTTTACTAAATGAGCACCAAGAATCAGTTTAGAATGATCACTTTAACTGGCCGATCAATTTGACATGTACACACTAAATCGTCTATAACATTTGATCTAGAGATCAGAATTACACGAATCCAATGCCCACGTTAATCTAGCCCAATTTCTATATTGTGAAAAAATTTGAGACAGAAATAGATACGACACAGTGCCCAAGTAATCCAAGCCATCCCAAACTGCGTGATGCCTTGCATTGTTTTTCATTTACAAGATTTTAGTCAATGAGCACCAATGATCATTTTAGAATTATCACTTTAACTGCCTGATCAACATGACATGTCTAAACTAAATCCTCTGTAAATTTTGATTGAGATCTCAAAATGACACGAATCCAATGCCTACGTTAAGCTAGCTCAATTCTCTATATTTTGAGAAAATTTGAGGCATAAATAGATACGACAAAGCATCCAAGTAATCCAATGTGTCCAAAACTATGTAATGCCATGCATTATGCTTGATTTATAAGCATTTACTCAATGAGCATCAATGATCAGTTTATAATGATGACTTTAACTGCCGATAACCTTGACATGTGCGCACTAAATCATCCTTAAATTTTGATTTAGACACGAATCCAATGCCAACATTAAGCTAGCTCAATTTCTATATTGTGACAAAAATTGAGACAAAAATAGATACGACAAAGCGTTCGAATAATCCAATCCATCCCAATTTGTGTGATATCATGCATTATTTTTCGTTTATAATCTTTTACTCAATGAGTACCAATGATCAGTTTAGAATGATCATTTTAACTGGCCGATCCACTTAGCATATATGCACTAAATCATCAATAACTTTTGTTTCATAGCTCAGAATGACACGAATCCATGCCAACATTAAGCTATTTCAATTTTCAATATTTTGGAGAGATTTGGGACTGAACTAGATACGACAAAGCGTCCAAGTAATCCAATCTATCACAAACTGTGTGATAACATGCCTTATGCTTCATTTATAAGCCTTTACTCAATGAGCACCAATGATAAGTTTAGAATGATCACTTTAACTGGCCGACCAACTTCACATGTCTGCACTAAATCGTTTGTAACTTTTTATTTAGAGCTCAAAATGATACAAATCCAATACCCACATTACAAAAATTGAGACAGAACTAGATACGACCAAGCGTCCAAGTAATCCAATCTATCCAAAACTGCACGATGCCATGCCTAATGCTTCATTTATAAGCCTTTACTTAATGAGCACCACTGATCAGTTTAGAATGATCTCTTTAAATGGCCGATCAACTTGACATGTCCGCACTAAATCATCCGTAACAGCCGAAACTGTTTGATGCCATGTACTATGCTTCATTTATAAGCTTTTACTCAATGAGCACCAATCATCAGTTTTGAAATATCATATTAACTGACCGATCAACTTGACATCTCCGCGGTAAGTTGTACGTACCTCTTGATTTGAACTCATAATGACACGAATCGAATGCCCACATTAAGCTAGATAAATTTAATATATTTTGACAAAATTTGAGATACAAGTACATACGACAAGGCGTCCAAGTAATCCAATCTATCCCAAACTTCGTGATGCCATTATTTAGGCTTCATTTATAAGCCTTTACTTAATGAGCAGCAATGATCAGTTTAAAATGATCACTTTAATTGGCCGATCAACTTGACAAATCCGCATTATATCGTCCTTAACTTTTGATTTAGAACTCAGAATAACACAAAATCAGTTTCCACGTTAAGCTAGATCAATTCCATATATTTTGACAAAATTTGAGACAGAGATAGAGAACACAAACCATCCAAGTAATCCAATCTATCCCAAACCACGTGATGCCACGCTTTATGCTTCTTTTATAAGCCTTTACTAAATGAGCAACAAGGCTCAGTTTAGAATGATCACTTTAACTAACTCATCAACTTGACATTTACGCACTAAATAATCCATAACTTTTGATTTAGAGCTCAAAAACACACGAATCAAATGCCCACATTAAGCTTGCTAAATTTTCTATATTGTAAGAAAATTTAAGACAGAAATAGATACGAGAAAGCGTCCAAGTAATACATTCTATCCCAAACTGCGTGATGCCATTATTTAGGCTTCATTTATAAGCCTTTAGTTAATGAGCACCAATGATAAGTTTAGAATGATCACTTTAACTGGCCGATCAACTTGACAAATCCGCACTAAATCATCCGTAACTTTTTATTTAGAAATCAGAATAACACAAAAATCAATGTCCACGATAAGCTACATCAATTCTGTATAATTTATGAAAATTTGAGACAAAAATAGAGACGACAAAGCGTCCAAGTAATCCAATCTATCCCAAACCATGTGATGCCATTGTTTATGCTTCATTTATTAGCCTTTACTAAATGAGCACCAAGAATCAGTTTAGAATGATCACTTTAACTGGCCGATCAACTTGACATGTACACACTAAATCGTCGTAACATTTGATCTAGAGATCAGAATTACACGAATCCAATGCCCACGTTAATCTAGCCCAATTTCTATATTGTGAAAAAATTTGAGACAGAAATAGATACGACACAGCGCCCAAGTAATCCAATCCATCCCAAACTGCGTGATGCCTTGCATTGTTTTTCATTTACAAGATTTTATTCAATGAGCACCAATGATCATTTTAGAATTATCACTTTAACTGCCTGATCAACATGACATGTCTAAACTAAATCCTCTGTAAATTTTGATTGAGATCTCAAAATGACACGAATCCAATGCCTACGTTAAGCTAGCTCAATTCTCTATATTTTGAGAAAATTTGAGGCATAAATAGATACGACAAAGCATCCAAGTAATCCAATGCGTCCAAAACTATGTGATGCCATGCATTATGCTTCATTTATCAGCATTTACTCAATGAGCATCAATGATCTGTTTATAATGATGACTTTAACTGCCGATAACCTTGACATGTGCGCACCAAATCATCCTTAACTTTTGATTTAGACACGAATCCAATGCCAACATTAAGCTAGCTCAATTTCTATATTGTGACAAAAATTGAGACAAAATAGATACGATAAAGCGTTCGAATAATCCAATCCATCCCAATTTGTGTGATATCATGCATTATTTTTCGTTTATAATCTTTTACTCAATGAGTACCAATGATCAGTTTAGAATGATCATTTTAACTGGCCGATCCACTTAGCATATATGCACTAAATCATCAATAACTTTAGTTTCATAGCTCAGAATGACACGAATCCGTGCCAACATTAAGCTATTTCAATTTTCAATATTTTGGAGAGATTTGGGACTGAACTAATACGACAAAGCGTCCAAGTAATCCAATCTATCACAAACTGTGTGATAACATGCCTTATGCTTCATTTATAAGCCTTTACTCAATGACCACCAATGATAAGTTTAGAATGATCACTTTAACTGGCCGACCAACTTCACATGTCTGCACTAAATCGTTTGTAACTTTTTATTTAGAGCTCAAAATGATACAAATCCAATACCCACATTACAAAAATTGAGACAGAACTAGATACGACCAAGCGTCCAAGTAATCCAATCTATCCAAAACTGCACGATGCCATGCCTAATGCTTCATTTATAAGCCTTTACTTAATGAGCACCACTGATCAGTTTAGAATGATCTCTTTAAATGGCCGATCAACTTGACATGTCCGCACTAAATCATCCGTAACAGCCGAAACTGTTTGATGCCATGTACTATGCTTCATTTATAAGCTTTTACTCAATGAGCACCAATCATCAGTTTTGAAATATCATATTAACTGACCGATCAACTTGACATCTCCGCGGTAAGTTGTACGTAGCTCTTGATTTGAACTCATAATGACACGAATCGAATGCCCACATTAAGCTAGATAAATTTAATATATTTTGACGAAATTTGAGATACAAGTACATACGACAAGGCGTCCAAGTAATCCAATCTATCCCAAACTTCGTGATGCCATTATTTAGGCTTCATTTATAAGCCTTTACTTAATGAGCAGCAATGATCAGTTTAAAATGATCACTTTAATTGGCCGATCAACTTGACAAATCCGCATTATATCGTCCTTAACTTTTGATTTAGAACTCAGAATAACACAAAATCAGTTTCCACGTTAAGCTAGATCAATTCCATATATTTTGACAAAATTTGAGACAGAGATAGAGAACACAAACCATCCAAGTAATCCAATCTATCCCAAACCACGTGATGCCACGCTTTATGCTTCTTTTATAAGCCTTTACTAAATGAGCAACAAGGCTCAGTTTAGAATGATCACTTTAACTAACTCATCAACTTGACATTTACGCACTAAATAATCCATAACTTTTGATTTAGAGCTCAAAAACACACGAATCAAATGCCCACATTAAGCTTGCTAAATTTTCTATATTGTAAGAAAATTTAAGACAGAAATAGATACGAGAAAGCGTCCAAGTAATACATTCTATCCCAAACTGCGTGATGCCATTATTTAGGCTTCATTTATAAGCCTTTAGTTAATGAGCACCAATGATAAGTTTAGAATGATCACTTTAACTGGCCGATCAACTTGACAAATCCGCACTAAATCATTCGTAACTTTTTATTTAGAAATCAGAATAACACAAAAATCAATGTCCACGATAAGCTACATCAATTCTGTATAATTTATGAAAATTTGAGACAAAAATAGAGACGACAAAGCGTCCAAGTAATCCAATCTATCCCAAACCATGTGATGCCATTGTTTATGCTTCATTTATTAGCCTTTACTAAATGAGCACCAAGAATCAGTTTAGAATGATCACTTTAACTGGCCGATCAACTTGACATGTACACACTAAATCGTCTGTAACATTTGATCTAGAGATCAGAATTACACGAATCCAATGCCCACGTTAATCTAGCCCAATTTCTATATTGTGAAAAAATTTGAGACAGAAATAGATACGACACAGTGCCCAAGTAATCCAATCCATCCCAAACTGCGTGATGCCTTGCATTGTTTTTCATTTACAAGATTTTATTCAATGAGCACCAATGATCATTTTAGAATTATCACTTTAACTGCCAAATCAACATGACATGTCTAAACTAAATCCTCTGTAAATTTTGATTGAGATCTCAAAATGACACGAATCCAATGCCTACGTTAAGCTAGCTCAGTTCTCTATATTTTGAGAAAATTTGAGGCATAAATAGATATGACAAAGCATCCAAGTAATCCAATGTGTCCAAAACTATGTGATGCCATGCATTATGCTTCATTTATAAGCATTTACTCAATGAGCATCAATGATCTGTTTATAATGATGACTTTAACTGCCGATAACCTTGACATGTGCGCACTAAATCATCCTTAACATTTGATTTAGACACGAATCCAATGCCAACATTAAGCTAGCTCAATTTCTATATTGTGACAAAAATTGAGACAAAATAGATACGACAAAGCATTCGAATAATCCAATCCATCCCAAATTGTGTGATATCATGCATTATTTTTCGTTTATAATCTTTTACTCAATGAGTACCAATGATCAGTTTAGAATGATCATTTTAACTGGCCGATCCACTTAGCATATATGCACTAAATCATCAATAACTTTAGTTTCATAGCTCAGAATGACACGAATCCGTGCCAACATTAAGCTATTTCAATTTTCAATATTTTGGAGAGATTTGGGACTGAACTAATAGGACAAAGCGTCCAAGTAATCCAATCTTTCACAAACTGTGTGATAACATGCCTTATGCTTCATTTATAAGCCTTTACTCAATGACCACCAATGATAAGTTTAGAATGATCACTTTAACTGGCCGACCAACTTCACATGTCTGCACTAAATCGTTTGTAACTTTTTATTTAGAGCTCAAAATGATACAAATCCAATACCCACATTACAAAAATTGAGACAGAACTAGATACGACCAAGCGTCCAAGTAATCCAATCTATCCAAAACTGCACGATGCCATGCCTAATGCTTCATTTATAAGTTTTTACTTAATGAGCACCACCGATCAGTTTAGAATGATCTCTTTAAATGGCCGATCAACTTGACATGTCTGCACTAAATCATCCGTAACAGCCGAAACTATTTGATGCCATGTACTATGCTTCATTTATAAGCTTTTACTCAATGAGCACCAATCATCAGTTTTGAAATATCATATTAACTGACCGATCAACTTGACATGTCCGCACTAAGTTGTACGTACCTCTTGATTTGAACTCATAATGACACGAATCGAATGCCCACATTAAGCTAGATAAATTTAATATATTTTGACAAAATTTGAGACACAAGTACAGACGACAAGGCTTCCAAGTAATCCAATCTATCCCAAACTTTGTGATGCCATTATTTAGGCTTCATTTATAAGCCTTTACTTAATGAGCAGCAATGATCAGTTTAAAATGATCACTTTAATTGGCCGATCAACTTGACAAATCCGCATTAAATCGTCCGTAACTTTTGATTTAGAACTCAGAATAACACAAAATCAGTTTCCACGTTAAGCTAGATCAATTCCGTATATTTTGACAAAATTTGAGACAGAGATAGAGAACACAAACCATCCAAGTAATCCAATCTATCCCAAACCACGTGATGCCACGCTTTATGCTTCTTTTATAAGCCTTTACTAAATGAGCAACAAGGATCAGTTTAGAATGATCACTTTAACTAACTCATCAACTTGATATTTACGCACTAAATAATCCATAACTTTTGATTTAGAGCTCAAAAACACACGAATCAAATGCCCACATTAAGCTTGCTAAATTTTCTATATTGTTGGAAAATTTAAGACAGAAATAGATACGAGAAAGCATCCAAGTAATACAATCTATCCCAAACTGCGTGATGCCATTATTTAGGCTTTATTTATAAGCCTTTAGTTAATGAGCACCAATGATAAGTTTAGAATGATCACTTTAACTGGCCGATCAACTTGACAAATCCCCACTAAATCATCCGTAACTTTTGATTTAGAAATCAGAATAACACAAAAATCAGTGTCCACGATAAGCTAGATCAATTCTCTATAATTTGAGAAAATTTGAGACAAAAATAGAGACGACAAAGTTTCCAAGTAATCCAATCTATCTCAAACCATGTGATGCCATTGTTTATGCTTCATTTATAAGCCTTTACTAAATGAGCACCAAGAATCAGTTTAGGATGATCACTTTAACTGGTCGATCAACTTGACATGTACACACTAAATCGTCCGTAACATTTGATCTAGAGATCAGAATTACACGAATCCAATGCCCATGTTAATCTAGCCCAATTTCTATATTGTGAAAAAATTTGAGACAGAAATAGATACGACACAGCGCCCAAGTAATCCAATCAATCCCAAACTGTGTGATGCCTTGTATTGTTTTTCATTTACAAGATTTTGGTCAATGAGCACCAATGATCATTTTCGAATTATCAATTTAACTGCCTGATCAACATGACATGTCTAAACTAAATCCTCTGTCACTTGTGATTTAGATCTCAAAATGACACGAATCCACTGCCTACGTTAAGCTAGCTCAATTCTCTATATTTTGAGAAAATTTGAGGCATAAATAGATACGACAAAGCATCCAGTAATCCAATGTATCCAAAACTATGTGATGCCATGCATTATGCTTCATTTATAAGCATTTACTGAATGAGCACCAATGATCAGTTTATAATGATGACTTTAACTGCCGATAACCTTGACATGTGTGCACTAAATCATCCTTAACTTTTGATTTAGACACGAATCCAATGCCAACATTAAGCTAGCTCAATTTCTATATTGTGACAAAAATTGAGACAAAAATAGATACGACAAAGCGTTCAAATAATCCAATCCATCCCAATTTGTGTGATATCATGCATTATTTTTCGTTTATAATCTTTTACTCAATGAGTACCAATGATCAGTTTAGAATGATCATTTTAACTGGGCGATCAACTTAGCATATATGCACTAAATCATCAATAACTTTTGTTTCATAGCTCAGAATGACACGAATCCATGCCAACATTAAGTTATTTCAATTTTCAATATTTTGGAGAGATTTGGGACTGAACTAGATACGACAAAGCGTCCAAGTTATCCAATCTATCACAAACTATGTGATAACATTCCTTATGCTTCATTTATAAGCCTTTACTCAATGAGCACCAATGATAAGTTTAGAATGATCACTTTAACTGGCCGACCAACTTCACATGTCTGCACTAAATCGTTTGTAACTTTTTATTTAGAGCTCAAAATGATACAAATCCAATACCCACATTACAAAAATTGAGACTGAACTAGATACGACAAAGCGTCCAAGTAATCCAATCTATCCAAAAACTGCACGATGCCATGCCTAATGCTTCATTTATAAGCCTTTACTTAATGAGCACCACTGATCAGTTTAGAATGATCTCTTTAAGTGGCCGATCAACTTGACATGTCCGCACTAAATCATCCGTAACAGCCGAAATTGTTTGATGCCATGTATTATGCTTCATTTATAAGCTTTTACTCAATGAGCACCAATCATCAGTTTTGAAATATCATATTAACTGACCGATCAACTTGACATGTCCGCAGTAAGTTGTACGTACCTCTTGATTTGAACTCATAATGACACGAATCAAATGCCCACATTAAGCTAGATAAATTTTATATATTTTTACAAAATTTGAGACACAAGTACAGACGACAAGGCGTCCAAGTAATCCAATCTATCCCAAACTTCGTGATGCCATTATTTAGGCTTCATTTATAAGCCTTTACTTAATGAGCAGCAATGATCAGTTTAAAATGATCACTTTAATTGGCCGATCAACTAGACAAATCCGCATTAAATCGTCCGTAACGTTTGATTTAGAACTCAGAATAACACAAAATCAGTTTCCACGTTAAGCTAGATCAATTCCGTATATTTTGACAAAATTTGAGACAGAGATAGAGAACACAAACCATCCAAGTAATCCAATCTATCCCAAACCACGTGATGCCACGCTTTATGCTTCTTTTATAAGCCTTTACTAAATGAGCAGCAAGGATCAGTTTAGAATGATCACTTTAACTAACTCATCAACTTGACATTTATGCACTAAATAATCCATAACTTTTGATTTAGAGCTCAAAAACACACGAATCAAATGCCCACATTAAGCTTGCTAAATTTTCTATATTGTAAGAAAATTTAAGACAAAAATAGATACGAGAAAGCGTCCAAGTAATACAATCTATCCCAAACTGCGTGATGCCATTATTTAGGCTTCATTTATAAGCCTTAAGTTAATGAGCACCAATGATAAGTTTAGAATGATTACTTTAACTGGCCGATCAACTTAACAAATCCGCACTAAATCATCCGTAACTTTTTATTTAGAAATCAGAATAACACAAAAATCAGTGTCCACGATAAGCTAGATCAATTCTATATAATTTGAGAAAATTTGAGACAAAAATAGAGACGACAAAGCGTCCAAGTAATCCAATCTATCCCAAACCATGTGATGCCATTGTTTATGCTTCATTTATTAGCCTTTACTAAATGAGCACCAAGAATCAGTTTAGAATGATCACTTTAACTGGCCGATCAACTTGACATGTACACACTAAATCGTCCGTAACATTTGATCTAGAGATCAGAATTACACGAATCCAATGCCCACGTTAATCTAGCCCAATTTCTATATTGTGAAAAAATTTGAGACAGAAATAGATACGACACAACGCCCAAGTAATCCAATCCATCCCTAACTGCGTGATGCCTTGCATTGTTTTTCATTTACGAGATTTTAGTTAATGAGCACCAATGATCATTTTAGAATTATCACTTTAACTGCCTGATCAACATGACATGTCTAAACTAAATCCTTTGTAAATTTTGATTTAGATCTCAAAATGACACGAATCCAATGCCTATGTTAAGCTAGCTCAATTCTCTATATTTTGAGAAAATTTGAGGCATAAATAGATACGACAAAGCATCCAAGTAATCCAATGTATTTAAAACTATGTGATGCCATGCATTATGCTTCATATATAAGCATTTACTCAATGAGCACCAATGATCAGTTTATAATGATGACTTTAACTGCCGATAACCTTGACATGTGCGCACTAAATCATCCTGAACTTTTGAATTAGACACGAATCCAATGCCAACATTAAGCTAGCTCAATTTCTATATTGTGACAAAAATTGAGACAAAAATAGATACGACAAAGCGTTCGAATAATCCAATTCATCCCAATTTGTGTGATATCATGCATTATTTTTCGTTTATAATCTTTTACTCAATGAGTACCAATGATCAGTTTAGAATGATCATTTTAACTGGCTGATCAACTTAGCATATATGCACTAAATCATCAATAACTTTTGTTTCATAGCTCAGAATGACACGAATCCATGCCAACATTAAGCTATCTCAATTTTCAATATTTTGGAGAGATTTGGGACTGAACTAGATACGACAAAGCGTCCAAGTAATCCAATCTATCACAAACTGTGTGATAACATGCCTTATGCTTCATTTATAGGCCTTTACTCAATGAGCACCAATGATAAGTTTAGAATTATCACTTTAACTGGCCGATCAACTTCACATGTCTGCACTAAATCGTTTGTAGCTTTTCATTTAGAGATCAAAATGATACAAATCCAATACCCACATTACAAAAATTGAGACTGAACTAGATACGACAAAGCGTCCCAAGTAATCCAATCTATCCAAAACTGCACGATGCCATGCCTAATGCTTCATTTATAAGCCTTTACTTAATGAGCACCACTGATCAGTTTAGAATGATCTCTTTAAGTGGCCGATCAACTTGACATGTCCGCACTAAATCATCCGTAACAGACGAAACTGTTTGATGCCATGTACTATGCTTCATTTATAAGCTTTTACTCAATGAGCACCAATCATCAGTTTTGAAATATCATATTAACTGACCAATCAACTTGACAAGTCCGCAGTAAGTTGTACGTACCTCTTGATTTGAACTCATAATGACACGAATCGAATGCCCACATTAAGCTAGATAAATTTTATATATTTTGACAAAATTTGAGACACAAGTATAGACGACAAGGCGTCCAAGTAATCCAATCTATCCCAAACTTCGTAATGCCATCATTTAGGCTTCAATTATAAGCCTTTACTTAATGAGCAGCAATGATCAGTTTAAAATGATCACTTTAATTGGCCGATCAACTTGAAAAATCCGCATTAAATCGTCCGTAACTTTTGATTTAGAACTCAGAATAACACAAAATCAGTTTCCACGTTAAGCTAGATCAATTCCGTATATTTTGACAAAATTTGAGACAGAGATAGAGAACACAAACCATCCAAGTAATCCAATCTATCCCAAACCACGTGGTGCCACGCTTTATGCTTCTTTTATAAGCCTTTACTAAATGAGCAACAAGGATGAGTTTAGAATGATCACTTTAACCAACTCATCAACTTGACATTTACGCACTAAATAATCCATAACTTTTGATTTAGAGCTCAAAAACACACGAATCAAATGCCCACATTAAGCTTGCTAAATTTTCTATATTGTAAGAAAATTTAAGACAGAAATAGATACGAGAAAGCGTCCAAGTAATACAATCTATCCCAAACTGCGTGATGCCATTATTTAGGCTTCATTTATAAGCCTTTAGTTAATGAGCACCAAGAATCAGTTTAGAATGATCACTTTAACAGGCCGATCAACTTGACAAATCCGCACTAAATCATCTGTAACTTTTGATTTAGAAATCAGAATAACACAAAAATCAGTGTCCACGATAAGCTAGATCAATTCTGTATAATTTGAGAAAATTTGAGACAAAAATAGAGACGACAAAGCGTCCAAGTAATCCAATCTATCCCAAACCATGTTATGCCATTGTTTATGCTTCATTTATTAGCCTTTACTAAATGAGCACCAAGAATCAGTTTAGAATGATCACTTTAACTGGCCGATCAACTTGACATGTACACACTAAATCATCCGTAACATTTGATCTAGAGATCAGAATTACACGAATCCAATGCCCACGTTAATCTATCCCAATTTCTATATTGTGAAAAAAATTGAGACAGAAATAGATACGACATGATGCCCAAGTAATCCAATCCATCCCAAACTGCGTGATGCCTTGCATTGTTTTTCATTTATTAGATTTTACTCAATGAGCACCAATGATCAATTTAAAATTATCATTTTGACTTGCTGATCAACTTTTCATGTATGCACTAAATCGTCCATAACTTTTGATTTATAGCTCATAATGACACTAAGCCAATGCCCATTTTAGGCTATTTCAATTTTCAATATTGTGACTATGATACAGAACTTGATACGACAAAGCATACAAGAAATCCAATCTATCCCAAACTGCGTGATGCAATGCTTTATGCTTCATTTATAAGGCTTTTTATAATGAGTACCAATGATCAATTTAGAATAATTACTTTAACTGGCCGATCAACTTGATATTTACTGACTAAGTCGTCGTATCTATTTAGAGCTTTTGATTTAAAGCTTAGAATGAAACGAATCCAATGCCGACATTAAGCTACCTCAATTTTCTATATTGTCACAAAATTTGAGACAAAAATGATACGACTAAGCATCCAAGTAATCCAACCTATCGAAAACTATGTGATGCCATGCATTATTTTTCATTTATAGTCCTTTACTCAATGAGCACCAATGATCAGTTTAGAATGATGACTTTAACTGGACGATCAACTTGAAATGTCCGCACTAAATTGTCCGTAACTTTTGATTCTGAGCACACAATGACACGAATCCAATGCCCACGTTAAGCTAGCTCAATTCTCTATATTTTGACAAAATTTGATACAGAAATAGAGACAACAAAGCATCCAATTATTCCAATGTATCCAAACTACTTGATGCCATGTATTAGGCTTCATTTATAAGCCTTTACTTAATGAGCACCAACGATAAGTTTAGAATGAGCACTTGAACTGGCCGATCAACTTGACATGTCCTTATTAAATCATCCCTAAGTTTTTATTTAGAGCTCTGAATGACATGAACCCAATGCACACGTTAATAGAGCTCAGTTTTCTATATTGTAAAATTTTTTGAGACAGAACTAGATATGACAAAGCGTCGAAGTAATCCAATCTATCCAAAACTGTGTGATGCCATGCATTATACTTCATTCATATGCCTTTACTCAATGAGCAGCAGTGATCAGTTTAGAATGATCACTTTAGCTGGCCGATCAACTTGAAATGTACACACTAAATCATCCGTAACTTTTGATTTAGAGCTCAGAATTATACGAATCCAATGCCCATGTTAAGCTACCTGAATTTTCTATATTTTGACAAAATTTTGAACAGAAATTAAGACAAAAAGCGTCCAAGTTATCCAATATATCCCAAAAAGCGTGATGCCATGTTTTATGCTTCATTTATAAGCCTTAACTTAATGAGCAGCAATGATTAGTTTAGAATGATCACTTTAACTGGCTGATCAATTGACATATCAGCACTAAATCGTCCGTAGCTTTTGATTTAGTGCTCAGAAACACACAAATCCAATGCCCACGTTAATCTAGCTCAATTTTCTGTATTGTAACAAAATTTGAGAAAATAATATATATGAGAAAGCGTCCATGCAATCCAATCTATCCAAAACTGTGTGATGCTACGGAATTCTGCAATTGGGTGGTTCGACCTTTGTACACACCGCCCGTCGCTCCTACAGATTGAATGATTCGGTGAAGTGTTTGGATCGCCGCGACGTGGGTGGTTTGCCATTTGCGACATCACAAGAAGCCCACTAAACCTTATCATTTTGAGGAAGGAGAAGTCGTAACAAGGTTTCCATAGGTAAACCTGCGGAAGGATCATTGTCGATACCTGTCCAAAACGGAACAACCAGAGAACAACCGATCATCACTCCCAGTGGGCCGGTTTCTTGACAGATCTCAAGCCTATTGGTTCCGTGGCTTCGCTTGTGGTCCCCATCAAGTCTTGGTGTGGTCATGCACGCAGCTTCCGGATATCACAAAACCCCAACACGAAAAGTGTCAAGGAACATGCAACTGAACAGCCGCCTTCACCTCCCCGGAGACGGTGCATGTGCGGATGCTGTGCTGCAATCTGAAGTCTAAAAGGACTCTCGGCAATGAATATCTCGGCTCTCGCATCGATGAAGAATGTAGCGCAATACGATTCTTGGTGTGAATTGCAAAATCCTTGATGCCATGCATTATGCTTTATTATTAAGCCTTTACTTAATGAGCACCAATGATCAGTTTAGAATGAGCACCAATGATCAGTTTAGAATGATCACTTTAAATGGCCCATCAACTTGACATTCCGCAATAAATTGTCTGTAACTTTTGATTTAGAGCTCAGAATTACACGAATCCAATGTCCACGTTAAGCTAGCACAATTTTCAATATTTTGACAAAATTTAAGACAAACATAGAGACGACGAAGCGTACAAGTAATCCAATCCATCCAAACTGCTTGATGTCATTCACTATGCTTCATTTATAAGACTTTACTTAATGAGCGCCAATGATCAGTTTAGAATTATTAGTTTAACTGACTGATCAACTTGACATATCCGCACTAAATCATCTGTAACTTTTGATTTAGAACTCAGAATGACACGAATCCAATGCCCACGTTAAGCTAGCTAAATTCTCAACTTTTTGACAAATTTTGAGACAAAAATAGTGACGACAAAATGTACAAGTAATCCAATCTATCCCAAACTGCGTGATGCCATGCTTTATGCTTCGTTTATAAGCTTTTACTTAATGAGCACCAATAACCAGTTTAGAGTGATCAATTCTGGCCAATGAACTTGACATGCCCGCACTAAATCGTCCAAAACTTTTCATTTAGTTCTCGGAATGACACGAATACACTGCCCACATTAAGCTAGCTTAATTTTCGATATTGTGACAAAGTTTGACACCAAAATAGAGACGAAAAAGCGTACAAGTAATCCAATCTATCCAAACTGCTTGATGTCATGCACTATGCTTCATTTATAAGACTTTACTTAATGAGAGCCAATGATCAGTTTAGAATGATTAGTTTAACTGGCCGATCAACTTGACATATCCGCCCTAAATTTTCTGTAAGTTTTTATTTAGAACTCAGAATGACACGAATCCAATGCCCAGGTTAAGCTAGCTAAATTCTCAATTTTTGGACGAAAATTGAGACAAAAATTGAGACAAAAATAGAGACGACAAAACGTACAAGTAATCCAATCTATCACAAACTGCGTGATGCCATGCTTTATGCTTCATTTATAAGCCTTTACTTAATGAGCACCAATAATCAGTTTAGAGTGATCACTTTAACTGGCCGATGAACTTGACATGACCAAACTAAGTCGTCCGAAACTTTTCCTTTAGAGCTCGGAATGACACGAATACAGTGCCCACGTTAAGTTAGCTCAATTTTCATTATTGTGAAAAAATTTGAGACAAAAATAGAGACGAAAAAGCGTACAAGTAATCCAATCTATCCCAAACTGCGTGATGCCATGCTTTATGCTTCGTTTATAAGCTTTTACTTAATGAGCACCAATAACCAGTTTAGAGTGATCAATTTTACTGGCCGATGAACTTGACATGCCCGCACTAAATCGTCCGAAACTTTTCATTTAGTGCTTGGAATGACACGAATACAGTGCCCATGTTAAGCTAGCTTAATTTTCAATATTGTGACAAAGTTTGAGACAAAAATAGAGACGACAAAGTGTACAAGTAATCCAATATATCCAAACTGCTTGATGTCATGCACTATGCTTCATTTATAAGACTTTACTTAATGAGAGCCAATGATCAGTTTAGAATGATTAGTTTAACTGGCCGATCAACTTGACATATCCGCACTAAATTTTCTGTAAGTTTTTATTTAGAACTCAGAATGACACGAATCCAATGCCCAGGTTAAGCTAGCTAAATTCTCAATTTTTGGACAAAATTTGAGACAAAAATAGAGATGAAAAAGCATACAAGTAATCCAATCTATCCCAAACTACGTGATGCCATGCGTTATGCTTCATTTATAAGCCTTTACTTAATGAGCACCAATGATCAGTTTTGAATGATCAATTTAACTGGCCGATAAACTTGACATTTCCACACTAAATCGTCTGCAACTTTTGATTTAGAGCTCAGAATAATACGAATCAATTGCCCACTTAAGGTATCTCAATTTTCTATATTTTGAAAAAATTGGGAATAGAAATAGAGACGACAAACCGTCCAAGTAATCCAATGTATCCCAAATTGTGTTATGCCATGCTTTATGCTTCATTTATTAGCATTTACTTAGTGAGCACCAACGATCAATTTAGAAATATCACTTTAACAGGCCGATCAACTTGACATGTCTCCAATAAACCGTCCGTAAGTTTTTATTTAGAGCTCGGAAACACAAGAATCCAATGCCCATGTTAATCTTGCTCAATTTTCTACATTGTATCAAAATTTGAGACAGAAATAGATATGACAAAGCGTCCAAGTAATCCAATCTATCCTAAACTGTGTGATGCCATGCATTATGCTTCATTTATAAGCTTTACTCAATGAGCACCAATGACGAGTTTAGAATGATCACTTTAGTGGCCGATCAACTTGACATGTCCACATTAAAGCTTCCATAACTATTGATTTAGAGCTCAGAATGACATGAATCCAATGGCCCCTTAAGCTAGCTCAATTTTCTATTTTTAACAAAATTTGGAACTGAAATAGAGACGACAAAGCACCAAAGTACTTGAATCTATCCCAAATTGCGTGATGTCATGCCTTATGTTTCATTTATAAGCCTTCATTTAATGAGCACCAATGATCAGTTTAGAATTATTACTTTAACTGAACGATCAACTTGACCTGTCTGCACGAAATCATCTGTAACTTTTGATTTAGATCTCATAATGACACGAATCTGATGCCCTTGTTAAGCTAGGTAAATTTTCTATATTGCGACAAAATTTGAGACAAAAATAGAGAAGACAAAGTGTCCAAGTAATCCAATCTATCCCAAACTATGTGATGCCATGATTCATGCATCATTTATAAGCCATTAATTAATGAGCACCAATGATCACTTTAGAATGATCACTTTAACTGGCCAATCAACTTGACATGTGTGCACTAAATCATTCATAGCGTTTGGTTAAGAGCTCACAAACACCCAAATATAATGCCCACGTTAAGCTAGCTCAATTTTCTATATCATAACAAAATTTGAGACAGAAATAGATATGACAAAGCGTATAAGTAATCCAATCTATTCAAAACTGTATGATGCCATGCATTATGATTCATTTATAAGCCTTTACTCAATGAGTACCAATTATTAGTTTAGAATGATCACTTTACCTGGCGGATCAACTTCACATGTCCGCACTAAATCATCTGTAACTTTTGATTTAGAGCTCATAATGACACGAATCCAATGCCATGTTATGCTAGCGCAATTTTCTATTATAACTGAATTTGAGACAAAAATAGATATGACAAAGCGTCCGAGTAATCCAATCTATCCAAAATTGTGTGATGGCATGCATTATGCTTCATTTATAAGCCTTTACTTAATGAGCACCAGTGATTAGTTTAGAATGATCTCTTTAAATGGCTGATCAACTTGAAATATCCGCACTAAATCGTCTGTAACTTTTGATTTAGGGTTTATAATGACACGAATCCAATGCCCACATTAAGCTACCTCAGTTTTATATATTATAACAATATTTGAGACAGAAATAGATACGCCAAAGCATCCAAGTAATCCAATCTATCGAAAACTGTTTGATGCCATGCATTGTGCTTCATTTATAAGCCTTTACCCAATGAGCACCAATGATCAGTTTTGAATGATCACTTTAACTGGCCGATCAAGCCTACATGCACGCACTAAATCGTCCGTATCTTTTGATTTAGAGTTTACAAAAACATGAATCCAATGCCCACGTTAAGGTAGCTCAATTTACAATATTGTAACAAGATTTAAGACTGAAATACATACGACAAAGCATCCAAGTAATCCAATCTATCATAAAACTGTGTGATGCCATGCATTATGCATCATTTATACGCCTTTACTCAATGAGCACTAATGATCACTTTTGAATGATCCCTTTAATTGGCAGATTAACATGACATGTCCACACTAAATCACCCATACGTTTTGATTTAGAGCTCAAAATTACACTAATACAATGCCCACGTTAAGCTAGCTCAATTCTCTATGTTTTGACAAAATGTGAGACAGAAATGGGGACGACAAAGCGTCCAAGGAATCCAATCTATCCCGAACAGCTTGATGCCATGCTGGCCGATCAACTTTACATGTCCGCACTAAATCATTTGTAACTTTTGATTTAGAGCTCGGAATGACACGAATACAGTGCCCACGTTAAGCTAGCTCAATTTTCTATATTATGACAAAGTTGGAGACAAAAATAGAGACGACAAAGCGTACAAGTAATACAATATATTCCAAACTGCGTGATGCCATGCTTTATGCTTCATTTATAAATCTTTACTTAATAAGCACCATTGATCAGTTTTGAATGATCACTTTAACTGGCCGATCAACTTGACATTTTGGTACTAAATCATCCGTAACTTTTGATTTTGAACTCAGAATGACATGAATCCAATGCCCACGTTAAGCTAGCTCAATTCTCAAATTTTGGACAAAATTTGAGACAAAAATAAAGACAACAAAGCATACAAGTAATCCAATCTATCCCAAACTGTGTAATACCATGCTTTATGCTTCATGTATAAGCCTTTACTTAATGAGCACCAATAATAAGTTTAGAATTATTACTTTAACTGACCGATGAACTTGACATGTCCGCACTAAATCGTCCGAAACTTTTCATTTAGAGCTCAGAATGACACAATATAGTGTCCACGTTAAGCTAGCCACTTAAGCTAGCTCACTTTTTTATATTTTAAGAAAATTTGGAACAGAAATAGAGACGACAAAGCGCCCAAGTACTCAAATCTATCCCAAATTGCGTGATGTCATGCCTTATGTTTAATTTATAAGCATTCACTTAATTAGCACCAATGATCAGTTTAGAATGATAATTTTAACTGGCCAGTCAACTTGACTTGTACGCACAAAATCGTCTGTAGGTTTTGATTTAGAGCTCAGAATGTTAAGAATCCAATGCCCACGTAAAGCTAGCTCAATTTTCTATATTGTGACAAAATTTGAGACAAAAATAGAGACGAAAAACTGTCCAAGTAATCCAATCTATCTTAAACTATCTGAATCCACACTTTATGCATCATTTATAAGCATTTACTTAATGAGTAGAAATGATCACTTTAGAATGATCACTTTAACTGTCCAATAAAATTGACATGTATGCACTAAATCGTTTGTAACTTTTTATTTAGATCTCACAAACACACGAATACAATGCCCACATTAAGCTACCTCAATTTTCTATATTGTGACAAAATTTGCGACAAAACTAGATACGAAAAAGCGTTCAAGTAATCCAATCTATTCAAAACTGTATGATTTCATGCATTATGCTTCATTTGTAAGCTTTTACTCATGAGCACCAATGATTATTTTAGAATGATCACTTTAACTCGCCAATCAACCTCACATGTCCGTACTAAATCGTCCGTCACTTTTTTTTATAGCTCATAATGAAACGAATCCAATGCCCATGTTAAGCTAGCTCAATTTTCTATATTTTGACAAAATTTGAGACAGATATAGAGATGACAATGCATCCAAGTAATCGAATCCATCCAAACAGCTTGATGTCATGCATTATGCTTCATTGATAAGTCTTTACTTAATGAGTACCAATGCTTAGTTTAGAATGATCTCTTTAAATGACCGATCAACTTGACATGTATGCACTAAATCGTTCGTAACTTTTGATTTTGGGCTTAAAATGACACGAATCCAATGTCCACGTTAGGCTACCTCATTTTTATATATTGTAACAGTATTTGAGACAGGAATAGGTACGACAAAGCGTCCAAGTAATCCAATCTATCGGAAACTGTTTGATGCCATACATTATGCTTCATTTATAAGCCTTTACTCAATGAGCACCAAAGATCAGTTTAGAATGATCACTTTAACTGGCCGATCAACTCTACATGTATGCACTAAATCATCGGTATCTTTTGATTTAGAGCTTAGAAACACATTAATCCAATGCCCATGTTAAGGTATCTCACTATACAATATTGTAACAAGATTTGAGACTGAAATAGATACGACTAAGCATCCAAGTAATCCAATATATCATAAAACTGTGTGATGCTATGCATTATGCTTCACTTATACGCCTTTACTCATGAGCACTAATGATCACTTTTGAATGATCCCTTTAATTGGCCGATTAACATGACATGTCCACAATAAATAACCCATATGTTTTGATTTAGAGCTCAAAATTACACGACTACAATGCCCACGTTAAGCTAGCTCAATTCTCTATTTTTTGAAAAAATGTGAGACAGAAATGGGGACGACAAAGCGTACAAGTAATCCAATCTATCCCGAACAGCTTAATGCCATGCATTATGCTTCATTCACAAGCCTTTATTTAATGAACACCAATGATCAGATTAGAATGATCATTTTAGCTAGCCAATCAACTTGACATGTCCGCTCTAAATCGTACGTAACTTTTGATTTAGAGCTCGGAATAACACGAATACAGTGCCCATGTTAAGCTAGCTCACTTTTCAATATTGTGGCAAAGTTTGAGACAAAAATAGAGACAATAAAGCATACAAGTAATCCAATATATCCCAAACAGCGTGATGCCATGCTTTATGCTTCATTTATAAGCATTTTCTCATTAAGCACCAATGATCTGTTTAGAATGATCACTGTAACTGGCCAATCAACTTAACATGTCCACACTAAATCGTCCGTAACATTTGATTTAGAGCTCAGAACGACACGAATCCAATGTCCACGTTAAGATAGCTAATTTTCTATATTATGACAAAATTTGAGATAGAACTAGATACGACAAAGCGTCCAAGCAATCCAATCTATCCCAAACAGCGTGATTCCATGCCTTATGCTTTATTTATAAGCCCTTACTTAATGAGCACCAATGATTGTTTTAAAATGATCATTTTAAGTGGCCGATCAACAGGAAACGCCCGCACTAAATTGTCTATAACTTTTGATTTAGAGCTCAGAATGACACGAATCCAATGCTCTTGTTAAACTATCTCAATTTTCTATATTCTGACGAAGTTTAATACATAAATATAGACGCCAAAGTGTACAAGTAATCTAATCTATCCCAAACTGCAGGATGTCATGCTCTATGCCTCATTTATAAGCATTTACTTAATGAGCACCAATGATCATTTTAGAATGATCTTTTTAGCTGGCCGATCAACTTGAAATTTCCACACTAAATCGTACGTAATTTTTTATTTAGAGCTCAGAAACACAAGAATCCAATACCCACGTTAATCTAGCTAAATTTTCAATATTGTAACAAAATTTGAGACAGAAATAGATACGACAAAGCGTCGAAGTAATCCAATCTATCCAAAACTAATTATGCTTCATTTATAGGTCTTTACTCAGTGCGCACCAATGATCAGTTTATAATGATCACTTTAACTGGCCTATAACCTTGACATGTCCGCACTAAATCATCTGTAACGTTTGATTTAGAGCTTAAAATGACATAAATCCAATATCCACCTTAAGCTAGCTCAATTTTCTATATTCGGACAAACTTTGAGACAAAAATAAATATGACAAAGCGTACAAGTAATCCAATCCATCACAAACTACGTGACGCCATGCATTATTCTTCATTTATAAGCTTTTACTCAATGAGCACCAATGATCACTTTATAATGATCCTTTTAACTGGCCAATCAACTTGACACGTACTAAATCATCTTTAATTTTTGATTTATAGCTCAGAATGACACAAATCCAATGTCCACTCTACGCTAGTGCAATTTTCTATGTTGTGAACAAATTTGAGAAACAACTAGATACGACAATTCGTCCAAGTAATCCAATCTATCCCTAACTGTGTGATACCATGCCTTATAAGCCTTTACTTAATAGGCACCAATGATCATTTTAGAATGATCATTTTAAACGGGCTTGATTTAGAGATCATAATGACACGAATAAAATGGCCACATTAAGCTTGGTCAATTTTCTATATTTTGACAAAATTTGAGATAGAAATAGAGATGACAAAGCGTCCAAGTAATCCAATCTATCACAAACTACGTGATGCCATGCTTTATGCTTCATTTATAGGCCTTTACTTAATGAGAACCAATGATTAGTTTAGAATGATCGCTTTAACTGGCTGATCAACTTGACATGTCTGCACAAATTATCTGTAAGTTTTGATTTAGAGCTCAGAAACGCACGAATTCAATGACCGCGCTAAGGTAGCTCAATTTTCTATATTGTAACAAAATTTGAGATAGAATTATATATGAAAAAGCATCCAAGTAATCCAATCTATATGAAATTGTGTGATACTATGGATTATGCTTCATTTATAAGCTTTTACTCAATGAGCACCAATGATCAGTTTAGAATGACACGAATAAAATGGCCACGTTAAGCTTGGTCAATTTTCTATATTTTGACAAAATTTGAGATAGAATTAGAGATGACAAAGCGTCCAAGTAATCCAATCTATCACAAACTACGTGATGCCATGCTTTATGCTTCATTTATAGGCCTTTACTTGATGAGAACCAATGATTAGTTTAGAATGATCACTTTAACTGGTTGATCAACTTGACATGTCTGCACAAATTTTCTGTAAGTTTTGATTTAGAGCTCAGAAACGCACGAATTCAATGACTGCGCTAAGGTAGCTCAATTTTCTATATTGTATCAAAATTTGAGATAGAATTATATATGACAAAGCATCCAAGTAATCCAATCTATATGAAATTGTGTGATGCTATGGATTATGCTTCATTTATAAGCTTTTCCTCAATGAGCACCAATGATCAGTTTAGAATCATCACTTTAACTATCCGATCAACTTGACATGTCTGCACTAAATCGTCCATAACTTTTGATTTAGAGCTTTAAATGACATGAATCCAGTGCCAACGTGAACTAGCTTAATTTTCTATAATATGACAATATTTGAGACATAAACAGATACGACAAACTGTCCAAGTAATCCAATCCATCCCAAAAAGTGTGATGCCATGCATCATTCTACATTTATAAGCTTTTACTCAATGACCACCAATGATCATTTTCGAATGATCATTTTAACTCGCCAATCAACAAGACATGTATGCACTAAATGGTGTGTAACTTTTTATTTATAGATCAGAATGGCACGAATCCAATACCCACATTAAGGTAGTTCAATTTTGTATATTGTGACAAAATTTGAGACAAACAGATACGACAAAGCGTCCCAGTAATCAAATCCATCCCAAAAACCGTGATGCCATGCATCATTCTTCATTTATAAGCTTTTACTCAATGACCACCAATGATCACATTCGTATGATTATTTTAATTGGCCGATCAACTTGACATATCCAAACTAAATCGTGAGTAATTTTTTGTTTTAGAGCTTTGAATGAAACGAATCCAGTGCCCTTGTTAAACTAGCTCAATTTTCTATATTTTGACAAAATTTAAGATTGAAATGAAGATGACAAAGCGTCCAAGTAATCCAATCTATCCCAAACTGCATAATGCATGATTATGCTTCATTTATAAGCATTGAATTAATGAGCACCAATGATCAATTTAGAATAATCATATTATCCGGCTGATCAACTTGAAATGACCGCAATAAATCGTCCGTAACTTTTAATTTGGAGCTCAGAATGACACGAATCCAATGCTCGACGTTAAGCTAGCTCAATTTTCTATATTGTGACAAACTTTGAGACAGAAATAGATACGGCGAAGCATCAAAATAATCCAATCCATCCCAAACTACGTGACGCCATGCATTATTCTTCATTTATAAGGTTTTACTCAATGATCAGTTTAGAACGATCATTTTAACTAGCCGATCAACTTGTCATGTCTTAAATCGTCCATAACTTTTGATTTATAGCTCATAATGACACGAATCCAATGGTCACGTTAAGCTAGCTCAATTGTCTATTTGGTAACAAAATTTGAGAGTTATAGATATGAAAATGGGTAGAAGTAATCCAATCTATCCAAAACTATGTGATGCCATGCATTATGATTGATATATAAGCTTTTACTCAATGAGCATCAATGATCAGTTTAGAATAATCACTTTAACTGGCAAATGTCCATACTAAATCATCCGTAACTTTTTATTTAGAGCTCAAAATGGCACGCATCCAATTTCCACGACAAAGCTAGCTCAATGTTTTATATTGTGATAAAATTTGAGACTGAAATAGATATGATTAAGCGTACAAGTAATCAAATCTGTCCCGAATAGCGTGATGACATGCAATATTCATCTTTTATAAGCTTTTACTCAATGAGCACCAATGATCAGTTCCTAATGATCATTTTAATTGGCCGATCAACTTGACATGTCCGCACGAAATCATTTGTAACTTTTGAATTAGAGCTTAAAATGACACGAATGCAATGGCCACTTTAAGTTAGCTCGATTTTCTATAATATGACAAAATTTGAGACAGAAATAGATACGACAAAGCATCCCTGTAATCCAATCCATCCCAAACTGAGTGATGTTATGCATTATTTTTAATTTATAAAGTTTTACCAAATGAGGACAAATGATCAGTTTAGAATGATTATTTTAACTAGCCGATCAACTTGTTATAACTACACTAAACCATTAATAGCTTTTGATTTAAAGCTCAGAATGATACGAACTAATGCCTATATTAAGCTAGCTCAATTTTCTATATGCTAACAAATTTGAGACCGAAATTGATACGAAAATGAGTCCAAGTAATCCAATCTATCAAAAACTGTGTGATGTCATGCATTATGATTCATTTACAAGTTTTGCTCAATGAGCACAAATGATCGGTTTAGAATAATCAATTTAACTGGCCGATCAACTTGAGATATCCACACTAAATCGTCTATAACTTTAAATTTAGAGCTCCGAATGACACGAATCCAATGCCCTTGTTAAGTTAGCTCAATTGTCTATATTTTGACAAAATTTGAGATAGAAATAGAGACGACAAAGCGTCCAAGTAATTCAATCTATCCAAATATGCGTGATGCCATGGTTTATGATTCATTTATAAGCCTTAACCTAATGAGAACCAATGATCAGTTTAGAATGATCATTTTAACTGGCCGATCCACATGACATGTCTGTGCTAAATCGTACATAATTTTGATTTATAGCCCAGAATGACACGAATCTAATACCCACATTAAGGTAGTTCAATTTTCTATATTGTGACAAAATTTGAGATAAAACTAGATTCATGAAAGCGTCCAAGTAATCTAATATATCCCAAACTGTGTGATACCATGCCTTATGCTTCATTTATAAGTCTTTACCTAGTGAGCACCAATGATCAGTTTAGAATGATCACTTTAACTGTCTAATCAACTTCACATGTCCACACGAAATCATCCATCACTTTTGATTTAGATCTCAGAATAACACGAATCCAATGTCCACGTTAAGCTAGCTCTATTTTCAATATTATGTCAAAATTTGAGACAGAAATAGATACGACAAAGAGTACAAGTAATCCAATCCATCCCAAACTGCATGATTCCAAGCATTATGCTTCATTTATAAGCTTTTATTGAATGTGCACCAATAGTGAGTTTAGAATGATCATTTTAATTGGTCGATCAACTTGACATTTCCACACTAAATCGTCTGTTACTTTTGATTTAGAACTTAAAATGACACGAATTCAATGACTACGTTAAGCTAGCTCAATTTTCTATATTGTGACAAACTTTGAGAAAGCAATAGATACAACAATGCATCCAAGTAATCCAATCTATCCCAAACTGTGTGATGCCATGAATTATTATTCATTCATATGCCTTTACTCAATGAGCACCAATGATTAGTTTAGAATGATCACTTTTACTGGCTGATCAACTTGACATCTCAAACACTAAATTGCTCGTAACTTTTGATTTATAGCTCATAATGACACTAATCCAATGCCCACATTAAACTAGTTCAATTTTCTATATTTTGACAAAATTTGAGATAGAATTAGTGACGACAAGGCGTACAAGTAATCTAGTCCATCCCAAACTGCGTGATGCTATGCATTGTTCTTCATTCATAAGCTTTTACTCAATGAGCACCAATGATCACTGTAGAATGATCACTTTAATTGGCCGATCAACTTGACATATCCGCACTAAATCGTCCGTAACTTTTGATTGAGAGGAAACACACGAATCCAATGTCCACGTTAAGCTGGCTCAATTTTCTTTATTGTGACAAAATTTTAGACAGAAATAGATACGACAAACCATTCAAGTAATCCAATCCATCCCAAACTACGTGATGCTATGCATTCTTCTTCATTTATAAGCCTTTAGTCAATGAGCACCAATGATCAGTTTAGAATGATCATTTTAACTGGCTGATAACCTTGATATGTCTGCACTATGTCATCTGTAACGTTTGTTTTATAGATCACAATGACACGAATCCGGTACCCACATTAAGCTAGTTTAATATCCTATATTGTGATAAAATTTGAGACAGAATTAGATACAACAAAGCGAACAAGTAATCCAATCTATCCCAACCAGCGTGATACCATGCCTTATGCTTCATTTATAAGCCTTTACTTAGTGAGTACCGATCATCATTTTAGAATGATCACTTTAAGTGGCCGATCAACTTTACATGTCCACAATAAATCGTCTATAACTTTTGATTTAGAGCTGTGAATGACACGAATCCAATGTCCACATTAAGCTAGCTCAATTTTCTATATTGTGACAAAATTTGAGATAGAAATAGATACGACAAGGTGTACAAGTAATCCAATCCATTCAAACTGCGTGATGACATGCATTATTCTTCATTTATAAGATTTTACTCAATGAGCACCAATGCTCAGTTTAGAATTATCAATTTAATTGGCCGAGCAACTTGACATGTATGCACTAAATCGTCTGTAACTTTTGATTTAGAGCTTAAATTGACATGAATCCAATGCTCACGTTAATCTAGCTAAATTTTCTATAATATGACAAAATTTGAGACCGAAATTGATACGAAAAAGCGTCTAAGTAATCT
The DNA here is from genome assembly GCA_018901935.1 of Pugionium cornutum. NCBI lineage: Eukaryota > Viridiplantae > Streptophyta > Magnoliopsida > Brassicales > Brassicaceae > Pugionium > Pugionium cornutum. Next base: position 18,465,149 of record JAENJI010000012.1, on the reverse strand, counting down.
AATCCATCCCTAACAGCGTGATGCCAAGCATTATTTTACATTTATAAGGTTGTATTGTATGAGCACGAATGATCAGTTTAGAATGATCATTTTAACTTGCTGATCAACTTGTTATATCAGCACTAAATTGTACATAACTTTTGATTTATAGCTTAGAATGGCACGAATCTAATGCCTACGTTAAGCTAGCTTCTTTTCTTAAGTTTGAGAGTGATTCTCTTCTTAATCTGATTGTTGGTGTGTAATATCCTTCAGTCAACATTTAGTAGCCTTAGTGTGTAATATCTAAGCTACTATCTTAGGTAAATCAGTAGTCTTTCCGCAACTACTGTGTGACCCTTCAATCCACAACCTTTGAACAGATTGAATTTCGATTCATTCTGTTGCAAAGCCTATCTCAATCGCATCCAGAAGTGCATTCCTTGGGAGGTTCGCATCATTTGGTATCAGAGCACACTTCTAATCGGTTATCCCTATCACTGATCTCTATATCTCTTTATTTCCATCTATTTAGATTGCATATGCTTGTGTATCGACGATTTGCATCAGTTGATTAATCGAAAAAAACCTATTCATATAATTGCATTGTTGTTTTTATCCAATATTACTTCAGTTTATAACATCAAAATCAACCCCAACCCATTGCGTTTTCAGATTAGAAAATAACACACTCGCAACTCTTCATCTTCCATCGAAAATATTTTTTCAGAACAGGTATTTTTAACGCATTTGTTAAGTGTATTTGTAGCTATGTCAGGAAGAAATCAAACTTCAGAAGCACCAAACTTGTTAATGGAGGCTCTAGTAGCAGAAATGAAGAAAGTACTACAAGTAGAGCTGGAAGCCATTCATTTGCGGCTTGATGATGTTCAGAACAATAGTAACACTGAAGCAGGTCCAAGGAGAACCAGGAATCCCTTTAGACATGGCCATAATGAAGAAATAGAAGCCTACTATAGTCATGGCAGTGAAGGGAGTAGGAGAACCCAAAGGAGGCATAGGCGTGTAAGAGAAGAAAGGGTGACGCTTAATGACACCATAAGAGGTCTTAAACTTAAGATACCATCATTCTATGGCAAACATGATCCAGACACTTACCTGGAATGGGAGAAGAAGATCGAGCTGGTGTTTGATTGTCAACACTATTCCGAGCTCAACAAGGTCCGCATAGCTGCTACTGAATTTTATGAGTATGCACTCAGCTGGTGGGATCAATTGGTGACTTCCAGAAGACGTAATGGTGAGTATCCAGTAGAAACATGGGCTGAGATGAAAGCCATAATGAGGAAAAGGTTTGTGCCCAGCCATTACCACCGTGAGCTTCACCAAAAGCTAAGGAGACTCAATCAAGGAAGCCGAAGTGTTGAGGACTATTACCAGGAGTTGGAAACCCTCATGATCAGGGCAGACATTTCAGAAGATAGAGAAGCTACTATGGCAAGATTTTTAGGAGGTCTTAACCGTGACATTCAAGATAGAATGGAGCTGGAACATTATGTGGAGCTAGAGGAAATGTTGCACAAAGCTATACTGGTAGAACAGCAGCTAAAAAGAAAAAGTTATACTAGGCCAAGCTATGGAGCAGCTAACAATAAGCCTAGCTACCAAAGGGAAGGAAAACAGATTGCTAAAATTGATTCCAAACCTTCAACAACCACTCAAGACGCCAAGGGAAAATCTGAAGCTACTACATCTACTAGAACAAGAGATGTGAAGTGTTTCAAATGCCAAGGAAGAGGGCATTATGCGAATGAATGAACCAACAAGAAGATCATGATTCTGTTGGATAATGGTGAAATAGAATCCGAGGAAGAAGAAGTCTTTTCTGATTCTTCAGAAGAGCATCTTGAACCTCCTATGGCCGGAGAATTATTGGTAACAAGAAGAACCCTAAGCATACAAAACAAAACCAAAGAACATGAGCAAAGAGAGAACCTGTTTCACTCAAGATGCCACGTCCAAGGAAAGGTTTGCAGCATCATTATTGATGGAGGCAGCTGCACTAATGTGGCTAGTGAAACTATGGTAAACAAGTTAGGTCTGGAAGTGTTCAAGCACCCAAAGACGTATAAGCTGCAATGGCTTAATGAGTGTGGCGAAATGAAGGTAAGCAGCCAAGTCAAGGTACCTATAACCATTGGAAAGTACCAAGATGAGATCCTTTGTGATGTTTTACCAATGGAGGCTGGCCACATTCTGCTTGGAAGACCATGGCAATTTGATCGAAAGGTCATTCATGATGGTTACACCAACCAACACTCGTTTGAACACAAAGGTAAGAAGATCACACTTGTTCCTATGACACCACAGGAGGTGTACCAAGATCAGCTCGTGTTGGAGCAAAGGAAAACAGCTGGAACTTCAAAAGAAACCATAAGCACCAAAAGTGATAGAGGCTGTGAGAACAAGAACAAAAAGCACTCAAGTTTCTTTGTGAGAACTGGTGGAGTTAAGAAGGCTCTCTTCTCACAACAACCTGTTCTTTTGTTTATCTATAAGGAAGCTCTCATGAGCTTAACTAACGTTGCACCGGTATTACCGAGTGAAGTGACTTCTGTTTTGCACGATTATGAAGATGTCTTTCCAGAAGACAATCCAAAGGGGCTACCACCCATCAGAGGCATTGAACATCAGATTGATTTTGTACCTGGAGCCTCACTACCAAATAGACCAGCTTATAGAACCAACCCCGTTGAGACTAAGGAGCTGCAAAGGCAAGTTAATGAGCTAATGGAGAAGGGCTACATCAGGGAGAGCATGAGTCCTTGTGCTGTGCCAGTTCTACTTGTGCCAAAGAAAGATGGCAGCTGGTGCATGTGTGTTGATTGTAGAGCAATCAACAACATTACGGTAAAGTATCGCCATCCAATCCCTAGGTTAGATGACATGCTTGATGAATTGCATGGTTCCAGAATCTTTTCTAAGATAGATCTTAAGAGTGGGTACCATCAAATACGCATGAAGGAAGGGGATGAATGGAAAACTGCATTTAAAACTAAGCATGGATTATATGAATGGTTAGTCATGCCATTTGGGTTAACAAATGCACCTAGTACTTTCATGAGGTTGATGAATCATGTTCTTAGAGCTTTCATAGGAGTCTTTGTTGTAGTATACTTTGATGACATCTTAATCTACAGCAAGAATCTAGAAGAGCATGCTAGTCATTTAACATTGGTTCTAAGCGTTCTTAGAAAAGAAAAACTATATGCCAATCTTAAGAAATGCACTTTTTGTACAGATAACATTGTGTTCCTAGGCTTTGTTATAAGTGCAGATGGTATTAAGGTTGATGAGGAGAAGGTCAAAGCTATTAAGGAATGGCCAAGTCCAAAAACAGTAGGAGAAGTGAAAAGTTTCCATGGGCTAGCTGGCTTCTATAGACGCTTTGTCAAGGATTTTAGCACTATTGCTGCCCCACTTACGGAAGTAATCAAGAAAGATGTAGGATTCAAATGGGGACAAGCTCAAGAAAGCTCATTCCAAGCTTTGAAAGAAAAGCTTACACATGCACCTCTTCTATCTTTACCTGATTTTCTTAAAACCTTTGAGATAGAATGTGATGCGTCTGGTATAGGTATTGGAGCTGTTTTGATGCAAGATAAGAAACCTATAGCCTATTTCAGTGAGAAGCTTGGAGGAGCCACCCTCAACTGTCCAACCTACGACAAGGAATTGTACGCCTTGGTCCGTGCTTTGCAAACTTGGCAACACTACTTGTGGCCTAAGGAGTTCGTGATTCACACTGATCATGAGTCACTCAAGCACTTAAAGGGCCAACAGAAGCTGAACAAAAGGCATGCACGGTGGGTTGAGTTCATAGAAACATTTCCGTATGTCATTAAATACAAACAAGGTAAAGAGAATGTTGTGGCAGATGCATTGTCAAGGAGGTATGCCTTAATCTCTACTCTTGATGCTAAGTTGTTAGGTTTTGAACAGCTTAAAGAGCTATATGAAACTGATCCTGAATTTAAAGATGTATACATTGCTAGCAAAAAGTTTGCTTCAGGAAAATACTATCGGCATGAAGGATTCCTATTTTATGATAATAGATTATGTGTGCCTAACTGTTCTATTCGAGACTTGTTAGTTAGGGAAGCTCATGGAGGAGGACTGATGGGGCATTTTGGAGTTGCCAAAACACTTAAGGTCATGCAAGATCATTTCCATTGGCCACACATGAAGAGAGACGTAGAAAGAATCTGTGCAAGGTGTGTTACATGCAAACAGGCTAAGTCTAAGGTTCAACCCCACGGTTTGTACACTCCCTTACCCATTCCTACTCATCCATGGATTGACATATCAATGGACTTTGTGGTTGGTTTGCCTAGAACTAAGACAGGAAAGGATTCTATCTTTGTTGTGGTTGATAGATTCTCTAAGATGGCTCATTTTATAGCATGTCACAAGACTGATGATGCATTGCATATAGCCAATCTGTTCTTTAAAGAGGTAGTTCGATTGCATGGAATGCCTAGGACCATAGTTTCTGATAGAGACACTAAGTTCTTGAGTTACTTTTGGAAAACTCTTTGGTCTAAGTTAGGAACTAAGTTGGTATTCTCTACAACATGTCACCCACAAACGGATGGGCAAACTGAAGTAGTTAATAGAACCTTGTCTACTTTATTGCGTGCATTAATCAAACGAAATCTTAGAACATGGGAAGAATGTTTACCACATGCTGAATTTGCATATAACCATTCTGTACATTCTGCTTCTAAGTATTCTCCTTTTCAAATTGTGTATGGTTTCAATCCTTTATCTCCTTTGGATCTAACCCCTTTGCCTTCAAGTGAAAGAGCTAGTATTGATGGAAAAAGAAAAGATGAGATTGTTAAACAGATCCATGAGAATGCAAGGAAGAATATTGAGGCCAGAACCCAACAATATGCAAGAAATGCCAACAAAGGAAGATGTGAAATGGTATTTGAGGTGGGAGACCTCGTGTGGGTTCACTTGAGAAAAGAAAGATTTCCTGCTGAAAGGAAATCCAAACTTATGCCCAGAATAGATGGACCTTTCAAGATAGTTCAGAAGATCAGCAACAACGCCTACCAAATTGATCTTCAAGGTAAGTACAATGTGAGTTCAAGCTTCAATGTTTCTGATCTTGTGCCTTTCATTGCAGATGAACCAGATTTGAGGTCAAATCCTTTTCAAGAGGAGGGGGATGATACGAGCATGGAAAGCACACAAAAGGAGAAGCTCATGGCTAGGAATGAACCAGTGGAACATGAAGAAGCTCTTGCACTACCAGCTGGACCATTAACCCGAGCCAAAGCCAGGAAACTCAAAGAGGCAATCAGCCGCATGCTCAACAAGGAGAATGCACAACAAATTCACTTGAGCTTGAATGGAGAAGTGCCTAAAAGCACTCTGATTTTAGTACAAGCTCAAGACAGCATACAAATGGGTATGTGATCCATTTGTACTCTTTTCCCTTATCCAAGTTTTCTCCCATTGGGTTTTCTTGGTAAGGTTTTTAATGAGGCAAATGAATCACATTACAACCAGCCCAATTTGTTGTGTAAAATCAAAAGGAGTTCAATTAAAAAGCTCAAAATTGGCGTCATCAAAAGGGGGGAAAAGTGTCTACATTCATAGTCAAAATAATAGTTAATGAAGTCAAGGTCTTTGGTCAAGGTCTTTGGTCAAGTCTTCCCTTGTAATTGTAACCAATTTAATGTTGTAGGCTCCTCATATTTACGTCCCCTTATAGTATAAATAGGGGCTTTCAGTTGTAAACTTGATCATTCAACTTTTCAAATAAAAACAGCTTCTTTTCTTAAGTTTGAGAGTGATTCTCTTCTTAATCTGATTGTTGGTGTGTAATATCCTTCAGTCAACATTTAGTAGCCTTAGTGTGTAATATCTAAGCTACTATCTTAGGTAAATCAGTAGTCTTTCCGCAACTACTGTGTGACCCTTCAATCAACAACCTTTGAACAGATTGAATTTCGATTCATTCTGTTGCAAAGCGTATCTCAATCGCATCCAGAAGTGCATTCCTTGGGAGGTTCGCATCAGAATGACAAGAATCCAATACCCACATTAAGCTTGTTCAATTTTATATATTGTGGCTAAATTTGAGACAGAAATAGATACGACAAAGCATCCAAATAATCCAATATATCCCAAACTGCGTGATGCCATGCATTACGCTTCATATATCCTCAATAAGCACCAATGATCACTTTGGAATGATCACTTTAAGTGACCGATCAATTTGACTAGTCCACGTTAAATCGTCCGTAACTTTTGATTTAAAGCTCTTAATGACACCAATCCAATGTCCACATTAAGCTAGCTCAATTTTATATATTGTGAAAGAAAAAGAGATGACAAAGCATCCAAATAATCCAATCTATCCCAAACTGCGTGATGTCATGCTTTAGGTTTCATTTATAAGCCTTTACTTAATGAGCACCAATGATCAGTTTAGAATGATCACTTTAACTAGCCGATCAACTTAACATGTCTGCACTAAATTGTCCATAACTTATGATTTATACCTTAAAATGACACGAATCCAATACCCACATTGAGCTACTTTAATATTATATATTGTGACAAAATTTGAGATAGAACAAGATACAACAAAACGTCCAAGTAATCCAATCTATCCCAACAGCGTGATACCATGCCTTATGCTTCATTCATAAGCCTTTACTTAGTAGTGAGCACCAATGATTGGTTTAGAATGATCACTTTAAGTGGCCGACCAACTTTACATGTACACACTAAACCGTCCGTAACTTTTGATTTAGAGCTCTGAATGACACGAATCCAATGTCCACGTTAAGCTAGCTAAATTTTCTATATTGTGACAAATTTGAGATAGAAATAGATACAAGTAATGCAATCCATCCCAAACTGCGTGATGCCATGCATTCCTCTTCATTTATAAGCTTTTACTCAATGAGCACCAATGATGAGTTTAGAATGATCATTTTAACTGGCTGATAACCTTGATATGTCTACACTATATCGTCCGTAACTTTTGTTTTATAGCTCAAAATGACACGAATCCAATACCCACATTAAGGTAGTTTAATATTCTATATTGTGATAAAACTTGAGACAGAATAAGATACAACTAAGCGTACAAGTAATCCAATCTATCCCAAACAGCGTGATACCATTCCTTATGCTTCATATTATAAGCCTTTACTTAGTGAGCACCAATGACCAGTTTAGAATGGTCACTTTAATTGGCTGATCAACTTTACATGTCCACACTAAATCGTTCGTAACTTTTGATTTAGAGCTCTGAATGACACGAATCCAATGTCCACGTTAAGCTAGCTCAATTTTCTATATTATGAATAATTTGAAATAGAAATAGATACGACACAGCGTACAAGTAATCCAATCCATCCCAAACTGCGTGATGCCATGCATTCTTCTTCATTTATAAGCTTTTACTCAATGAGCACCAATGATGAGTTTAGAATGATCATTTTAACTGGCAGATACCCGTGATATGTCTGCACTATATCGTCTGTAACTTTTGTTTTATAGCTCACAATAACACGAATCCATTACCCACATTAAGCTAGTTTGATATTTTACATTGTAATAAAACTTGAGACAAAATTAGATACAACAAAGCGTACAAGTAATCTAATCCATCCCATACTGCGTGATGCCAAACATTATTTTACATTTATAAGGTTTTATTGAATGAGCACCAATGATCGGTTTAGAATGATCATTTTAACTTGCCGATCAACTTGTTATGTCTACACTAAATCGTCCATAACTTTTGATTTATAGATTAGAATGGCAGGAATCCAATGCCTACGTTAATGTAAATCAGTTTTCAATAAGATAACAAAATTTTAGACAGAAATTGACAGAAAAATGAGTCCAATTAATCCAGTCTATCGAAAACTAAGTGATGCCATGCAATATGATTCATTTATATGCTTTTACTGAATGAGCACAAATGATCAATTTAGAATGATCACTTATAACTGGCCGATCAACTTGACATATGCAAACTAATTCATCTGTAACTTTTGATTTAGAGCTCAGAATAACATGAATCCAATGCCCTCGTTAAGCTAGTTCAATTTTCTATATTTTCAAAAAATTTGAGATACAAATAGAGACGAAAAAGCGTCCAAGTAATCCAATCTATCCGAAAATGCGTGATGTCATGATGTATGCTTTATTTATAAGCCTTTACTTAATGAGCACCAAGATCAATTTAGAATGATCATTTTAACTAGCCAATCAACTTGACATGTCTGCACTAAATCGTCCATAACTTTTGATTTATATCTCAAAAAGACACGAATCCAATACCCACATTAAGCTACTTTAATATTATAAATTGTGAAAAAAATTTGAGACAGAACTAGATTCAACAAAGCGTCCAAGTAATCCAATCTATCCCAAACAGCGTGATACCATGCCTTATGCTTCATTTATAAGCCTTTACTTAGTGAGCACCAATGATCGGATTAGAATGATCACTTTAAATGGCCGATCAACTTTACATGTCCACATCAAATCGTTCGTAACTTTTGATTTAGAGCTCTGAATGACATGAATCCAATGTCCACGTTAAGCTAGCTAAATTTTCTATATTGTGACAAATTTGAGATAGAAATAGATACAACAAAGGGTACAAGTAATCCAATCCATCCCAAACTGTGTGATGCCATGCATTCTTTTCATTTATAAGCTTTTACTCAATGAGCACCAATGATGAGTTTAGAATGATTATTTTAACTGGCTGATAACCTTGATATGTTTGCACTATATCATCTGTAACTTTTGTTTTATAGCTCACAATGACACGAATCCAATACCCACATTAAGCTTGTTTAATATTCTATATTGTGATAAAACTTGAGACTGCATAAGATACAACAAAGCGTACAAGTAATCCAATCTATCCCAAATAGCGTGATACCATGCCTTATGCTTCATTTACAAGCTTTTACTTAGTGAGCACCAATGATCTGTTTAGAATGATCACTTTAATTGGCCGATCAACTTTACATGTCAACACCAAATCGTTCGTAACTTTTGATTTATTGCTCTGAATGACACGAATCCAATGTCCACGTTAAGCTAGCTCAATTTTCTATAATGTGATAAATTTGAGATAGAAATAGATATGACAAAGCGTACAAGTTTTCCAATCCATCCCAAACTACGTGATTCCATGCATTCTTCTTCATTTATAAGCTTTTACTCAATGATCACCAATGATGAGTTTAGAATGATCATTTTAACTGGTTGATAACCTAGATATGTCTGCACTATATCGTCCGTAACTTTTGTTTTATATCTCACAATGACACAAATCCAATACCCACATTAAGCTAGTTTAATATTCTATATTGTGATAAAACTTGGACAGAATTAGATACAACAAAGCGTACAAGTAATCTAATCCATGCCAAACTGCGTGATGCCAATCATTATTTTACATTTATAAGGTTTTATTGAATGAGCACCAATGATCAGTTTAGAATGATCATTTTAACTTGCCGATCAACTTGTTATGTCTACACTAAATCGTCCATAACTTTTGATTTATAGCTTAGAATGACATGAATCCAATGCCTACGTTAAGCTAGCTCATTTTTCTATATGATAACAAAATTTTAGACAGAAATTGCTACGAAAATGAGTCCAAGTAATCCAGTCTATCCAAAACTAAGTGATGTCATGCATTATGATTCATTTATATGCTTTTACTTAATGAGCACCAATGATCAATTTAGAATGATCACTTTTAACTGGCCGATCAACTTGACATATCCACACTAATTCGTCTGTAACATATTATTTACAGCTCAGAATAACACGAATCTAATGCCCTCATTAAGCTAGTTCAATTTTCTATATTTTGACAAAATTTGAGATAGAAATAGAGATGAAAAAGGGTCCAAGTAATCCAATCTATCCCAAAATGCGTGATGTCATGCTTTATGCTTTATTTATAAGCCTTTACTTAATGAGCACCAATGATCAGTTTAGAATAATCATTTTAACTGGTCAATCAACTTGACATGTCTGCACTAAATCGTCTATAACTTTTGATTTGTAGCTCAGAATGACAGGAATGCAATACCCACATTAAACTTGTTCAATTTTCAATATTGTGACAAAATTTGAAACAGAACTAGATAAGACAAAACATCCAAGTAATCCAATATATCCCAAACTGTGTGATGCCATGCATTATGCTTCATTTATTAGTCTTTCCTCAATAAGCACCAATGATCAGTTTAGAATGATCACTTTAAGTGGCCGATCAACTTGACTAGTCCACGCTAAATCGTTCGTAACTTTTGATATAAAGCTCTTAATGACACGAAGCCAATGTCCACGTTAAGCTAGCTCAATTTTCTATATTGTGAAAAAATTTGGGATAGAAAAAAAGATGACAAACCATTCATGTAATCCAATTTATCACAAACTGCGTGATGCCATGCTTTATGTTTCATTTATAAGCTTTTACTTAATGAGCACCAATGATCAGTTTAGAATGATCACTTTAACTGGGCGATCAACTTAACATGTCGGCACTAAATTGTTCATAACTTATGATTTATAGCTCAGAATCACACAAATCCAATACCCACATTAAACTACTTTAATATTATATATTGTAACAAAATTGGAGATAGAACAAGATACAACAAAGCGTCCAAGTAATTCAATCTATCCCAAACAGCGTGATACCATGCCTTATGCTTCATTTATAGGCCTTTACTTAGTGAGCACCGATGATCGGTTTAGAATGATCACTTTAAGTGGCCGATCAACTTTAAATGTCCACACTAAATCGTCCGTAACTTTTGATTTGGAGCTCTGCATGACACGAATCCAATGTCCACGTTAAGCTAGCTAAATTTTCTATATTGTAACAAATTTGTGAAGGAAATAGATACGACAAAGCGTACAAGTAATCCAATCCATCCCAAACAGCGTGTTGCCATGCATTCTTCTTCATTTATAAGCTTTTACTCATTGAGCACCAATGATGAGTTTAGATTGATCATTTTAACTGGCTGATAATCTTGATATGTCTGCACTATATTGTTCGTAACTTTTGCTTTATATCTCACAATGACACGAATCCAATACCCACCTTAAGCTAGTTTAATATTCTATATTGCGATAAAGCTTGAGACAGAATTAGATACAACGAAGCGTACAAGTAATCTAATCCATCCCAAACTTCGTGATGCCAATCATTATTTTACATTTATAAGGTTTTATTGAATGAGCACCAATGATCAGTTTAAAATGATCATTTTAACTTGCCGACGAACTTGTTATGTCTGCACTAAATCGTCCATAACTTTTGATTTATAGTTTAGAATGACACGAATCCAATGCCTACGTTATGATAGCTCATTTTTCTATATGATAACAAAATTTTAGACAGATATTGATACGAAAATGAGTCCAAGTAATCCAGTCTATCCAAAAGTAAGTGATGGCATGCATTATGATTCATTTATATGCTTTTATGCAGTGAGCACTAATGATCAATTTAGAATGATCAGTTTTAACTGGCCGATAAACTTGACATATTCGTCTGTAACTTTTGATTTAGAGCTCAGAATAACACGAATCCAATGCCCTCGTTAAGCTAGTTCAATTTTCTATATTTTGACAAAATTTGAGAGAGAAATAGAGACGAAAAAGCGTCCAAGTAATCCAATCTATCCCAAAATGCGTGATGTCATGCTTTATGCTTTATTTATAAGCACCAATGATCAGTTTAGAATGATCATTTTAACTGGCCAATCAACTTGACATGTCTGCACTAAATCATCTATAACTTTTGATTTATAGCTCAGAATGACAGGAATCCAATACCCACATTAAGCTTGTTCAATTTTCTATATTGTGAAAAACTTTGAGACAGAACTAGATACGGCAAAGCATCCAAGTAATCCAATATATCCCAAACTATGTGATGCACTGCATTATGCTTCATTTATTAGTCTTTCCTCAATAAGGACCAATGATCAGCTTAGAATGATCACTTTAAGTGGCCGATCAACTTGACTAGTCCACGCTAAATCGTTCGTAACTTTTTATTTAAAGCTCTGAATGATACGAATCCAATGTCCACGTTAAGGTAGCTCAATTTTCTATATTGTGACAAAATCTGGGACAAAAAAAGAGATGACAAAGTGTCCAAGTAATCCAATCTATCCCAAACTACGTGATGCCATGCTTTATGTTTCATTTACAAGCCTTTACTTAATGAGCACCAATGATCAGTTTAGAATGATCACTTTAAAAGGCCGATTAACTTAACATGTCTGCACTAAATTGTCCATAACTTATGATTTATAGCTTAAGATGACACGAATCTAATACCCACATTAAGGTACTTTAATATTATATATTGTGGCAAAATTTGAGATAGAACAAAATACAACAAAGCGTCCAAGTAATTCAATCTATCCCAAACAGCGTGATACCATGCCTTATGCTTCATTTATAAGCCTTTACTTAGTGAGCACCAATGATCAGTTTATAATGATCACTTTAAGTGGCCAATCAACTTTAAATGTCCACACTAAATCGTCCGTAAATTTTGATTTAGAACTCTGAATGACACTAATCCAGTGTCCACGTTAAGCTAGTTCAATTTTCGATATTGTGACAAATTTGAGATAGAAATAGATACGACAAAGCGTACAAGTAATCCAATCCATCACAAACTGCGTGATGCCATGCATTCTTCTTCATTTACAAGCTTTTACTCAATGAGCCCCAATGATGAGTTTAGAATGATCATTTTAAGTGGCTGATAATCTTGATATGTCTGCACTATATCGTCCGTAACTTTTGTTTTATAGCTCACAATGACACGAACCCAATACCCACATTAAGCTAGTTTAATATTCTATATTGTGATAAAGTTTGAGACTGAATTAGATACAACAAAGCGCACAAGTAATCCAATCTATCCCAAACAGCGTGATACCATTCATTATGCTTCATTTATAAGCCTTTACTTAGTCAGCACCAATGATCGGTTTAGAATGATCACTTTAAATGGCCGATCAACTTTACATGTCCACACCAAATCGTTCGTAACTTTGGATTTATAGCTCTGAATGACACGAATCCAATGTACACGTTAATCTAGCTCAATTTTCTATATTGTGACAAATTTGAGATAGAAATAGATACGACAAAGCGTACAAGTAATCTAATCCATCCCAAACTGCGTGATGCCATGCATTCTTCTTCATTTATAAGCTTTTACTCAATGAGCACCAATGATGAGTTTAGAATGATCATTTTAACTGGCTGATAACCTTGATATGTCTGCACTATATCGTCTGTAACTTTTGTTTTATAACTCACAATGACACGAATCCAATACACACATTAAGCTAGTTTAATATTCTATATTGTGATAAAACTTGAGACATAATTAGATACAACAAAGCGTACAAGTAATCTAATCCATCCCAAACTGCGTGATGCCAATCATTATTTTACATTTATAAGGTTTTATTGAATTAGCACCAATGATCAGTTTAGAATGATCATTTTAACTTGCCGATGAACTTGTTATGTCTCCACTAAATCGTCCATAACTTTTGATTTATAGCTTAGAATGACACGAATCCAATGCCTACGTTAAGCTAGCTCATGTTTCTATATGATAACAAAATTTTAGACAGATATTGATACGAAAATGAGTCCAAGTAATCCAGTCTATCCAAAACAAAGTGATGTCATGCATTATGATTAATTTATATGCTTTTACGCAATGAGCACTCATGATCAATTTAGAATGATCACTTTTAACTGGCCGATCAACTTGCCATATCCACACTAATTCGTCTGTAACTTTTTATTTTGAGCTCAGAATAACACGAATCTAATGCCCTCGTTAAGCTAGTTCAATTTTCTATATTTTGACAAAATTTGAGATAGAAATACAGACGAAAAGGGGTCCAAGTAATCCAATCTATCCCAAAATGCGTGATGTCATGCTTTATAATTTATTTATAAGCCTTTACTTAATGAGCACCAATGATCAGTTTAGAATAATCATTTTAACCGGTCAATCAACTTGACATGTCTGCACTAAATCGTCTATAACTTTTGATTTATAGCTCAGAATGACAGGAATCCAATACCCACATTAACCTTGTTCAATTTTCTATATTGTGACAAAATTTGAGACAGAACTAGATACGACAAAGCATTCAAGTTATCTAATATATCCCAAACTGCTTGATGCAATGCATTATGCTTCATTTATTAGTCTTTCCTCAATAAGCCACAATGATCAGTTTAGAATGATCACTTTAAGTGGCCGATGAACTTGACTAGTCCACGCTAAATCGTCCGTAACTTTTGATTTAAAGCTCTTAATGACACGAATCCAATGTCCATGTTAAGCTAGCTCAATTTTCTATATTGTGACAAAATTTCGGAAAGAAAAAAAGATGACAAAGCATTCATGTAATCTAATTTATCCCAAACTGCGTGATGCCATGCTTTATGTTTCATTTACAAGATTTTACTTAATGAGCACCAATGACAAGTTTAGAATGATCACTTTAACTGGCCGATCAACTTAACATGTCTGCACTAAATTGTCCACAACTTATGATTTATAGCACAGAATCACACGAATCCAATACCCACATTAAGGTACTTTAATATTATATATTGTGACAAAATTTGAGATAGAACAAAATACAACAATGCGTCCAAGTAATTCAATCTATCCCAAACAGTGTGATACCATGCCTTATGCTTCATTTATAAGCCTTTACTTAATGAGCACCAATGATCAGTTTAGAATAATCATTTTAACCGGTCAATCAACTTGACATGTCTGCACTAGATCGTCTATAACTTTTGATTTATAGCTCAGAATGACAGGAATCCAATACCCACATTAAGCTAGTTCAATTTTCGATATTGTGACAAATTTGAGATGGAAATAGATACGACAAAGCATACAAGTAATCCAATCCATCACAAACTGCGTGATGCCATGCATTCTTCTACATTTACAAGCTTTTACTCAATGAGCACCAATGATGAGTTTAGAATGATCATTTTAAGTGGCTGATAATCTTGATATGTCTGCACTATATCGTCCGTAACTTTTGTTTTATAGCTCACAATGACACGAACCCAATACCCACATTAAGCTAGTTTAATATTCTATATTGTGATAAAGTTTGAGACTGAATTAGATACAACAAAGCGCACAAGTAATCCAATCTATCCCAAACAGCGTGATACCATGCATTATGCTTCATTTATAAGCCTTTACTTAGTCAGCACCAATGATCGGTTTAGAATGATCACTTTAAATGGCCGATCAACTTTACATGGCCACACCAAATCGTTTGTAACTTTGGATTTATGGCTCTGAATGACACGAATCCAATGTACACGTTAATCTAGCTCAATTTTCTATATTGTGACAAATTTGAGATAGAAATAGATACGACAAAGCGTACAAGTAATCTAATCCATCCCAAACTGCGTGATGCCATGCATTCTTCTTCATTTATAAGCTTTTACTCAATGAGCACCAATGATGAGTTTAGAATGATCATTTTAACTGGCTGATAACCTTGATATGTCTGCACTATATCGTCTGTAACTTTTGTTTTATAACTCACAATGACACGAATCCAATACCCACATTAAGCTAGTTTAATATTCTATATTGTGATAAAACTTGAGACATAATTAGATACAACAAAGCGTACAAGTAATCTAATCCATCCCAAACTGCGTGATGCCAATCATTATTTTACATTTATAAGGTTTTATTGAATTAGCACCAATGATCAGTTTAGAATGATCATTTTAACTTGCCGATGAACTTGTTATGTCTCCACTAAATCGTCCATAACTTTTGATTTATAGCTTAGAATGACACGAATCCAATGCCTACGTTAAGCTAGCTCATGTTTCTATATGATAACAAAATTTTAGACAGATATTGATACGAAAATGAGTCCAAGTAATCCAGTCTATCCAAAACAAAGTGATGTCATGCATTATGATTAATTTATATGCTTTTACGCAATGAGCACTCATGATCAATTTAGAATGATCACTTTTAACTGGCCGATCAACTTGCCATATCCACACTAATTCGTCTGTAACTTTTTATTTTGAGCTCAGAATAACACGAATCTAATGCCCTCGTTAAGCTAGTTCAATTTTCTATATTTTGACAAAATTTGAGATAGAAATACAGACGAAAAGGGGTCCAAGTAATCCAATCTATCCCAAAATGCGTGATGTCATGCTTTATAATTTATTTATAAGCCTTTACTTAATGAGCACCAATGATCAGTTAAGAATAATCATTTTAACCGGTCAATCAACTTGACATGTCTGCACTAAATCGTCTATAACTTTTGATTTATAGCTCAGAATGACAGGAATCCAATACCCACATTAACCTTGTTCAATTTTCTATATTGTGACAAAATTTGAGACAGAACTAGATACGACAAAGCATTCAAGTTATCTAATATATCCCAAACTGCTTGATGCAATGCATTATGCTTCATTTATTAGTCTTTCCTCAATAAGCCACAATGATCAGTTTAGAATGATCACTTTAAGTGGCCGATGAACTTGACTAGTCCACGCTAAATCGTCCGTAACTTTTGATTTAAAGCTCTTAATGACACGAATCCAATGTCCATGTTAAGCTAGCTCAATTTTCTATATTGTGACAAAATTTCGGAAAGAAAAAAAGATGACAAAGCATTCATGTAATCTAATTTATCCCAAACTGCGTGATGCCATGCTTTATGTTTCATTTACAAGATTTTACTTAATGAGCACCAATGACAAGTTTAGAATGATCACTTTAACTGGCCGATCAACTTAACATGTCTGCACTAAATTGTCCACAACTTATGATTTATAGCACAGAATCACACGAATCCAATACCCACATTAAGGTACTTTAATATTATATATTGTGACAAAATTTGAGATAGAACAAAATACAACAATGCGTCCAAGTAATTCAATCTATCCCAAACAGTGTGATACCATGCCTTATGCTTCATTTATAAGCCTTTACTTAATGAGCACCAATGATCAGTTTAGAATAATCATTTTAACCGGTCAATCAACTTGACATGTCTGCACTAGATCGTCTATAACTTTTGATTTATAGCTCAGAATGACAGGAATCCAATACCCACATTAAGCTAGTTCAATTTTCGATATTGTGACAAATTTGAGATGGAAATAGATACGACAAAGCATACAAGTAATCCAATCCATCACAAACTGCGTGATGCCATGCATTCTTCTACATTTACAAGCTTTTACTCAATGAGCACCAATGATGAGTTTAGAATGATCATTTTAAGTGGCTGATAATCTTGATATGTCTGCACTATATCGTCCGTAACTTTTGTTTTATAGCTCACAATGACACGAACCCAATACCCACATTAAGCTAGTTTAATATTCTATATTGTGATAAAGTTTGAGACTGAATTAGATACAACAAAGCGCACAAGTAATCCAATCTATCCCAAACAGCGTGATACCATGCATTATGCTTCATTTATAAGCCTTTACTTAGTCAGCACCAATGATCGGTTTAGAATGATCACTTTAAATGGCCGATCAACTTTACATGTCCACACCAAATCGTTTGTAACTTTGGATTTATAGCTCTGAATGACACGAATCCAATGTACACGTTAATCTAGCTCAATTTTCTATATTGTGACAAATTTGAGATAGAAATAGATACGACAAAGCGTACAAGTAATCTAATCCATCCCAAACTGCGTGATGCCATGCATTCTTCTTCATTTATAAGCTTTTACTCAATGAGCACCAATGATGAGTTTAGAATGATCATTTTAACTGGCTGATAACCTTGATATGTCTGCACTATATCGTCTGTAACTTTTGTTTTATAACTCACAATGACACGAATCCAATACACACATTAAGCTAGTTTAATATTCTATATTGTGATAAAACTTGAGACATAATTAGATACAACAAAGCGTACAAGTAATCTAATCCATCCCAAACTGCGTGATGCCAATCATTATTTTACATTTATAAGGTTTTATTGAATTAGCACCAATGATCAGTTTAGAATGATCATTTTAACTTGCCGATGAACTTGTTATGTCTCCACTAAATCGTCCATAACTTTTGATTTATAGCTTAGAATGACACGAATCCAATGCCTACGTTAAGCTAGCTCATGTTTCTATATGATAACAAAATTTTAGACAGATATTGATACGAAAATGAGTCCAAGTAATCCAGTCTATCCAAAACAAAGTGATGTCATGCATTATGATTAATTTATATGCTTTTACGCAATGAGCACTCATGATCAATTTAGAATGATCACTTTTAACTGGCCGATCAACTTGCCATATCCACACTAATTCGTCTGTAACTTTTTATTTTGAGCTCAGAATAACACGAATCTAATGCTCTCGTTAAGCTAGTTCAATTTTCTATATTTTGACAAAATTTGAGATAGAAATACAGACGAAAAGGGGTCCAAGTAATCCAATCTATCTCAAAATGCGTGATGTCATGCTTTATAATTTATTTATAAGCCTTTACTTAATGAGCACCAATGATCAGTTTAGAATAATCATTTTAACCGGTCAATCAACTTGACATGTCTGCACTAAATCGTCTATAACTTTTGATTTATAGCTCAGAATGACACGAATCCAATACCCACATTAACCTTGTTCAATTTTCTATATTGTGACAAAATTTGAGACAGAACTAGATACGACAAAGCATTCAAGTTATCTAATATATCCCAAACTGCTTGATGCAATGCATTATGCCTCATTTATTAGTCTTTCCTCAATAAGCCACAATGATCAGTTTAGAATGATCACTTTAAGTGGCCGATGAACTTGACTAGTCCACGCTAAATCGTCCGTAACTTTTGATTTAAAGCTCTTAATGACACGAATCCAATGTCCATGTTAAGCTAGCTCAATTTTCTATATTGTGACAAAATTTCGGAAAGAAAAAAAGATGACAAAGCATTCATGTAATCTAATTTATCCCAAACTGCGTGATGCCATGCTTTATGTTTCATTTACAAGATTTTACTTAATGAGCACCAATGACAAGTTTAGAATGATCACTTTAACTGGCCGATCAACTTAACATGTCTGCACTAAATTGTCCACAACTTATGATTTATAGCACAGAATCACACGAATCCAATACCCACATTAAGGTACTTTAATATTATATATTGTGACAAAATTTGAGATAGAACAAAATACAACAATGCGTCCAAGTAATTCAATCTATCCCAAACAGTGTGATACCATGCCTTATGCTTCATTTATAAGCCTTTACTTAATGAGCACCAATGATCAGTTTAGAATAATCATTTTAACCGGTCAATCAACTTGACATGTCTGCACTAGATCGTCTATAACTTTTGATTTATAGCTCAGAATGACAGGAATCCAATACCCACATTAAGCTAGTTCAATTTTCGATATTGTGACAAATTTGAGATGGAAATAGATACGACAAAGCATACAAGTAATCCAATCCATCACAAACTGCGTGATGCCATGCATTCTTCTACATTTACAAGCTTTTACTCAATGAGCACCAATGATGAGTTTAGAATGATCATTTTAAGTGGCTGATAATCTTGATATGTCTGCACTATATCGTCCGTAACTTTTGTTTTATAGCTCACAATGACACGAACCCAATACCCACATTAAGCTAGTTTAATATTCTATATTGTGATAAAACTTGAGACTGAACTAGATACAACAAAGCGCACAAGTAATCCAATCTATCCCAAACAGCGTGATACCATGCATTATGCTTCATTTATAAGCCTTTACTTAGTCAGCACCAATGATCGGTTTAGAATGATCACTTTAAATGGCCGATCAACTTTACATGTCCACACCAAATCGTTTGTAACTTTGGATTTATAGCTCTGAATGACACGAATCCAATATACACGTTAATCTAGCTCAATTTTCTATATTGTGACAAATTTGAGATAGAAATAGATACGACAAAGCGTACAAGTAATCTAATCCATCCCAAACTGCGTGATGCCATGCATTCTTCTTCATTTATAAGCTTTTACTCAATGAGCACCAATGATGAGTTTAGAATGATCATTTTAACTGGCTGATAACCTTGATATGTCTGCACTATATCGTCTGTAACTTTTGTTTTATAACTCACAATGACACGAATCCAATACCCACATTAAGCTAGTTTAATATTCTATATTGTGATAAAACTTGAGACATAATTAGATACAACAAAGCGTACAAGTAATCTAATCCATCCCAAACTGCGTGATGCCAATCATTATTTTACATTTATAAGGTTTTATTGAATTAGCACCAATGATCAGTTTAGAATGATCATTTTAACTTGCCGATGAACTTGTTATGTCTCCACTAAATCGTCCATAACTTTTGATTTATAGCTTAGAATGACACGAATCCAATGCCTACGTTAAGCTAGCTCATGTTTCTATATGATAACAAAATTTTAGACAGATATTGATACGAAAATGAGTCCAAGTAATCCAGTCTATCCAAAACAAAGTGATGTCATGCATTATGATTAATTTATATGCTTTTACGCAATGAGCACTCATGATCAATTTAGAATGATCACTTTTAACTGGCCGATCAACTTGCCATATCCACACTAATTCGTCTGTAACTTTTTATTTTGAGCTCAGAATAACACGAATCTAATGCCCTCGTTAAGCTAGTTCAATTTTCTATATTTTGACAAAATTTGAGATAGAAATACAGACGAAAAGGGGTCCAAGTAATCCAATCTATCCCAAAATGCGTGATGTCATGCTTTATAATTTATTTATAAGCCTTTACTTAATGAGCACCAATGATCAGTTAAGAATAATCATTTTAACCGGTCAATCAACTTGACATGTCTGCACTAAATCATCTATAACTTTTGATTTATAGCTCAGAATGACAGGAATCCAATACCCACATTAACCTTGTTCAATTTTCTATATTGTGACAAAATTTGAGACAGAACTAGATACGACAAAGCATTCAAGTTATCTAATATATCCCAAACTGCTTGATGCAATGCATTATGCTTCATTTATTAGTCTTTCCTCAATAAGCCACAATGATCAGTTTAGAATGATCACTTTAAGTGGCCGATGAACTTGACTAGTCCACGCTAAATCGTCCGTAACTTTTGATTTAAAGCTCTTAATGACACGAATCCAATGTCCATGTTAAGCTAGCTCAATTTTCTATATTGTGACAAAATTTCGGAAAGAAAAAAAGATGACAAAGCATTCATGTAATCTAGTTTATCCCAAACTGCGTGATGCCATGCTTTATGTTTCATTTACAAGATTTTACTTAATGAGCACCAATGACAAGTTTAGAATGATCACTTTAACTGGCCGATCAACTTAACATGTCTGCACTAAATTGTCCACAACTTATGATTTATAGCACAGAATCACACGAATCCAATACCCACATTAAGGTACTTTAATATTATATATTGTGACAAAATTTGAGATAGAACAAAATACAACAATGCGTCCAAGTAATTCAATCTATCCCAAACAGTGTGATACCATGCCTTATGCTTCATTTATAAGCCTTTACTTAATGAGCACCAATGATCAGTTTAGAATAATCATTTTAACCGGTCAATCAACTTGACATGTCTGCACTAGATCGTCTATAACTTTTGAGTTATAGCTCAGAATGACAGGAATCCAATACCCACATTAAGCTAGTTCAATTTTCGATATTGTGACAAATTTGAGATGGAAATAGATACGACAAAGCATACAAGTAATCCAATCCATCACAAACTGCGTGATGCAATGCATTCTTCTACATTTACAAGCTTTTACTCAATGAGCACCAATGATGAGTTTAGAATGATCATTTTAAGTGGCTGATAATCTTGATATGTCTGCACTATATCGTCCGTAACTTTTGTTTTATAGCTCACAATGACACGAACCCAATACCCACATTAAGCTAGTTTAATATTCTATATTGTGATAAAACTTGAGACTGAACTAGATACAACAAAGCATACAGGTAATCCAATCTATCCCAAACAGCGTGATACCATGCCTAATGCTTCATTTATAAGCCTTTACATAGTGAACACCAATGATCAGTTTAGAATGATCACTTTAATTGGCCGATCAACTTGACATGTGCACACTAAGCGCCCATAACTTTTGATTTAGAGCTCTGAATGACACGAATCCAATGTCCACATTAAGCTAGATCAATTTTCTATATTCTGACAAAATTTGAGGTAGAAATAGATACGACAAAATGTACAAGTAATCCAATCCATTCAAACGGTGTGATGCCATGCATTATTTTACATTTATAAGGTTTTGCTCAATGAGCACCAATGATCAGTTTAGAATTATCAATTTAACTTGCCGATCAACTTGCATTTCTGCACTAAATCGTCCATAACTTTTGATTTATAGATTGGAATGACACGAATCCAATGCCTACGTTAAGCTAGCTCAGTTTTCTATATGATAACAAAATATTAGATAGAAATTGATACGAAAATGAGTCCAAGTAATCCAGAATATCCAGAACTAAATGATGCCAGGCATTATGATTCATTTATACGGTTTTACTCAATGAGCACTAATGATTAGTTAGAATGATCACTTTTAACCGGCCGATCAACTTGACATATCCACACTAATTCGTTTATAACTTTTGATTTAGAGATCAAAATAACATTTATTCAATGCCCTCGTTAAACTAGTTCAATTTTCTATATTTTAACAAATGCTTCATTTATAAGCCTTTATTTAATGAGCACCAATGATCAATTTATAGTGATCATTTTAATTGGCCAATCAACTTGACATGTCTGCACTATATTGTCCATAAATTTTGATTAAGATTGTTCAATTTTCTATATTGTGACAAAACTTGAGATAGAACTAGATACAACAAAGCATCTAAGTAATCCAATGTATCCCAAATTGTGTGATGCCATGCATTATGCTTCATTTCTAAGCCTTTACTTAGTGAGCACCAATGATCAGTTTATTATGATCACTTTAACTGGCCGATCAAATTTACATGTCCATCACAAATCGTCCCTAACTTTTGATTTAAAGCTCTGAATGACACGAATCCAATGTCCACGTTAAGGTAGCTCAATTTTCTATATTGTGACAAAATTTGGGACAAAAAAAGAGATGACAAAGTGCCCAAGTAATCCAATCTATACCAAACTACGTGATGCTATGCTTTATGTTTCATTTATAAGCCTTTACTTAATGAGCACCAGTGATCAGTTTAGAATGATCACTTTAACTGGCCGATCAACTTAACATGTCTGCACTAAATTATCCATAACTTATGATTTATGGCTCATAATGACACAAATCCAATACCCACATTAAGCTACTTCAATATTATATATTGTGACAAAATTTGAGACAGAACTAGACACAACAAAGCGTCCAAGTAATCCAGTTTATCCCAAACAGCGTGATACCATGCCTTATGCTTCATTTATAAGCCTTTACTTAGTGAGCACCAATGATCGGTTTAGAATGATCACTTTAAGTGGCCGATCAACTTTACATGTTCACACTAAATCGTCCGTAACTTTTGATTTAGAGCTCTGAATGTCACGAATCCAATGTCCACGTCAATCTAGCTCAATTTTCTATTGTGATAAATTTGAGATAGATATAGATACGACAAAGCGTATAAGCAATACAATCCATTCAAATTGCGTGATGCCACGCATTATTCTTCATTTATAAGATTTTACTCAAGGAGCACCATTGATCAGTTTAGATTAATCAATTTAATTGACCGATCAATTTAAAATGTCCGCACTAAATCATTTGTAACTTTTGATTTAGAACTTAAAATGACACGAATCCAATGCCCATTTAAGCTAGCTCAATTTTTATTATATAACAAAATTTGAGACAGAAATAGATACGACAAAGCGTCGAGTAATCTCATCCATCCCATACTGCGTCATGCCATGCATTATTTTTCATTTATAAGGTTTTATTGAATGAGCACTAATGATCAGTTTAGAATTATCATTATAACTTGCCGATCAACTTGTCATGTCTGCACTAAATCAGTCATAACGTTTGATTTATAGCTTATAATGACACGAATCCAATGTCTACGTTAGTTCAGTTTTCTATATGCTAACAAAAGTTTATAAAGAAATTGATACGAAAATGAGTCCAAGTAATCCAGTCTATCCAAAACTAAGTGATGCCATGCACAATGATTCATTTATAAGCTTTTACTCAATGAGCACCAATGATCAATTTAGAATGATCACTTCAATTGGCCGATCAACTTGACATATCCACACTAATTTGTCTATAACTTTTGATTTAGAGCTCAGAGTCACACAAATCCAATGCCCTCGTTAACCTAGCTCAATTTTCTATATTTTGACAAAATTTCAGATAGAAATAGAGGAGAAAAAGCGTCCAACTAATCTAATATATTCCAAAATGCATGATGCCATGCTTTATGATTCATTTATAAGCATTTACTTAATGAGCACCAATGATCAATTTAGAATGATCATTTTATTTGGCCAATCAACTTGACATGCATGCACTAAATCGTCCATAACTTTTGATTTATAGCTCAGAATGACAAGAATCCAATACCCACATTATGCTATTTCAATCTTCTATATTGTGACAAAATTTTAGACAAAACTTGATACAGCAAAGCGTCCCAGTAATCCAATCTATCCCAAACTGTGTGGTGCTCATTGACATGATTAGTTTAGAATGATCATTTTGGCCGATCAGCCTGTTATCTATGCACTAAATTGTCCATAACTTTTGATTTATTGCTCCGAATGACCCGAATCCAATACCGACATTAAGGTAGTTCAACTTTCTATATGATGACACAATTTGAGACAAAACTAGATACTAAAAAGCATCCAAATTATCCAATCTATCCCAAACAGTGTGATGCCATGCATTATGCTTTATTTATTAGCCTTTCCTCAATGAGCACCAGTGATCAGATTAGAACAATCACTTTAACTGGACCATCAACTTGACATGTCAACACTAAATGGTTTGTAATTTTTGATTTAGAGCTCAGAACGACACGAATCCAATGTCCACGTTAAGCTGGCTCAATTTTCTATATTGTGACAAAAATTTAGACATAAATAGATACGACAAAGCGTTCAAGTAATCCAATCCATCCCAAACTGCATGATGTCATGCATTCTTCTTCATTTATAAGCTTTTACTCAATGAGCACCAATGATGAGTTTAGAATGAGCATTTTAACTGACTGATAACCTTGATATGTATGCACTATATCGTCTATAACTTTTGTTTTATAGCTCAGAATGACACGAATCCAATACCCACATTAAGCTAGTTTAATATTCTATATTGTGATAAAATTTGAGACAGAATTAGATACACCAAAGCATACAAGGAATCCAATCTATCCCGAACAGCGTGATACCATGCTTTATGCTTCATTTATAAGCTTTTACTTAGTGAGCACCAATGATCAGTTTAAAATGATCTCTTCACGTGGCCGATCAACTTCACATGTCCACACTAAATCCTCATTATTTTTTTATTTAGAGCTCTGAATGACACAAATCCAATGCCCACATTATGCAAGCTCAATTTTCTATATTGTGACAAAATTTGAGGTAGAAATAGATACGACAAAGTGTACAAGTAATCCATTACATTCAAACAGCGTGATGCCATGTATTATTCTTCATTTATAAGATTTTACTCAATGAGCACCAATGATCAGTTTAGAACTATTAATTTAACTTGCCGATCAACTTGTCATTTCAGCACTAAATCGTCCATAACTTTTGATTTATAGCTTAGAATGAACCGAATCCAATACCTACGTTAAGGTAGCTCAGTTTTCTATATGATAACAAAATTTTAGAAAGAAATTAATACGAAAATGAGTCCAAGTAATCCAGTCGATCCAAAACTAAGTGATGCCATGCATTATGATTCATTTATACGATTTTACACAATGAGCACTAATGATATGTTTAGAATGATCACTTTTAACTGGCCGATCAACTTGACATATCCATACTAATTCGTCTGTAAATTTTGATTTTGAGCTCAGAATAATATGAATCCAATGCCCTTGTTAAACTAGTTCAATTTTCTATATTGTGATAAAATTTTAGACAAAACTAAAGACGACAAAGCATCCAAGTTTTCCAATATATTATAAACTGCGTGATGCCATGCATTATGCTTCATTTCTTGGCCTTTCCTCAATAAGCCCCAATGATCGGTTTGGAATTATCACTTTAAGTGGCCGATCAACTTGACAAGTCCACACTAAATCGTCCGCAACTTTTGATTTAAAGCTCTGAATTACACGAATCGAATGTCCACGTTAACCTAGCTCAATTTTCTATATTGTGGGACAGAAAAAGAGATGACAATGTGTCCAAGTAATCCAATCTATCCCAAACTGCGTGATGCCATGCTTTATGTTTCATTTATAAGCCTTTACTTAATGTGCACCAATGATCATTTTAGAATAATCACTTTAAGAGGCCGATCAACTTAACATCTTTGCACTAAATTTCCCATAACTTATTATTTATAGCTCCGAATGACACGAATCCAATACCCACATTAAGCTACTTTAATATTATATATTGTGACAAAATTTGAGACAGAACTAGATATAACAAAGCATCCAAGTAATCTAATCTATCCCAAACATTGTGATACCATGCCTTATACTTCATTTAAAGGCCATTACTTAGTGACCACCAATGATAGGTTTAGAATGATCAATTTAAGTCGCCGATCAACCTTACATGTCAACACTAAATTGTCTGTAAATTTTGATTTAGAACTCTGAGTGAAACGAATCCAATGTTCATGTTAAGCTAGCTCAATGTTCTATATTGTGACAAATTTGAGACAGAAATAGATTTGACAAAGCGTCCAGTAAACTCATCCATTCCAAACTGCGTGATGCCAGGCATTATTTTTCCTTTATAAGGTGTTATTGAATGAGCACCAATGATCAGTTTAGAATGATCATTATAACTTGCCGATCAACTTGTCATTTCTGCACTAAATCGTCCATAGCTATTGATTTATAGCTTAGAATTACACGAATCCAATGCCTACGTTAAGCTACCTCAGGTTTCTATATGCTAACAAAATTTTAGACTGAAATAGATACGAAAATG
The DNA here is from genome assembly GCA_018901935.1 of Pugionium cornutum. Lineage (NCBI taxonomy): Eukaryota > Viridiplantae > Streptophyta > Magnoliopsida > Brassicales > Brassicaceae > Pugionium > Pugionium cornutum. Next base: position 18,437,852 of record JAENJI010000012.1, on the reverse strand, counting down.
AGTCCAAGTAATCCAGTTTATCCAAAACTACGTGATGCCATGCATTATTATTCATTCATAAGCTTTTACTCAATGAGCACCAATGATCAGTTTAGAATGATCACTTCAACTGGCCGATCAACTTGACATATTCACACTAATTTGTCTGTAACTTTTGATTTACAGCTCAGAGTCACACGAATCCAATGCCCTCGTTAACCTAGCTCAATTTTCTATATTTTGACAAAATTTGAGATAGAAATAGAGACGAAAAAGCATCCAAGTAATCCAATCTATTCCAAAATGCATTATGCCATGCTTTATGCTTCATTTATAGGCCTTTACATAATGAGCACCAATGATCAATTTAGAATGATCATTTTATTTGGCCAATCAACTTGACATGTCTGCACTAAATCGTCTATAACTTTTGATTTATAGCTCAGAATGACAAGAATACAATATTCACATTATGCTATTTCAATCTTCTATATTGTGATAAAATTTGAGACAGAACTATATACAACAAAGCATTCCACTAGTCCAATCTATCCCAAACTGTTTGATGCCATGTCTTATGCTTCATTTATAAGCCTTTACTTAGTGAGCAACAATGATCAGTTTAGAATGATAACTTTAATAGGCCGATCAACTTGACATGTCCACACTAAATCGCCCGTAACTTTTGATTTAGAGCTCTGAATGACACGAATCCAATGTCGACGTTAAGCTAGTTTAATTTTCAAAATTGTGACAAAATTTGAAACAGAAATAGATACGACAAAGCGTACAAGTAATCCAGTCCATCCCAAACTGTGTGATGCTATGCATTGTTCTTCATTCATAAGCTTTTATTCAGTGAGCACCAATGATCAGTGTAGAATGATCACTTTAATAGGCCGATCAACTTGACATATCTGCACTAAATCATCCGTAACTTTTGATTTAGAGGAAACACACGAGTCCAATGCCCACATTAATGTAGCTGAATTTTCTATATTGTAACAAAATTTCAGACAGGAATAGATACGAAAAAGCGTCCAAGTAATCCAATACATCCCAAACTATGTGATAACATGCATTATTGTTCATTTATTAGCTTTTACTCAATGAGCACCAATGAATAGTTAAGAATGATCATTTTGACTGGCCGATCAACTTGACATATATGCACTAAATCGTCCATAATTTTTGATTTATTGCTCCGAATGACATGAATCCAATAACCACATTAAGCTAGTTCAACTTTCTATATGGTGAAAAAATTTGAGACAAAACAAGATACGAAAAAGTTTCCAAATTATCCAATCTTTCCCAAACAGCGTGATAGCAAGCATTATGATTTATTTATTAGCCTTTCCTCAATGAGCACCAATGATTAGATTATAACAATCACTTTAACTGGCCGATCTCAACCTGCATGTCAACACTAAATTGTTCGTAACTTTTGATTTAGAGCTCCGAAGGACACTAATCCAATGTCCACGTTAAGATGGCTCAATTTTCTATATTGTGACAAAATTTTAGATAGAAATAGATACGACAAAGCGTTCAAGTAATCCAATCCATCCCAAACTGCATGATGCCATGCATTCTTCTTCATTTACAAGTGTTTACTCAATGAGCACCAATGATGAGTTTAGAATGATCATTTTAACTGCATGATAACCTTGATATGTGTGCACTATATCGTTCGTAACTTTTGTTTTATGTCTCAGAATGACACGAATCCAATACCCACATTAAGCTAGTTTAATATTCTATATTGTGATAAAATTTGAGACAGAATTAGATAGAACAAAGCGTACAAGTAATCCAATCTATCCCAAAAAGCGTGATACCATGCCTTATGCTTCATTTATAAGCCTTTACTTAGTGAGCACCAATGATGAGTTTAGAATGATCACTTTAAGTGGCCGATCAACTCGACATGTCCACACTAAATCGTTTGTAACTTTTGATTTAGAGCTCTGAATCCAATGCCCACATTAAGCTAGCTCAATTTTCTATTTTGTGACAAAATTTGAGGTAGAAATAGATACGACAAAGGGTACAAGTAATCCAATCCATTCAAACTGCGTGATGCCATGCATTATTCTTCGTTTATAAGATTTTACTCAATGAGCACCAATGATCAGTTAAGAATAATGAGTTAAACTTGCCGATCAACTTGTCATGTCTGCACTAAATCGTCCATAACTGTTGATTTATAGCTTAGAATAAACCGAATGCAATGACTACGTTAAGCTAGCTCAGTTTTCTATATGATAAAAAAAATTTAAGACCGAAATTAATGCGAAAATGAGTCCAAGTAATCCAATCTGTCCAAAACTAAGTGATGACATGCATTATGATTCATTTATACGATTTTACTCAACGATCACTAATGATTTGTTTAGAATGATCACTTTTAACTAGCCGATGAACTTGACATATCCAGACCAAGTAATCTAATCCATCCCAAACAGCGTGATGCCATGCATTATTTTTCATTTATAAGGTTTTATTGAATGTGCACCAATGATCAGTTTATAATGATCATTTTAACTTGCCGATCAACTTGTCATGTCCGCACTAAAACATCCATCACTTTTTATTTATAGCTTAGAATGACACGAATCCAATGCCGACGTTAAGCTAGCTCAATTTTCTATATGCTAACAAAATCTTAGACACAAATTGAGACGAAAATGAGTCCAAGTAATCCAGTGTATCCAAAACTAAGTGATGCCATGCATTATGATTCATTTCTTAGCTTTTACTCAATGAGCACTAATGATCAGCTTAGAATGATCACTTTTAGCAGGCCGATCAACTTGACATATCCATAGTAATTCGTCCGTCACTTTTGATTTAGAGCTTAGAATGACACGAATCCAAAGCCCTCGTTAAGCTAGCTCAATTTTCTATATTTTGACGAAATTTGAGATAGAAATAGAGATGAAAAAGCGTCCAAGAAATCCAATTTAACCCAAAATGCGTGATGTCATGCTTTATGCTTTATTTATAAGCCTTTACTTAATGAGCACCAATGATCAATTTAGAATAATAATTTTAACTGTCCAATCAACTTGACATGTCTGCACTAAATCATTTTAACTGTCCAATCAACTTGACATGTCTGCACTAAATCATCCATAACTTTTGATTTATAGCTCAGAATGACAGGAATGCAATACCCACATTAATCTAGTTCAATTTTTTATATTGTGAAAAAATTTGAGACAGAACTAGATACAACAAAGCATCCAACTAATCCAATCTTTCCCAAACTATGTGATGACATACCTTATGCTTCATTTATAAGCCTTTACTTAGTGAGCACCAATGATCAGTTTAAAATGATCACTTTAACTTGCCGATCAACTTGACATGTCTACACTAAATCGCCCGTAACTTTTGATTTAGAGCTCAGAATGACACGAATCCAATGTCCACATTAAGCTAGTTTAATTTTCTATATTGTGACAAAATTTGAGACCGAAATAGAAACGACAAAACGTACAAGTAAGCCAGTCCATCCCAAACTTCGTTATTCTATGCATTATTCTTCATTCATAAGCTTTTACTCAATGAGCACCAATGATTAGTGTAGAATGATTACTTTAATAGGCCGATCAACTTGACATTTCCGCACTAAATCTTCTGTAACATTTGATTTAGAGGAAACACATGAATCCAATGCCTCTACTAGGATAGCTCAATTTTCTATATTGTAACAAAATTTGAAACTGAAATAGATACGAAAAAGCGTCCAAAATCCATCCCAAACTGCGTGATAACATGCATTATTGTTCATTTATAAGCTTTTACTCAATGAACACCAATGATTAGTTTGGAATGATCATTTTGACTGGCCGATCAATTTGACATGTATGCACTAAATCGTCCATAACTTTTGATTTATAGCTTCGAATGACACCAGTCCAATACCCACATTAAGCTAGTTCAACTTTCTATATTATGACGAAATTCGAGACAAAACTAGATACGAAAAAGTGTTCAAATAATCCAATCTATCCCAAACAGCGTGATGCCATGCATTATGCTTTATTTATTAGCCTTTCCTCAATGAGCACCAATGATCAGTTTAGAACAATCACTTTAACTGGCCGATCAACTTGACATGTCAATAGCAAATGGTTCGTAACTTTTGATTTAGAGCTCAGAATGACACGAATCCAATGTCCATGTTAAGCTGGCTCAATTTTCTATATTGTGACAAAATTTTAGACAAAAATAGGTACGACATAGCATTCAAGTAATATAATCCAACCCAAACTGCGTGATGCCATGCATTCTTCTTCATTTATAAGATTTTACTCATTGAGCAGCAATGATGAGTTTAGAATGATCATTTTAACTGGCTGATAACCTTGATAGTTTGCAATAAATCGTTTGTAACATTTTTATATCTCAGAATGACACGAATCCAATACCCACATTAAGCTAGTTCAGTTTTCTATATTGTTACAAAATTTACGACAAAACTAAATATGACACAGTGTCCAAGTAATCCAATATATCCCACACTGCGTGATGTCATGCATTATGCTTCATTTATTAGCCTTTCCTCAATGAGCACCAATGATCGGTTTAGAATGATCACTTTAACTGGTAGGTCAACTTGACATGTCCACACTAAATTGCCTATAAGTTTTGATTTAGGGCTCCGAAAAACACGAATCCAATGTCTACGTTAACCTAGCTCAGTTTTCTATATTTTGACAAAAATTGAAATAGAAAAAGAGACGACAAAGGTTCCAAGTAATCCAATCTATCCCAAACTGTGTGATGCCATGCATTATCCTTCATTTATTTTCCTTTTCTTACTGATCACTAATGATCTGTTTTGAATAATCATATTAACTAATCGTCCATAACTTTTGATTTCGAGATTAGAGTGACACGAATCCAATGCCCAAATTAAGCTAGCTCAATTTTTATAATTTGACAAAAATGGAGACCACAAAGCGTTCAAGTAATCCAATCTATACAAACTACATGCTGCCATGCTCTATGCTTCATTTATAAGCCTTTAATTAATGAGTACCAATAATCTGTTTAGAATGATCACTTTAACTGAATGATCGACTTGACATTTCCACACTAAATTGTCCGCAACTTTTGATTTAGTGCTCACAATGACACGAATCCAATACCCACTTTAAGCTTGCTCAAATTTCTATATCCTGACAAAATTAGAGACTGAAATAGAGATGATGAGGCGTCCAAGTAATCCAATCTATCCCAAACTGCATGATGCCATGCCTCACACTTCATTTATAAGCCTTTACTTAATGAGCACAACTGATCAGTTTGACATGTCCGCACTAAATCATCCATAACTTTTGATTTAGAGCTCAAAAACACACAAATCCAATGCACACGTTAAGCTAGCTCAATTTTCTATATTGTAACAAAATTTGAGATAGAAATAGATACGACAAATCGTTCTAGTAATCCAATCTGTCCCAAACCGCGTGATGCCATGCATTATGATTCATATATAAGCCTTGTTTTATAGCTCAACTTTGTTTTATAGCTACCAATGACAAGAATCCAATGCCCACGTTGATCGGCCATGCATTATGCTTCATTTATAACCCTTTACACAATGCGTACCAATGATCAGTTTAGAATAATCATATTAACTGGCCAATCCACTTCACATGTCCGCACTAAATCGTCCGTAAATTTTGATTTAGAGCTCCGAAAAATACGAATCCGATGCCCACGTTAATTTAGCTCAAATTTCTATATTTTGACAAAACTTAAGACACAACTAGATACGGTAAAGCCTCCAAGTAATCCAACCTATCCCGAACCACGTGATGCCATGCATTATCCTTCATTTATAAGCCTTTACTCAATGAGTACCAATGATCAGTTTTGAATAATCATATTAATTGGTCGATCCATTTGACATATCCGTACTAAATCGTCCTTAAATTTTGATTCGGAGCTCTGAATAACACGAATCCAATGCACATGTTAAGCTAGCTCAATTTTCAATATTCTTACAAAATTTGAGGCAGAAATAGATACGATAAAGCGTCCAAGTAATCCAATCTATCCTGAACTGCGTGATGCTATGCATTATGCTTCATTTATAAGCCTTTACTCAATGAGCACCAATGATCAGTTTAGAATAATGATTTTAACTAGCCGATCAACTTGATATGGTTGCACTAAATCTTCCGTAACTCTGTTTTATAGCTGACAATGACATCAATCCAATGCCCACGTTGATCGGCCATGCATTATGCTTCGTTTATAAGCCTTTACATAATGCGTACCGATGATCAGTTTAGAATAATCATTTTAACTTGCCGATCCACTTGATATGTCCGCACTAAATCGTTTGTAAAATTTTGATTTAGAGCTCAGAATAACACGAATCCAATGCCGACATTAATCTAGCTCAAATTTCTATATTTTGACAAAATTTAAGACAGAACTAGATACGGCAAAGCGTCCAAGTAATCCAACCTATCCCAAACCACGTGATGCCATGCATTATCCTTCATTAAGAAACCTTTACTTAGTGAGCCCAATGATCAGTTTAAAATGATCACTTTAACTGGCCGATCAACTTAACATGTTCACACTAAATCGTCTGTAACTTTTGATTCAGAGCTTAGAATAACACGAATCCAACGTCCACTTTAAGCTAGCTCAATTTTCTATGTTTTGACAAAATTTGAGATAGAAATAGATACGACAACGCGTCCAAGTAATCCAATCCATCCCAAATTGCGTGATACCATGCATTATTCTTCATTGAGAAGCTTTTACTCAATGAGCACCAATGATCAGTTTAGAATGATCATTTTAATTGCCCGATCAACTTGACATGTTTTGTAGTAAATCGTCCGTATATAACTTTTGATATAGAGTTCACAAACACACGAATCCAGTGCCCACGTTAAGCTACCTCAATTTTCTATATTGTGACAAACATTGAGACATAAATAAATACGAAAAAACATCCAAGTAATCTAACGGATCCCAAACTACATGACGCCATGCATTATTCTTCATTTATAAGTTTTTACTCAATGAGCACCAATGATCAATTTATAATGATCTTTTTAACTTGCCGTTCAACTTGACATGTCTGCACTAATTCGTCCATAACTATTGATTTATAGCTCAGAATGACACGAATCGAGTGCCCACATTAAGCTAGTTCAATTTTTAATATTTACAAAATTTGAGACAAAACAACATACCACAAAATGTCCAAGTGATCCAATCTCTCCCAAACTGCGTGATGCCATGCATTGTGTTTCATTTATATGGCTTGATTCAATGAGCACCATTGATAAATTTAGAATAATCATATTAACTGTTCGATCAACTTGACATGTCCGCACTAAATCATCCATAACTTTTGATTTAGAGCTCTGAATGACACGAATTCAATGCCCACGTTAAGCTAGCTCAATTTTCTATATTTTTGATTAAATTTAATATAGAAATTGAGATGACAAAGCATCCAAGTAATCCAATCTATCCCAAAATGCGTAATGCCTTGCTTTATGCTTCATTTATAAGCCTTTACTTAATGAGCACCAATAATCAATTTAGAATGATCACTTTCACTGGCCGATCAACTTGACATGTCCGCACTAAATTGTCCATAACTTTTGATTTATAACTCAAAATGACATGAATCCAATGCCCACATTAAGCTAGTTCAATTTTCTATATTGTGACAAAATTTTAGACAAACCTAGATACGAAAAAGCATTCAAGCAATCTAATCTATCCCAAACTGCGTGATACTATGCATTATGCTTCATTTATAAGCCTTAACTCAATGAGAACCATTTATCACTTTAGAATAATCATATTAACTGGCCGATCAACTTGATATGTGCACACTAAATCGTACGTACCTTTTGATTTAGAGCTCTGAATGACACGACTCCAATGCTCACGTTAAGCTAGCTCAATTTTCTATATTTTCGACTAAATTTAATATAGAAATAGAGACGAAAAAGAATCCAAGTAATCCAATCTATCCCAAAATGCGTGATGCCTTGCTTTATGCTTCATTTATAAGCATTTACTTAATGAACACCAATGATCAGTTTAGAATGATCAGTTTAACTGTCCGATCAACTTGCATGTATGCATTAAATAGTCCACATTGATTTAGAGCTCAGAATGATACGAATCCAATGCCCATGTTAAGCTAGCTCAGTTTTCTATATTGAAACAAAAATTGAGAAATAAATAGATATGACAGAAATAGATACGACGAAAAAGAATCCAATTAATCTAATATCTCTAAAACTGTTTGATGCCATGCATTATGTTTCATTTATAAGCCTTTACTCAATGTGCACCAATGATCAGTTTAGTGTGATCACTTTAACTAGCCGATCAACTTGACATGTCCGCACTAAGCCATTCGTAGCTTTTGATATAGGGCTTAAAGTGACATGAATCCAATGGCCACGTAAAGCTAGCTCAATTTTCTATATTTTGATAAAATTTGAGATAGAAATAGATACGACAACGCGTCAAAGTAATCCAATCCCTCCCAATTTACGTGATGCCATGCATTATTTTTCATTGAGAAGCTTTTACTCAATGAGCACCAGTGATCTATTTAGAATGATCATTTTAATTGCCCGATCAACTTGACATGTTTTGCAGTAAATCGTCCGTATATAACTTTTGATTTAGAGTTCACAAACACACGAATCCAGTGCCCACGTTAAGCTACCTCAATTTTCTATATTGTGACAAAGATGGAGACATAAATAGATACGAAAAAACATCCAAGTAATCCAACGGATCCCAAACTACATGACGCCATGCATTATTCTTCATTTATAAGTTTTTACTCAATGAGCACCAATGATAAGTTTATAATGATCTTTTTAACTTGCCGTTCAACTTGACATGTCTGCACTAATTCGTCCATAACTTTTGATTTATAGCTCAGAATGACACGAATCCAGTGCCAACATTAAGCAAGTTCAATTTCTAATATTTACAAAATTTGAGACAAAGCAAGATACCACAAAATGTCCAAGTGATCCAATCTATCCCAAACTGCATGATGCCATGCATTGTGTTTCATTTATATGGCTTGATTCAATGAGCACCATTGATATATTTAGAATAATCATATTAACTTTTCGATCAACTTGACATGTCTGCACTAAATCATCCGTAACTTTTGATTTAGAGCTCAGAATGACACGAATTCAATGCCCACGTTAAGCTAGCTCAATTTTCTATATTTTTGACTAAATTTAATATAGAAATTGAGATGACAAAGCATCCAAGTAATCCAATCTATCCCAAAATGCGTAATGCCTTGCTTTATGCTTCATTTATAAGCATTTACTTAACGAGCACCAATAATCAGTTTAAAATGATCACTTTCACTGGCCAATCAACTTGACATGTCCGCACTAAATTTTCCATAACATTTGATTTATAGCTAAGAATGACATTAATCCAATGCCCACATTAAGCTAGTTCAATTTTCTACATTGTGAGAAAATTTGAGACAAACCTAGATACGAAAAAGCATTAAAGTAATCTAATCTATCCCAAACTGTGTGATACTATGCATTATCCTTCATTTATAAGCCTTGACATAATGAGAACCATTTATCACATTAGAATAATCATATTAAGTGGCCGATCAACTTGATATGTCCGCACTAAATCGTCCGTAACTTTTGATTTAGAGCTCTGAATGACACAACTCCAATGCTGACGTTAAGCTAGCTCAATTTTATATATTTTTGACTAAATTTAATATAGAAATAGAGACGAAAAAGAATCCAAGTCATCCAATCTATCCCAAAATGCGTGATGCCTTGCTTTATGCTTCATTTATAAGCATTTACTTAATGAACACCAATGATTAGTTTAGAATGATTAGTTTAGAATGATCAGTTTAAATGGCCGATCAACTTGCATGTACGCATTAAATAGTCCACATTGATTTAGAGCTCAGAATGATACAAATCCAATGCCCATGTTAAGCTAGCTCAGTTTTCTATATTGTAACAAAAATTGAGACATAAATAGATACGACAGAAATAGATACGACGAAAAAGAATCCAATTAATCCAATATATCTAACACTATTTGATGCCATGCATTATTTTGCATTTATAAGCCTTTACTCAATGTGCACCAATGATCAGTTTAGTATGATCACTTTTACTAGCCGATCAACTTGACATGTCTGCACTAAATCATTCGTAGCTTTTGAAATAGGGCTTAAAGTGACATGAATCCAATGGCCACGTTAAGCTAGCTCAATTTTTTATATTTTGATAAAATTTGAGATAGAAATAGATACGACAATGCGTCCAAGTAATCCAATCCATCCCAAATTGCGTGATGCCATGCAATATTCTTCATTGAGAAGCTTTTACTTAATGAGCACCAATGCTCAGTTTAGAATGATCATTTTAATTGCCCGATCAACTAAACATGTTTTGCAGTAAATCCTCCGTAATATAACTTTTGATTTAGAGTTCACAAACACAGGAATCAAGTGCCCACGTTAAGCTACCTCAATTTTCTATATTGCGACAAACATTGAGACATAAATAGATACGAAAAAACATCCAAGTAATCCAACGGATCCCAAACTACATGACGCCATGCAGTATTCTTCATTTATAAGTTTTTACTCAATGAGCACCAATGATCAGCTTATAATGATCTTTTTAACTTGCCGTTTAACTTGACATGTCTGCACTAATTCGTCCATAACTTATTATTTATAGCTCAGAATGACACGAATCCAGTGCCCACATTAAGCTAGTTCAATTTTTAATATTTACAAAATTTGAGACAAAACAAGATACTACAAAATGTCCAAGTGATCCAATCTATCCCAAACTGCGTGATGCCATGCTTTGTGTTTCATTTATATGGCTTGATTCAATGAGCACCATTGATAAATTTAGAATAATCAAATTAACTATTCGATCAACTTGACATGTCCGCACTAAATCATCTGTAACTTTTGATTTAGAGCTCAGAATGACACGAATTCAATGCCCACGTTAAGCTAGCTCAATTTTCTATATTTTTGACTAAATTTAATATAGAAATTGAGATGACAAAGCATCCAAGTAATCCAATCTATCCCAAAATGCGTAATGCCTTGCTTTATGCTTCTTTTATAAGCCTTTACTTAATGAGCACCAATAATCAGTTTAGAATGATCACTTTAACTGGCCGATCAACTTGACATGTCCGCACTAAATTGTCCATAACTTTTGATTTATAGCTCAGAATGACATGAATCCAATGCCCACATTAAGCTAGTTCAATTTTCTACATTGTGAGAAAATTTGAGACAAACCTAGATACGAAAAAGCATTCAAGTAATCCAATCTATCCCAAACTGCGTGATACTATGCATTATGCTTCATTTATAAGCCTTGACTCAATGAGAACCATTTATCACTTTAGAATAATCATATTAACTGGCCGATCAACTTGATATGTCTGCACTAAATCGTCCGTAACTTTTGATTTGGAGCTCTGAATGACACGGCTCCAATCCTGACGTTAAGCTAGCTCAATTTTCTATATTTTTGACTAAATTTAATATAGAAATAGAGACAAAAAAGAATCCAAGTAATCCAATCTATCCCAAAATGCGTGATGCCTTGCTTTATGCTTCATTTATATGCATTTACTCAATGAACACCAATGATCAGTTTAGAATGATCAATTTAACTGGCCGATCAACTTGCATGTACGCATTAAATAGTCCGCATTGATTTAGAGCTCAGAATGATATGAATCCAATGCCTATGTTAAGCTAGCTCAGTTTTCTATATTCTAACAAAAATTGAGACATAAATAGATACGACAGAAATAGATACGAAGAAAAAGAATCCAATTAATCCAATATATCTAAAACTGTTTGATGCTATGCATTATGTTTCATTTATAAGCCTTTACTCAATGTGCACCAATGATCAGTTTAGTATGATCACTTTAACTAGCCCATCAACTTGACATGTCCGCACTAAATCATTCGTAGCTTTTGATATAGGGCTTAAAGTGACATGAATCCAATGGCCACGTTAAGCTAGCTCAATTTTCTATATTTTGATAAAATTTGAGATAGAAATAGATACGACAACGCATCCAAGTAATCCAATCCATGCCAAATTGCGTGATGCCATTCATTATTTTTCATTGAGAAGCTTTTACTCAATGAGCACCAATGATCAGTTTAGAATGATCATTTTAATTGCTCGATCAACTTGACATGTTTTGCAGTAAATCGTCCGTATATAACTTTTGATTTAGAGTTCAGAAACACACGAATCCAATGCCCACGTTAATTTACCTCAATTTTCTATATTGTGACAAACATTGAGACATAAATAGATATGAAAAAACATCCAAGTAATCCAACGGATCCCAAACTACATGACGCCATGCATTATTCTTCATTTATAAGTTTTTACTCAATGAGCACCAATGATTAGTTTATAATGATCTTTTTAACTTGCCGTTCAACTTGAAATGTTTGCACTAATTCGTCCATAACTTTTGATTTATAGCTCAAAATGACACGAATCCAGTGCCCACATTAAGCTAGTTCGATTTTTAATATTTACAAAATTTGAGACAAAATAAGATACCACAAAATGTCCAAGTGATCCAATCTATCCCAAACTGCGTGATGTCATGCATTGTGTTTCATTTATATGGCTTGATTCAATGAGCACCATTGATAAATTTAGAATAATCATATTAACTATTCGATCAACTTGACATGTCCGCACTAAATCATCTGTAACTTTTGATTTAGAGCTCAGAATGACACGAATTCAATGCCCACGTTAAGCTAGCTCAATTTTCTATATTTATGACTAAATGTAATATAGAAATTGAGATGACAAAGCATCCAAGTAATCCAATCTATCCCAAAATGGGTAATGCCTTGCTTTATGCTTCATTTATAAGCCTTTACTTAATGAGCACCAATAATCAGTTTAAAATGATCACTTTCACTGGCCGATCAACTTGACATGTCCACACTAAATTTTCCATAACTTTTGATTTATAGCTCAGAATGACATGAATCCAATGCCCACATTAAGCTAGTTCAATTTTCTACATTGTGAGAAAATTTGAGACAAACCTAGATACGAAAAAGCATTCAAGTAATCCAATCTATCCCAAACTGCGTGATGCTATGCATTATGCTTCATTTATAAGCCTTGACTCAATGAGAACCATTTATCACTTTAGAATAATCATATTAACTGGCCGATCAACTTGATATTTCCACACTAAATTGTCCGTAACTTTTGATTTAGAGCTCTGAATGACACGACTCCAATGCTGACGGTAAGCTAGCTCAATTTTCTATATTTTTGACTAAATTTAATATAGAAATAGAGACGAAAAAGAATCCAAGTAACCCAATCTATCCCAAAATGCGTGATGCCTTGCTTTATGCTTCATTTATAAGCATTTACTTAATGAACACCAATGATCAGTTTAGAATGATCAGTTTAAATGGCCAATCAACTTGCATGTACGCATTAAATAGTCCGCATTGATTTAGAGCTCAGAATGATACGAATCCAATGCCCATGTTAAGCTAGCTCAGTTTTCTATGTTGTGTCAAAAATTGAGACATAAATAGATACGACAGAAATAGATACGACGAAAAAGAATCCAATTAATCCAATATATCTAAAACTATTTGATGCCATGCATTATGCTTCATTTATAAGCCTTTACTCAATGTGCACCAATGATCAGTTTAGTATGATCACTTTAACTAGCCGATCAACTTGACAAGTCCGCACTAAATCATTCGTAGCTTTTGATATAGGGCTTAAAGTGTCATGAATCCAATGGCCACGTTAAGCTAGCTCAATTTTCTATATTTTGATAAAATTTGAGATAGAAATAGATACGACAACGCGTCCAAGTAATCCAATCCATCCCAAATTACGTGATGCCATGCATTATTCTTCATTGAGAAGCTTTTACTCTATGAGCACCAATGATCAGTTTAGAATGATTAATTGCCCGATCAACTTGACATGTTTTGCAGTAAATCGTCCGTAATATAACTTTTGATTTAGAGTTCACAAACACACGAATCCAGTGCCCACGTTAAGCTACCTCAATTTTCTATATTGTGACAAACATTGACACGTAAATAGATATGAAAAAACATCCAAGTAATCCAACGGATCCCAAACTACATGACGCCATGCATTATTCTTCATTTAAAAGTTTTTACTCAATGAGCACCAATGATCAGTTTATAATGATCTTTTTAACTTGCCGTTCAACTTGACATGTCTGCACTAATTCGTCCATAACTTTTGATTTATAGCTCAGAATGACACGAATCCATTGGCCACATTAAGCTAGTTCAATTTTTAATATTTACAAAATTTGAGTCAAAACAAGATACCACAAAATGTCCAAGTGATCCAATCTATCCCAAACTGCGTGATGCCATGCATTGTGTTTCATTTATATGGCTTGATTCAATGAGCACCATTGATAAATTTGGAATAATCATATTAACTGTTCGATCAACTTGACATGTCCGCACTAAATCATCCGTAACATTTGATTTAGAGCTCAGAATGACATGAATTCAATGCCCACGTTAAGCTAGCTCAATTTTCTATATTTTTGACTAAATTTAATATAGAAATTGAGATGACAAAGCATCCAAGTAATCCAATCTATCCCAAAATGCGTAATGTCTTGCTTTATGCTTCATTTATAATCCTTTACTTAATGAGCACCAATAATCAGTTTAGAATGATCACTTTCACTGGCCGATCAACTTGACATGTCCGCACTAAATTGTCCATAACTTTTGATTTATAGCTCAGAATGACATGAATCCCATGCCCACATTAAGCTAGTTCAATTTTCTACATTGTGAGAAAATTTGAGACAAACCTAGATACGAAAAAGCATTCAAGTAATCCAATCTATCCCAAACTGCGTGATACTATGCATAATGCTTCATTTATAAGCCTTGACTCAATGAGAACCATTTATCACTTTAGAATAATCATATTAACTGGCCGATCAACTTGATATGTCTGCACTAAATCGTCCGTAACATTTGATTTAGAGCTCTGAATGACACGACTCCAATGCTGACGTTAAGCTTGCTCAATTTTCTATATTTTTGACTAAATTTAATTTAGAAATAGAGACGAAAAAGAATCCAAGTAATCCAATCTATCCCAAAATGCGTGATGCCTTGCTTTATGCTTAATGAACACCAATGATCAGTTTACAATGATCAGTTTAACTGGCCGATCAACTTGCATGTACGCATTAAATAGTCCGCATTGATTTAGAGCTCAGAATGATACGAATCCAATGCCTATGTTAAGCTAGCTCAGTTTTCTATATTGTAACAAAAATTGAGACATAAATAGATACGACAGAAATAGATACGACAAAAAAGAATCCAATTAATCCAATATATCTAAAACTGTTTGATGCTATGCATTATGTTTCATTTATAAGCCTTTACTCAATGTGCACCAATGATCAGTTTAGTATGATCACTTTAACTAGCCCACCAACTTGACATGTCCGCACTAAATCATTCGTAGCTTTTTATATAGGGCTTAAAGTCACATGAATCCAATGGCCACGTTAAGCTAGCTCAATTTTCAATATTTTGATAAAATTTGAGATAGAAATAGACACGATAACGCGTCCAAGTAATCCAATACATTCCAATTTGCGTGATGCCATGCATTATTTTTCGTTGAGAAGCTTTTACTTAATGAGCACCAATGATCAGTTTAGAATGATGATTTTAGTTGCCCGATCAACTTGACATGTTTTGCAGTAAATCGTCCGTATATAACTTTTGATTTAGAGTTCACAAACACACGAATCCAATGCCCACGTTAAGCTACCTCAATTTTCTATATTGTGATGAAACATTGAGACATAAATAGATACAAAAAAACATCCAAGTAATCCAACGGATCCCAAACTACATGACGCCATGCATTATTATTCATTTATAAGTTTTTACTCAATGAGCACCAATGATCAGTTTATAATGATCTTTTTAACTTGCCGTTCAACTTGACATGTCTGCACTAATTCGTCCATAACTTATTATTTATAGCTCAGAATGACACGAATCCAGTGCCCACATTAAGCTAGTTCAATTTTTAATATTTACAAAATTTGAGAGAAAACAAGATACCACCAAATGTCCAAGTGATCCAATCTATCCCAAACTGCGTGATGCCATGCGTTGTGTTTCATTTATATTGCTTGATTCAATGAGCACCATTGATAAATTTAGAATAATCATATTAACTGTTCGATCAACTTGACATGTCCGCACTAAATCATCTGTAACTTTTGATTTAGAGCTCAGAATGACATGAATTCAATGCCCACGTTAAGCTAGCTCAATTTTCTATATTTTTGACTAAATTTAATAAAGAAATTGAGATGACAAAGTATCCAAGTAATCCAATCTATCCCAAAATGCGTAATGCCTTGTTTTGGGCTTCATTTATAAGCCTTTACTTAATGAGCACCAATAATCAGTTTAGAATGATCACTTTCACTGGCCGATCAACTTGACATGTCCGCACTAAATTGTCCATAACTTTTGATTTATAGCTCAGAATGACATGAATCAAATGCCCACATTAAGCTAGTTTAATTTTCTACATTGTGAAACAATTTGAGACAAACCTAGATACGAAAAAAGCATTCAAGTAATCCAATCTATCCCAAACTGCGTGATACTATGCATAATGCTTAATTTATAAGCCTTGACTCAATGAGAACCATTTATCACTTTAGAATAATCATATTAACTGGCCAATCAACTTGATATGTCTGCACTAAATCGTCCGTAACTTTTGATTTAGAGCTCTGAATGACACGACTCCAATGCTGACGTTAAGCTTGCTCAATTTTCTATATTTTTGACTAAATTTAATTTAGAAATAGAGACGAAAAAGAATCCAAGTAATCCAATCTATCCCAAAATGCGTGATGCCTTGCTTTATGCTTAATGAACACCAATGATCAGTTTAGAATGATCAGTTTAACTGGCCGATCAACTTGCATTAACGCATTAAATAGTCCGCATTGATTTAGAGCTCAGAATGATACGAATCCAATGCCTATGTTAAGCTAGCTCAGTTTTCTATATTGTAACAAAAATTGAGACATAAATAGATACGACAGAAATAGATACGACGAAAAAGAATCCAATTAATCCAATATATCTAAAACTGTTTGATGCTATGCATTATGTTTCATTTATAAGCCTTTACTCAATGTGCACCAATGATCAGTTTAGTATGATCGCTTTAACTAGCCCATCAACTTGACATGTCCGCACTAAATCATTCGTAGCGTTTTATATAGGGCTTAAACTGATATGAATCCAATGGCCACGTTAAGCTAGCTCAATTTTCTATATTTTGATAAAATTTGAGATAGAAATAGATACGATAACGCGTCCAAGTAATCCAATCCATTCCAAATTGTGTGATGCCATGCATTATTTTTCATTGAGAAGCTTTTACTCAATGAGCACCAATGATCAGTTTTGAATGATCATTTTAATTGCCCGATCAACTTAACATGTTTTGCAGTAAATCGTCCGTATATAACTTTTGATTTAGAGTTCACAAACACACGAATCCAATGCCCACGTTAAGCTACCTCAATTTTCTATATTGTGACGAAACATTGAGACATAAATAGATACGAAAAAACATCCAAGTAATCCAACGGATCCCAAACTACATGACGCCATGCATTATTATTCATTTATAAGTTTTTACTCAATGAGCACCAATGATCGGTTTATAATGATCTTTTTAACTTGCCGTTCAACTTGACATGTCTGCACTAATTCGTCCATAACTTATTATTTATAGCTCAGAATGACACAAATCTAGTGCCCACATTAAGCAAGTTCAATTTTTAATATTTACAAAATTTGAGACAAAACAAGATACCACCAAATGTCCAAGTGATCCAATCTATCCCAAACTGCGTGATGCCATGCGTTGTGTTTCATTTATATGGCTTGATTCAATGAGCACCATTGATAAATTTAGAATAATCATGTTAACTGTTCGATCAACTTGACATGTCCGCACTAAATCATCTGTAACTTTTGATTTAGAGCTCAGAATGACACGAATTCAATGCCCACGTTAAGCTAGCTCAATTTTCTATATTTTTGACTAAATTTAATAAAGAAATTGAGATGACAAAGCATCCAAGTAATCCAATCTATCCCAAATTGCATAATGCCTTGCTTTGGGCTTCATTTATAAGCTTTTACTTAATAAGCACCAATAATCAGTTTAGAATGATCACTTTCACTGGCCGATCAACTTGACATGTCCGCACTAAATTGTCCATAACTTTTGATTTATAGCTCAGAATGACATGAATCAAATGCCCACATTAAGCTAGTTCAATTTTCTACATTGTGAAACAATTTGAGACAAACCTAGATACGAAAAAGCATTCAAGTAATCCAATCTATCCCAAAATGTGTGATACTATGCATTATGCTTCATTTATAAGCCTTGACTCAATGAGAACTATTTATCACTTTAGAATAATCATATTAACTGGCCGATCAACTTGATATGTCCGCACTAAATCGTCCGTAAGTTTTGATTTAGAGTTCTGAATGACACGACTCCAATGGTGACGTTAAGCTAGCTCAATTTTCTATATTTTTGACTAAATTTAATATAGAAATAGAGACAAAATTGAATCCAAGTAATACAATCTATCCCAAAATGTGTGATGCCTTGCTTTATGCTTCATTTATAAGCATTTACTTAATGAACACCAATGATCAGTTTAGAATGATCAGTTTAACTGGCCGATCAACTTGCATGTACGCATTAAATAGTCCGCATTGATTTAGAGCTCTGAATGATACGAATTCAATGCCCATGTTAAGCTAGCTCAGTTTTCTATATTATAACAAAAATTGAGACATAAATAGATATGACAGAAATAGATACGACGAAGAAGAATCCAATTAATCCAATATATCTAAAACTGTTTGATGCCATGCATTATGTTTCATTTATAAGCCTTTACTCAATGTGCACCAATGATCAGTTTAGTATGATCACTTTAACTAGCCGATCAACTTGACATGTCTGCACTAAATCATTCGTAGCTTTTGATATAGGGCTTAAAGTGACATGATTCCAATGGCCACGTTAAGCTAGCTCAATGTTCTATATTTTGATAAAATTTGAGATAGAAATAGATACGACAACGCATCCAAGTAATCCAATCCATGCCAAATTGCGTGATGCCATTCATTATTTTTCATTGAGAAGCTTTTACTCAATGAGCACCAATGATCAGTTTAGAATGATCATTTTAATTGCCCGATCAACTTGACATGTTTTGTAGTAAATCGTCCGTATATAACTTTTGTTTTAGAGTTGACAAACACACGAATCTAGTGCCCACATTAAGCTACCTCAATTTTCTATATTGTGACAAACATTGAGACATAAATAGATACGAAAAAAACATCCAAGTAATCCAACGGATCCCAAACTACATGACGCCATGCATTATTCTTCATTTATAAGTTTTTACTCAAGGAGCACCAATGATCAGTTTATAATGATCTTTTTAACTTGCCGTTCAACTTGACATGTCTGCACTAATTCGTCCATAACTTTTGATTTATAGCTCAGAATGACACGAATCCAGTGCCCACATTAAGCAAGTTCAATTTTTAATATTTACAAAATTTGAGACAAAATAAGATACCACAACATGTCCAAGTGATCCATTCTATCACAAACTGCGTGAAGTCATCCATTGTGTTTCATTTATATGGCTTGATTCAATGAGCACCATTGATAAATTTAGAATAATCATATTAATTGTTTGATCAACTTGACATGTCTGCACTAAATCATCCGTAACTTTTGATTTAGAGCTCAGAATGACACGAATTCGATACCCACGTTAAGCTAGCTCAATTTTCTATATTTTTTACTAAATTTAAAATAGAAATTGAGATGACAAAGCATCCAAGTAATCCAATCTATCCCAAAATGCGTAATGTCTTGCTTTATGCTTCATTTATAAGCCTTTACTTAATGAGCACCAATAATCAGTTTAAAATGATCACTTTCACTGGCCGATCAACTTGACATGTCCGCAGTAAATTGTCCATAACTTTTGATTTATAGCTCAGAATGACATGAATCCAATGCCCACATTAAGCTAGTTCAATTTTCTACACTGTGAGAAAATTTTAGACAAATCTAGATACGAAAAAGCATTCAAGTAATCCAATCTATCCCAAACTGCATGATACTATGCATTATGCTTCATTTATAAGCCTTGACTCAATGAGAACCATTTATCACTTTAGAATAATCATATTAACTGGCCGATCAACTTGATATGTCCGCACTAAATCGGCCGTAACTTTTGATTTAGAGCTCTGAATGACACGACTCCAATGCTAACGTTAAGCTAGCTCAATTTTCTACATTTTTGACTAAATTTAATATAGAAATAGAGACGAAAAAGAATACAAGTAATCCCATCTATCCCAAAATGCGTGATGCCTTGCTTTATGCTTCATTTATAAGCATTTACTTAATGAACACCAATGGCCGATCAACTTGCATGTACGAATTAAATAGTCCGCATTGATTTAGAGCTCAGAATGATACGAATCCAATGCCCATGTTAAGCTAGCTCAGTTTTCTATATTGTAACTAAAATTGAGACATAAATAGATACAACAGAAATAGATACGACAAAAAAGAATCCAATTAATCCAATATATCTAAAACTATTTGATGTCATGCATTATGCTTCATTCATAAGCCTTTACTCAATGTGCACCAATGATCAGTTTAGTATGATCAATTTAACTAGCCGATCATTTTGACAAGTCCGCACTAAATCATTCGTAGCTTTTGATATAGGGCTTAAAGTGACATGAATCCAATGGCCACGTTAAGCTAGCTCAATTTTCTATATTTTGATAAAATTTGAGATAGAAATAGATACGACAACGCATCCAAGTAATCCAATCCATCCCAAATTGCGTGATGCCATGCATTATTCTTCATTGAGAAGCTTTTACTCAATGAGCACCAATGATCAGTTTAGAATGATCATTTTAATTGCCCGAACAACTTGACATGTTTTGCAGTAAATCGTCCGTATATAACTTTTGATTTAGAGTTCACCAACACACGAATCCACTGCCCACGTTAAGCTACTTCAATTTTCTATATTGTGAAAAACATTGAGACATAAATAGAAAAGAAAAAACATCCAAGTAATCAAACGGATCCCAAACTACATGAATTATTGTGACAAACATTGAGACATAAATAGATACGAAAAAACATCCAAGTAATCAAACGGATCCCAAACTACATGACGCCATGCATTATTCTTCATTTATAAGTTTTTACTCAATGAGCACCACTGATCAGTTTATAATGATCTTTTTAACATGCCGTTCAAGTTGACATGTCTGCACTAATTCGTCCATAACTTTTGATTTATAGCTCAGGATGACACGAATCCAGTGCCCACATTAAGCTAGTTCAATTTTTAATATTTACAAAATTTGAGACAAAACAAGATACCACAAAATGTCCAAGTGATCCAATCTATCCCAAACTGTGTGATGCCATGCATTGTGCTTCATTTATATGGCTTGATTCAATGAGCACCATTGATAAATTTAGAATAATCATATTAACTGTTCGATCAACTTGACATGTCCGCACTAAATCATCCGTAACTTTTGATTTAGAGCTCAGAATGATACGAATTCAATGCCAACGTTAAGCTAGCTCAATTTTCTATATTTTTGACTAAATTTAATATAGAAATTGAGATGACAAAGCATCCAAGTAATCCAATCTATCCCAAAATGCGTAATACCTTGCTTTATGCTTCATTTATAAGCCTTTACTTAATGAGCACCAATAATCAGTTTAAAATGATCACTTTCACTGGCCGATCAACTTGACATGTCCGCACTAAATTGTCCAAAACTTTGGATTTATAGCTCAGAATGACATGAATCCAATGCCCACAATAAGCTAGTTCAATTTTTTATGTTGTGACAAAATTTGTGACAAAGCTAGATACGACAAAGCATCGAAGTATTACAATCTATCCCAAACTGTGTGATGCCATGCATTATATTTCATTTATGAGCTTTGACACAATAAGCACCAATGATCAGTTTAGAATAATCATATTAAGTGGTCGATGAACTTGACATGTCCACACTAAATCGTCTGAAACTTTTGATTTAGAGCTCAAAATGACACGAATCCAATCCCCACGTTAATCTAGCTCAATTTTCTATATTTGAAAGAATTTGAGACAGAAATAGAGACGACAAAGTGTCCAAGTAATCCAATTTATCCAAACTGCTTGATGCCATGCTTTATGCTTCATTTATAAGCTTTTACTTAATGAGACCAATGATTAGTTTAGAATGATCACTTGAACTTGCCGATCAATTTGACATATCCGCACTATATAGTCCGCATCGATGTAGAGCTCAGAATGACACGAACCCAATGCCCACATAAACAGATAATTTGACATTAAGGATCTTGGATAGTTGAAGTACTTCTTGGGTATTGAAGTGTGTTGGTCTTAGGAAGGGCTCTTTCTATCCCAAAGAAAGTATGCTCTTGATTTGTTGACAGACACGGGAAAGCTACAAGATCAATGGAAAGGGGGAGAAAGCTGATGAGTTATTTAAGGATGTTTCTCAGTATTGGAGAATAATTGGGAAGCATGGTAGAAAGGATCAAGTGAGTCAACATATGCAAAAACTTACTCTATATCATTGGAGCATGGTAGAAAGGATCCTTAGATACATCAAAAGATCTCCTAGTCAAGGCATATGGATGGGCAAGAATGGAAACACTGAGATTGTCGGCTATTGTGATGCGGATTGGGCTGGTGATAGGGTGGATAGGAAATCAACAACTGGGTATTGCACCTTCATTGGTGGGAATTTAGTCACTTGGAAGACTAAGAAGAAGAAGATGGTATCATGTTCTAGTGCTGAAGCAGAATATAGGGCTATGAGGAAGCTGACAAGTGACGTAACTTGGATCAAAGCGCTCTTGAAAGACTTCGGTATTGAACAACCAAGGCCAATCACCTTCCATTGTTATAATCAAACAGCCATTCACATAGCTTCAAACTCAGTGTTTCACGAGAGGACCAAGCACATAGCGATCGATTTCCATAAGGTTAGGGAGAAAGTTCAAGATGGACCCATTCTGCCATCCTATACAAGGAGTGAAGACTAACTAGCTGACATCTTTATAAAGGCAGCAAGTCTCAAAGTTTGCAAGAACATATTTAGCAAATTTGGGCTTGTTGATTTATCACATCCATGATCCGCACTAAATTGTCCGTAACTTTTGGTTTACAGTAAACACATGAATCCAATGCCCACGTTAACCTAGCTCAATTTTCTATATTGTAACAAAATTTGAGATAGAAAGAGATACGAAAAGCCATCCAAGTAATACAATCCATACCAAACTGCGTGATACCATGCATTATTGTTTATTTATAAGCTTTTACTCAATGAACACCAATGATCAGTTTAGCATGATCATTTTGACTGTTTGATCAACTTGACATGCATGCACTGAATCGTCCATAACTTTTGATTTATAGCACACAATAACACGAATCCCATATCCACATTAAGCTAGTTCAATTTTCTTTATTCTGACAAAATTTGAGATAAAACTA
This sequence comes from Pugionium cornutum, assembly GCA_018901935.1. NCBI lineage: Eukaryota > Viridiplantae > Streptophyta > Magnoliopsida > Brassicales > Brassicaceae > Pugionium > Pugionium cornutum. The sequence goes on along the minus strand of JAENJI010000012.1, from coordinate 18,414,035 downwards.
GATATGAAAAGCGTCCAAGTAATCCAATCTATTCCGAACAGCGTCATGCCATGCATTATGTTTTATTTATTAGTCATTCCTCAATGAACACCAATGATCAGTTTATAATGATCATTTTAACTGGCCGAGCAACTTAACATGTCCACACTAAATCAGCCGTAACTTTTGATTTAGAGCTCAGAATAACACGAATCCAATGTCTACGTTAAGATAGCTCAATTTTCTATGTTTTGACAAAATTTGGAACAGAAAAACAGTTGAAAAAGCGTCCAAGTAATCCAATCTATCCCAAATTGCATGATGCCATGCATTATTCTTCATTTATAAACTTTTACTGAATGAGCACCAATGATCAGTTTAGAATGACCATTTTAATTGGCTGATCAACTTGACATATCCACATTAAATCTTCCGTAACTTTTGATTCAGTGCTCAGAATGACACGAATCCAATGTCTACGTTACGCTAGCTCAATTTTCTATATTTTGACAAAATTTGGGACCGTAAAAGAGACGACAAAGAGTCCAAGTAATCCAATCTATCCCATACTGCATGATGCCATGCTTTATGCTTCATTTATAAGCCTTTACTTAATGAGCACCAATGATCAGTTTAGATTGATCATCTTAACTGGCCGATCAACTTGACATATCCGCACTAAATTTTCCGTAACTTTTGATTTAGAGGAAACAAACGAATCCAATGCCCACGTTAACCTAGCTCAATTTTCTATATTGTAACAAAATTTGAGATAGAAATAGATACAAAAAACCATCCAAGTAATCCAATCCTTCCCAAACTGCGTGATACCATGCAATATTGTTCGTTTATAAGCTTTTACTCAATCAGCACCAATGATCAGTTTAGAGTGATCATTTTGACTGGCCGATCAACTTGACATGCCTGCACTGAATTGTCCATACCTTTTGATTTATAGCACTGAATGACACGAATCCAATGAAATAATATTGAGATTAGAGAGGAGAAATGTGAAGAATTGAATTCAGATCTCAAAGAAAAGCATGAGAAGATGGGAAAATGTCTTAGACTTCTGGAGAAGAATCTCCTAAGAGTTCAAACATACATTGAGTCTTTACAGCGCTTTTATAGAGGATTTGCAATGTGAACACAAAAGAAAACGAATTCAAACTTGGGGATGAGCTTGAATAGAGGAGGAGCTTGTCAACAACCAATGAGAAGAGAGGGGAAGAGCTGGAGACTGTCTCACAAACGTTTGGTGTGGTTACCAAGGCTGTGTCCTGCAGGCATGACTGTTTGGTATGGTTACCAAGACTGTGTGCACCATAGACATATCCTATTCACCTTGATTCTTCTCCCAAGGGAGATATTTAACCATTTTAACCATGTGGTTAATAATATCTCCCTCCTTTTTCTTTTCTCTTGTTATTCAAACTGAATTTTCCTGCTCACACTTGCCTTGTAGGTCAAGATAGGTCTTATTTGATTTTCCTATGTCAATACTCCCCCTCAAGCTAAAGACTTTGGAATCACCCTAAAGTCTTTAGCTCGCGAACCCAAGGCAACACCTGATTAAAAACCTAATTAAGGAAAACCACTTGGGACAAAACCTAAATAAGGTAAAAAGAGTGTGTTGCTCTTAGATTAGGAGACCTTTGATCATGGATATGATAAATCAACAAGCCCAAGTTTGCTAAAGATGTTCTTGCAAACTTTGAGACTTGCTGCCTTTGTGAAGATATCAGCTAGTTGGTCTTCACTCCTTGTATAACATGGCAGAATGGTTCCATCTTGAACTTTCTGCCTAACTTTTTTGCAATCTATCTCTATGTGTTTTGTCCTCTCGTGAAACACTGAGTTTGAAGCTATGTGAATGGCTGCCTGATTATCAAAATGGAAGGTAATTGGCCCTAGTTGTTCAATACCGATGTCTTTCAAGGGTGCTTTGATCCAAGTTACTTCACTTGTCAGCTTCCTCATAGCCCTATATTCTGCTTCAACACTAGAACATGATACCACCTTCTGCTTCTTAGTCTTCGAAGTGACTAAGTTCCCACCAATGAAGGTGCAATACCCAGTGGTTGATTTCCTATCCACCCTATCACCAGCCCAATCCTCATCACAATACTCGACAATCTCAGTGTTCCCATTCTTGCCCATCCATATGGCTTGACCAGAAGATCCTTTGATGTATCTAAGTATCCTTTCTACCATGCTCCATTGATATACATTAGGTTTTCGCATATGTTGACTCACTTGATTCACAGCAAAACACAAGTCTGGTCGTGTGAGGGTGAGGTAGATCAGCTTCCCAACTAGTCTCCTATACTGAGAAACATCCTTATATAACTCATCACATTTCTCCCTATTGACATAGGAAAATCAAATAATACCTATCTTGACCTACAAGGCAAGTGTGAGCACGAAAATTCAGTTTGAATAACGAGGGAAAAGAAAAAGGAGGGAGTTATTATTAACCACATGGTTAAAATGGTTAAATAGCTGGCTTGGGAGAATAATCAAGGTGAAAAGGACATGTCCATGCTGCACACAGTCTTTTTAACCACACCAAACAGTCATGCCTGCTGCACAAAGCCTTGGTAACCACACCAAATGTTCATGAGACAGTTTGCAGCTCTTCCCCTCTCTTCTTTTTGGTTGTTGACAAGCTCCTGCTCTATTCAAGCTCATCCACAAGTTTGAATTCATTTTCTTTTGTGTTCACATTTTAAATCCTTTATAAAAGGGCTGTAAAGACTCGATGTATGAAAGAACTCTTAGGAGATTCTTCTCCAGAAGTCTTAAGACATTTTCTCATCTTCTCATGCTTTTCTTTGAGTTTCTGGATTCAATTCTTCACATTTCTCCTCTCTGATCTCAATATTCTTTCATGGTATCAAAGCATAAGATCATTCTCTTATCTTTTCTACTCAAATCTCTCAGTTTCTAATCTAAAATTCTGTCAAAAATCTCTCAGCCTTTAAACTAAAAAATCTCACAGTTTTATTCAACCATAAAAGCTGCCTCGTTTGAGCTCTTCAAAACCTAACAATGGAGGATACAGTTCAAATCAGTTCCAGCCTGAAACCTACGGTGATACCAGTAGTTCTCATACGCTTGAACTACACATTATGGTCAAGAACCATCAAGACAGCCATTTGTGGACAACGACTTTGGAATCACATCTTGGAGGATAATACTCCATCTATAGACAATCCAAAGGAGAAGAAGGATGAGGCAACAAGAAAAGAAGAAGCTAGGTGGTTCCAAGAAGATCACTCAGTCCTTGGATTCCTCCAAAATTCATTGGACCCATCCATTCTTGAAGCTTATTCACATTGTGAAACCGCCAAGTCTCTTTGGGAGACTCTCAAGAGGGTGTATGGGGATGTTTCAAATCTAGCCGTGTGTATGAGGTTAAGAAGGCTCTCAATGATCTACACCAAGATGATATGGAGTTCACGACGTTCCTAGGCAAGTTCCAATCAACATGGTCCGAGCTTGACATGTTGAGACCAAGTTCTATGGATCCAAAGGTGCTTAATGAAAGGAAGGAACAAGACAAGATATTTGTTCTATGTATCCAAAGGTGCCTAATGAAAGGAAGGAACAAGAAAAGATATTTGGGCTCCTTCTAAACCTAAATCCAGCCTTTATGGATGTGATTAAGTCCGTACTAAGAGAGCTAAAACGCCCTGATTTCGAAGAGATGTGCTCACGGATTCAGAAGGAGCAAGGCAACATTCGTTTGTTTGGTGGAAAAGGAGAACTAGTCATGGCCAACAAGAGCGTGTTTAAGCAGGAGGATAGGAAGAGTGTGATGTGTGAACATTGTAATAGGAATGGGCACATCAAGGACAAGTGCTGGATACTTCATCCTCATCTTAAGCCAAACCAGTTCAAGGATTCAAAGGCTAACATCTCTCAAAAGGTTGTGACTGAACTGGCAAGTTCATCCAACCAAGGAGGGGAGCTAGCGATGAATGTATCCATGGAGTATGCTAAGAAAAGTGACTTGGAGGATCTCAACAAGGCCTATGCCTCAAAACTCTCCGGTATCACACTCTACTCCCATAAATTGCTTGATAAACCGGATCATAAGGTTGTAGTGGATTCGGGTGCTTCTCACAATATGATTAGCAATGCTAGGTTGTTAAAGAACATTGAACCATGTCTATGACAAGTAACTATAGGTTATGGTAAGGGTATTCCAATTAAATGAACCAGAAAATTAATACTATTTCACAATGAAAGTACTGCTTATACCTAAGTTTAAGTCTAACCTAGTTTCGGTCAAAAGGGCTACTAAAGACCTGAATTACAATGTTACTTTTGTACCTAACAATGTTTACTTTCACAATATTAAGAGTGGTAGGATACTTGGAAGTGGTGGGACTCAAGATGAGCTTTATGTTCTTGAGGACACTCCTCCAAGCAATTCGGATTCCTTAGCTTTCAAATCCTATGTTATTGCTAATAAAGATGTCTAATGGCATGCTAGATTAGGAAATCCTCATGCTCGTGCTTTAAGCTTTATAATGCCTAATGTTGCTTATGATCACTCAGTTTGTGAGGCTTGTATCCTTGGCAAACATTGTCGTGTTGTTTCCTCTAAATCGTCTACAATTTATGAGCATTGTTTTGATTTGCTACATTCCGATGTTTGGACCTCAGCTTGCATGTCTAGAGATAGGAATAAATACTTTGTGACCTTTATAGATGAGAAATCGAAATACACATGGGTTACATTACTTCAATCTAAAGATAGGGTTTATGAGGCATTTATAAACTTCCATAATTATGTTACTAATCAATTCAATGCCAAGATCAAAGTGTTAAGATTAGATAATGGAGGGGAATACACAAGTTAGAGATTCAAAGCTCACTTAAATAAACATGGAATACTACATCAAACTAGCTGCCCACACACACCACAACAAAATGGAGTTTCTGAAAGGAAGAACCGACACTTAATGGAAGTAGCAAGATCCATGATGTTTCATACCAATGTTCCTAAAAGTTTTTGGGGAGATGCAGTCTTGGTTGCTTGCTACCTTATCAATCGGATTCCAACCAAAGTCTTGAAAGACATATCCCCATTTGAGGTACTCAATAAAACTAAATCCTCCATTAATCATTTACGTGTATTTGGGTGTGTGTGCTTTGTGTATGTTCCAGGTGATCTAAGAAACAAGTTGGAGGCAAAGAGCATCAAGTGTATGTTCCTTGGATATTCGACAACACAAAAGGGTTATAAGTGTTTTGATCCGAGCAACAACAGGACATATATGTCTAGAGATGTCAAGTTCATAGAAGAACAAAAATATTATGATCAGAAAGATTGGGAAGGATTAAAGGATATCTCAAGGCCACCTTCTGATTTGGCTACGAGTTTGAGGTTTCTCTTGAATCATTTGGAAAATGATGTGCCAAAGGATTCAAGACAAGAAGAAGCAAGAACCCCAAGTAGTTCAGAAGATACCCAAGAGAATGAACAAGGGGCGGTAACTCAAGAACCAATTCCAATCCAAGAAGAAGCTGCAGCACAAAACCAAGAACAAGATGAATTGGAAGTGAGTATAGAGGAAACTATTCACCAAATGGAAGAGGAAACGGTTGTAGAGAAGGCTGAACCACCAGTTCAGCAACTAAGGAGGAGTACTAGACTTAGGAAAGACCCATCCAATTAGGTAAACACTAGGGTCTTCTACAACAACCAGGCCGTGGCTCATCCCATACAAGCTGTTTGTTCCCTTGACCTCTTGCCATCTAGTCATCAAGCATTCCTTCGAAAGATTGAAAAAATTCAGATTCCAAGGACTTATGAAGAAGCTAAGAGCAAGAAAGAATGGTTAGATGCAGTAATATATGAGAAGGGAGCTATGGAAAGGAATCATACATGGGATATACAAGAACTTCCCAAAGGCAAGAAGGCTGTGAGTTCCCAGTGGGTGTTCACCATCAAGTATAAGAGCAATGGGGACATAGGAAGGTACAAGGCACGCCTAGTTGCAAGAGGTTTCACTCAGACATATGGAGAGTACTATACTGATACATTTGCACCGGTGGCGAAGCTACACACTGTAAGGGTTGTTCTTTCACTAGCTATGAATCTAACTTGGGACTTATGGCAAATGGATGTCAAGAACGCATTCCTCAAGGAGAATTTGAAGAGAAAATGTATATGACTCCACCACCAGGCCTTGAAGATCATTGCAAAGAGGGACAGGTTCTAAGATTTAGGAAGGCAATATATGGGTTGAAGCAGTCACCAAGGGCCTTGTATCACAAATTAAGCTCCACACTTACTGATAATGGGTTTAGAAAATCCCATTCAAATCATACTTTGTTCACTCGTCAAAACCCCCAAAGGAATCATGGCGGTCTTGGTTTATGTGTATGACCTTATCATCACAGGAGATGATAAGGAAAGAATTCAGTCGATGAAGGCCTTCTTAAACAGATGATTTGACATCAAGGATCTTAGAGAGTTGAAGTACTTCTTGGGTATTGAAGTGTGTCGGTCTCAGGAAGGGCTCATTCTTTCCCAAAGAAAGTATGCTCTTGATCTGTTGATAGACACGAGAAAGCTTGGGGCTAAACCAGCCAAAACGCCTCTTGAATATGGCTACAAGGTCAATGGAAAAGGGGAGAAAGCTGATGAGTTATTTAAGGATGTTTCTCAGTATAGGAGTCTAGTTGGGAAGCTGATCTACCTCACCCTCACACTACCAGACTTGTGTTTTGCTGTGAATCAAGTGAGTCAACATATGCAAAAACCTACTGTATATCATTGGAGCATGGTAGAAAGGATCCTTAGATACATCAAAGGATCTCGTGGTCAAAGGCATATGGATGGGCAAGAATGGGAACACTGAGATTGTCGGGTATTGTGATGCGGATTGGGCTGGTGATAGGGTGGATAGGAAATCAACCACTGGGTATTGCACCTTCATTGGTGGGAACTTAGTCACTTGGAAGACTAAGAAGCAGAAGGTGGTCTCATGTTCTAGTGCTGAAGCAGAATATAGGGGTATGAGGAAGCTGACAAGTGAAGTAACTTGGATCAAAGCACTCTTGAAAGACTTCGGTATTGAACAACAAGGGCCAATCACCTTCCATTGTGATAATCAAGCAGCAATTCACATAGCATCAAACTCAGTGTTTCACGAGAGAACCAAGCACATAGAGATCGATTGTCATAAGGTTAGAGGGAAAGTTCAAGATGGAACCATTCTGCCATGTTATACAAGGAGTGAAGACCAACTAGCTGACATCTTCACAAAGGCAGCAAGTCTCAAAGTTTGCAACAACATCTTTAGCAAACTTGGGCTTGTCGATTTATCACATCCATGATCAAAGGTCTCCTAATCCAAGTGCAACACACTCTTTTTCTCTTATTAAGGGTTTGTCCCAAGTGGTTTTCCTTAATAAGGTTTTTAATGAGGTGTTGCCTTGGGCTCCCAAGCTTAAGACTTTAGGGTGATTCCAAAGTCTTTAGCTTGAGGGGGAGTATTGACAAAGGAAAATCAAATAAGACCTATCTTGACCTACAAGGCAAGTGTGAGCACGAAAATTCAATTTGAATAACAAAGGAAAAGAAAAAGAAGGGAGTTATTATTAACCACATGGTTAAAATAGTTAAATAGCTGCATTGGGAGAAGAATCAAGGTGAAAAGGACAAGTCCACGCTACACACAATCTTGGTAACCACACCAAACAGTCATGCCTTCCGCACACAGCCTTGGTCACCACACCAAACGTTCATGAGACAGTTTGCAGCTCTTTCCCTCTCTTCTCATTGGTTGTTGACAAGCTCCTCCTCTATTAAAGTTCATCCACAAGTTTGAATTCGTTTTCTTTTGTGTTCACATTGTAAATCCTCTATAAAATTGTTGTAAAGACACAATGGATGAAAGAATTATTAGGAGATTCTTCTCCAGAAGTCTAAGACATTTTCTCATCTTCTCATGCCTTTCTTTGAGTTTCTGTATTCAATTCTTCTCATTTCTCCTCTCTAATCTCGATATTCTTTCACTCCCCCTTTCCATTGACCTTGTAGCCTTCTTCAAGAGGAGTTTTGGCCGGTTTAGCCCCAAGCTTTCCCGTGTCCGTCAGCAGATCAAGAGAATATTTTCTTTGGGATAGAAAGAGCCCTTCCTGAGATCGACACACTTCAATACCCAAGAAGTACCTCAACTCTCCAAGATCCTTGATGTTAAATGATCTGTTTAAGAAGGCCTTTGGACTGAATTCCTTCCTTATCATCTCCTGTGATGATAAAGTCATCCACATAAACCAAGACCGCCACGATTCCTTTGGAGTTTTGACGAGTGAACAAAGTATGATCTGAATGGGATTTCCTAAACCCATTCTCAGTAAATGTGGAGCTTAATTTGTGATACCAGGCCCTTGTTGACTGCTTCAACCCATATATTGCCTTCCTAAGTCTTAGAACCTGTCCCTCTTTGCAAAGATCTTCAAGGCCTGGTGGAGGAGTCATATACACTTCCTCTTCAAGTTCTCTTTGTAGGAATGCGTTCTTGACATCCATTTGCCATAAGTCCCAATTCAGATTCGTAGCTAATGAAAAAACCAACCCTTACAGTGTGTAGCTTAGCCACCGGTGCAAATGTATCAGTATAGTCCTCTCCATATGTCTGAGTGAAACCTCTAGCATACTTGTATCTTTCTATGTCCCCATTGCTCTTATACTTGATGGTGAACACCCACTTGGAACTCACAGCCTTCTTGCTTTTGGGAAGTTCTTATATATCCCTTGTATGATTCCTTTCCATAGATGCCTTCTCATCTTTACTGCATCTAACCATTCTTTCTTGTTCTTAGTTTCTTCATAATCCTTGGAATCTGACTTTGTTCAATCTTTCCAAGGAATGCTTGATGACTAGCTGGCAAGAGGTCAAGGGAACAAACAGCTTGTATGGGATGAGCCACGGCCTGGTTGTAGTAGAAGACCCTAGTGTTTACCCAATTGGATGGGTCTTTCCTAAGTCTAGTACTCCTCCTTAGTTGCTGAACAGGTGGTTCAGCGTCCCCTACAACTGTTTCCTCTTCCATTTGGTGAATAGGTTCCTCTATACCCACTTCCAAGTCGTCTTGTTCCTGGTTTTGGGCCGTAGCTTCTTCTTGGATTGGAGTTGGATCTTGAGTTACCGCCCCTTGTTCATTTTCTTGGGTATCTTGTGAACTACTTGGGGTTCTTGCCTCTTCTTGTCTTGAATCCTTTGGCACATCATTTCCCAAATGGTTCAAGAGAAACCTCAAACTCGTAGCCAAATCAGAAGGGGACCTTGGGAGATCCTTCAATCCTTCCCAATCTTTCTGATCATAACAGCTTCGTTCTTCTATGAACTTGACATCTCTAGACACATATGTCCTGTTGTTGCTCAAATCATAACACTTATAACCCTTTTTTGTTGTCGAATATCCAAGGAACATACACTTGATGCTTTTTGCCTCCAACTTGTTTCCTAGATCACCTGGAACATACACAAATCACACACACCCAAATACACGTAAATGATCAATGGAGGGTTTAGTTTTATTGAGTACCTCAAATGGGGATATGTCTTGCAAGACTTTGGTTGGAATCCGATTGATGAGGTAGCAAGCAACCAAGACTGCATCTCCCCAAAAACTTTTAGGAACATTGGTATGAAACATCATGGATCCTGCTACTTCCATTAAATGTAGGTTCTTCCTTTCAGCAACTCCATTTTGTTGTGGTGTGTGTGGGCAGCTAGTTTGATGTAGTATTCCATATTTGTTTAAGTGAGCTTTGAATCTATGACTTGTGTATTCCCCTCCATTATCTAATCTTAACACTTTGATCTTCCCATTGAATTGATTAGTAACATAATTATGAAAGTTTATAAAGGCTTCATAAACCCTATCTATAGATGGAAGTAATGTAACCCATGTATATTTCTATTTCTCATCTATAAAGGTCACAAATTATTTATTCCTTTCTCTATACATGCAAGGTGAGGTCCAAACATCGGAATGTACTAAATCAAAGCAATGCTCATAAATTATAGACGATTTAGGGAAAACAACACGACAATGTTTGCCAAGGATACAAGCCTCACAAACTGAATGATCATAAGCAACATTAGGAGTTATTAAGCTTAAAGCACGAGCATGAGGATGTCTTAATCTAGCATGTCATAAGACATCTTAATTAGCAAAAACACAGGATGTGAAAGCTAAAGAATCCGAATTGCTTGGAGGAGTGTCCTCAAGAACATAGAGCTCATCTTGAGTCCCACCATTTCCAAGTATCTTACCACTCTTAATATCATGAAAGTAAACATTTTTAGGTCCAAAAGTAACATTGCAATTCAGGTTTTTAGTAGCCCTTTTGACCGAAACTAGGTTAGACTTAAACTTAGGTACAAAGAAAGCAGTACTTTCTTTCTGAAATAGTCTTAATTTTCCGGTTCCTTCAATTGGAATACTCTTACCATCAGCTATAGTTACTTGTCCTAGACATGGTTCAATGTTCTTTAACAACCTATCATTCCTAATCATATGGTGAGAAGCACCCGAATCCACTACCACCTTATGATCCAGTTTATCAAGCAATTTATGGGAGTAGAGTCTGATACTGTAGAGTTTTGAGGCATAGTGATACAAGCCTCGATTCAAGGCTTGGATGCGCGTGGGCTGTTTGTAGAAGATTAGGTGAGAAACTCGACCTTAGGCTTTTGGATAGAGGTTTTCTGGTTGGTAAACGATGGAAGGGTGAAGTGAACCACACGAGGGGTGATGAACCTCGTGATAAATCACAAACTTAGAGCTAGGAGGGCTGGTCTCAACTAGGTTCTAAGCGCACAAGTCTCTCTTGAGAGAAAGCTCGTAGGGAAAAAGTTCTACTTTATTAATAATCAAAAAGGTTGTCGAACTACAATGCTGGAAGGAGCCTTATTAATATGCTCGACAGCTTGACCTACTAGGGTCGACTCAAATAAGAAAAAGGAAAGTTTACACAAGTGCACAAAAGGAAAAATACAAAAGTGTATAACCGAAAAAGGACCTATTCCTAAAATGTTCTTGACTCAAAAATGTAAAGCATCTAGATCCTACCCTGAAAAACAGAAAGAGGCATATATTTGAATTGAAACTTACCTTAACTTACCTCACGGCCAAGAAATGGAAGGTGGCCGTCCTTGTGGCATGCACGCGTCTTGCTCCTAGTCTTCGACTTGGAGTAGGGTTAAAAATCTTTGGGCCCTGACCTCTCTTTCCACTAAAGCCCAAGTCTCTGATGTTCCTTGTGTTGTTGAGAAGCCTTTGGACTCTAATTTGCTCTTCTGGCCCATTGTCCTTAGCTGCTCTTCCTCTAGAAGCTTGTCGACCCATAAGCTGAATTTGTGGAAGAGTGCTCTTGATCTGCTTCTTGTCATTGCTCCTAGAGGTACCACTGGTGTAGATACTTCCTCTAAGTGCTTGTCCTGGAGCTGGTAGCTCATTTGGTCCGAGTCCTCTTGTGTAGAAGTGGAAGTGTGCGTGTACTCGGCTGGATGGCCTGTACCGGCTGGATTGTGCGCGGTACTGGCCGGAATGACTTCAGGACTGGCCAAGTTGATCCCGGAGTCGGCGGTGTCATCAAGGGGACCCGCGGTGTCATTCACGTCCCCACCAAGTGTGCCGGAAGCTTGGGCCTCTCCGCCGGCGATGTTGACCGGTCTGGTCCTATAGGTCGAAGGTCCGGCGGTACTGTCTGGTCCGGCAGGCGCGCCAGATGGTCTTGCTGTCTCGGGCAAGCTTCCTGGTCGGCCAGTCTTGTCACCTGGCTGGATGTACGACCTGATGTCCTCATCATTCCCTCCCTCTTCAGTAGGTTTTGTCCTCAAAACTGGATCATCTGCATGGAAAGGGGCCAAGTCAGTAACATTGAACGTATTGGACACATTAAACTCACCTGGCAGCTCGATCCGGTAGGCGTTGTTGTTGATCCTCTCGAGCACTCTGAATGGTCCATCTTCTCTTGGTGCTAGCTTGGAACTCCTTAGGTTTGGGAACCTCTCCTGCCGTAGGTGTAGCCACACCCAATCGCCTGGTTGAAAGATCACCTCCTTTCTTCCTTTGTTGGCATGAGTCACGTACTGTCCGGTCCTCTTCTCCAAGTTCTCTGCTACCTTCTGGTGTAACCTCCTTATGAACTCTGCTTTGGATGCTCCGTTGAGGTTGGTCATCTCAGCTGGTGGCAGTGGTGTTTGCTCCAATGGGATGAGAGGGTTGAAACCATATACCACTTCAAATGGGGTCTTTTTGGTTGCTGAGTGCACGGCTCGGTTGTAGGCGAACTCAATGAATGGCAGGCACTCCACCCAAGTCTTTAGGTTCTTCCCTAGTGTTGTTCTGAGAAGAGTTGATAGGGTCCTGTTGACAACTTCAGTTTGGCCATCGGTTTGAAGATGGCAAGTGGTTGAGAAGAGTAGCTTTGTGCCTAGTTTTCTCCAAAGGGTCCTCCAGAAATGGCTGAGGAACTTGGTGTCCCTATCTGATACGATGGTCCTTGGCACTCCATGAAGCCGTACTATCTCCCTGAAGAACAGCTCAGCTGTTTGTGTGGCATCATTGACATTGGCACATGGGATGAAATGTGCCATCTTGGAGAATCTGTCCACCACTACAAAGATTGCATCTTTGTGGTTGATCTTTGGCAGACCTAGAACAAAATCCATCGAGATGTCCACCCATGGATGTGTTGGTATGGGCAGTGGGAGATACAACCCGTGAGGTTGCACTCGGGACTTTGCCTTCTTGCAAGTAATGCATCTTGCACAATGTGCTTCTACTGTCCTCTTGATGAGTTGCCAGTAGAAGTGCTCCTTGACCACTGCTAGAGTCTTGTCGACCCCAAAGTGGCCCATGAGTCCTCCTCCATGAGCTTCTCGGATGATAAGCTCCCTTAGTGATCCCTGTGGTATGCACAGCCTTCTTTCTCGGAACAAAAATCCCTCATGGATGTAGAATTTGCCATGACTCCCTGTGCTACACTCCTTGTAGCTCTCAGCAAGGTCAGGATCATCCTTGTATAGATCCTTGATGTGCTCGAATCCTAGGACCTTTGCCTCCATGGTTGATATCAAGGCAAACCTCCTTGATAGTGCATCGGCTACCACATTGTCTTTGCCCTTCTTGTACTTGATGATGTACGGGAAGGTCTCTATGAACTCCATCCACCTGGCATGTCTCCTCTTGAGATTGGTTTGCCCTCTGAGGTGTTTGAGAGTCTCGTGATCAGTGTGGATCACAAACTCCTTGGACAGCAAGTAATGCTGCCAAGTCTCCAATGCTCGGACAAGGGCATAGAGCTCCTTGTCATAAGTGGGGTAGTTCAGTGAGGCACCACCTAGCTTCTCACTGAAGTATGCCACTGGTCTCCCTCCTTGGGTTAGCACTGCTCCTATGCCTATTCCAGAGGCATCACACTCCACTTCAAACGTCTTGTTGAAGTCGGGAAGGACTACACTGGTGCGTGTGTAAGGCTGTCCTTCAAGGCCTGGAATGCCTTCTCCTGAGCTTCTCCCCAGCTGAATCCCACGTTCTTCTTCACTACTGCCGTCAGTGGTGAGGCAATACTGCTGAAGTTGGGCACGAATCTCCTATAGAAGCTGGCCAGTCCGTGGAAGCTCCTTACTTGGCTGATGTTTCCTGGTGTTGGCCATTCTTGTATGGCTCGAATCTTCTCTTCATCAACCTGTAGGCCCTGTGAACTCACAACAAAACCTAAAAGACAAGCTTATCAGTACAAAGGTGCACTTCTTGAGATTGGCATAAAGCTCTTCTTGTCGAAGGGTTTTAAGGACCATCTCAAGATGTGTGAGGTGTTCCCGTAGGCACTTACTATAAACAAGTATGTCATCAAAATAAACTACTACAAACTTACTGATGTACGCCCTAAGAACTTGGTTCATAAGGCGCATGAAGGTGCTTGGGGCATTAGTCAAGCCAAATGGCATGACTGTCCACTCGTAGAGCCCTTGCTTTGTCTTGAAAGCAGTCTTCCACTCATCACCTTCCTTCATTCTTACCTGGTGGTATCCACTTTTGAGGTCTATCTTGAGAAGACCGTGGCTCCACTCAGCTCATCTAGCATGTCATCCAGTCGTGGTATTGGATGCCTATACTTGACTGTGATGTTGTTGATTGCTCGGCAGTCCACGCACATGCGCCAAGTCCCATCCTTCTTGGGCACTAGTAGCACTGGTACAGCACATGGACTGAGGCTCTCTCGAACATATCCTTTCTCCAGGAGCTCCTTGACTTGCTTCTCAAGCTCTTTGGACTCCTCTGGACTCATCCGGTAGGCTGGCCGGTTGGGCAGGGCTGCTCCAGGCACTAGATCAATCTGGTGTTCTATGCCACGTAAAGGAGGCAAGCCTGCTGGTATCTCCTCTGGAAATACATCCTGGAATTTGTTGAGGAGTGTTGCTACTTCATGAGGTAGCTCTACCTGTCCCTGTTCTATACTCAACACTTCTTGAAAACCATTAGTAACATTAAGTCCTTGAGGCTAAAGCTCTCCGGACATGACTAGGTTGAATAAGAAAGTTAGACTTGACAAGTTTCTTTTCCTTACTCATTTGGAGTTGTAGCTCATGTACTTGGGCAGGTGTAAGAGGAGCTAGGCTGACCTTTCTCTTGTCATGCACGAAGGTGTAGAGATTGGTTCTGCCATCATGCCTGGTCTCTTTGTCAAACTGCCATGGTCTTCCTAGCAGAAGATGGCCAGCTTGCATGGGCACCACGTCGCACACGACCTGGTCTTGGTACTTGCCCACACTGAATGGCACAGTGACTTGCTCATGAATCTTGAGCTCCACTTTGTCATCAAGCCATCTCAGTCTATATGGTCGAGGATGCCGTGTCCTCTCTAGACCTAGCTTATCAACCATATACGCACTAGCAACGTTAGTGCAAGAACCACCATCTATGATGAGGTTACATACCTTTCCTTTGATGGTGCAACGGCTGTGGAAGATGTTCTCCCTTTGGATGGTCTCTGAAGGATCCACCATTGCACTGAGGATACGTCTAGTGACCAGCACTTCCCCCACATCAGGGTACTCAATGTCACCATATTCTCCTTCTGGTTCATAGTCCTCTTCACCTTGGGACTCATATTCTCCTGCCTCCGTAATCAGCATGACTCGGTTGTTTGGGCACTCCTTTGAGATGTGTCCACGTCCCCTGCACTTGAAACAAGTTATGTCACGTGATCTTTGGGGGTTAGAAGACTTACCAGGCTCTCTCTGGTCACGGGTGGGTTCAGGAGGCTTGCTCTTGAACCTTGACTCGATCTCTACGCTTTTGCCTTTGTCCACTGTCTTAGGCATGTTGCTTGGTGCCCAAGGTGTCTTAGGCTTGCTGCGGATGTCTTGGCTCTTACGTTTTATGTGCTGTTCAGCTTGCACAGATAGGTGGAACAAGTCCTTGAAGTCGTTGTAGATTTGCCTTTCCACCTTGCAGCTGATCCTTTCTTGGAGTCCATCCAAGAATTGTGCCATCAATGCTTCTTCATCATCATTGAGCTCCAATCTGTTCCTTAACCTCTCGAACTCTTCATAGTACTCCTCTACTGATCTGGTACCCTGCTTAAGAGTCGAAAACGTCGTTGCAAATCCCATAAAAAGAATGGAACATACCTCCAATCTGTCATAGTACTCCTCTACTGATCTGGTACCCTGCTTAAGAGTACACGTCGTTGCAAATCCCGAACATACCTTTGTCATGAGGTCTTTCATGTCGACCCATGAGTCTACGGGCCTCATTCTCTTCCTCCTTCTGTCAGATACCTCACGATCCCACCAGATGAGGGCATTGTCCGTGAGTTGTGCTACTGCCATTGAGACTCTCCTAGGTCCTGGTTGGTTGTAGTGATCAAAGATATGATCCATTCGCTTCTCCCAATCTAGGTAAGCCTCGGGGTCTACTTTTCCTGCAAAAGTTGGAGGAGTTAGTTTAACATCAGGATGAATTACCCGGTTATAGGTGTGTTCATCTCCATCCTCATGACGTCTAGGAGGCATTCTTGGTCTCTGGTGAAGACCATATGGCTCAAAGCCATCATCTTCTGCCTCTGGTTGCCGTGGAGGTCCTCTCGGCCTATGGTGATAGTTATGAGGTTGCGTGTCCTCATCTCCATCTGGCTGGGGTTCCTCCTGTTCGTGCCGTGTCCTAAGGTACTCAGGACCCTCAGGACGATCTGGCTCAGCTCTCACGTGCCTTATGGCCTGGAATCTTACTGGTCTCTCCATGCGCTCCAACCTCTCGCCTATGGATGCGAGTTGTGTTTGGAGTGTGGTGAACATGGCCATCATGGCTTCGGCTGCTTCTCTATTCTCTTCTCCCATGGTGTGCTACAAAGAAAGAAGACAAGTTAGGATGCTCCTAAATTGTTAGGAGGGTTTTCTTTTTATAAGGGGTTTGAAAAAATGCAAAAAGGAAAAATCCTAAGGAAAGGAAATTCGAATAAAAGACAAAAAGGAAACTTCCTAGACAACTTGTGCTAGCTGTCCAATTCGAAATCTTTTGGGTATTTTCCTATTTTCTTTTCTTTTCTTTTTGTTTTCTTTTTAATTTAACTTAAAATTAATGGAAATATGAATTAAACAAAAGGAAAACGTGAATGCAATGCAAAAGTGAATCTAAACCCTAGTGATACACGTAGGAGGCTAGATGCACTCGGTTTGGAGTTTGATGTTGTTTTTTTTTTCTTGAATACGACTTAAACTAATGCAAGAACTACGAAACAAAACAAGCAAAAGGATAGAAACAACCTGGTTTAGGAGCTTTAAGCTCTGATACCAAAATGATACAAGCCTTGATTCAAGGATGTATGCGCGTGGGCTGTTTGTAGAAGATTAGGTGAGAAACTCAACCTTAGGCTTCTGGATAGGGGTTTTCTGGTTGGTAAACGATGGAAGGGTGAAGTGAACCACACGAGGGGTGATGAACCTCGTGATAAATCACAAACTTAGAGCTAGGAGGGCTGGTCTCAACTAGGTTCTAAGCGCACAAGTCTCTTTGAGAGAAAGCTTGTAGGAAAAAGTTCTACTTTATTAATAATCAAAAGGTTGTCGAACTACAATGCTGGAAGGAGCCTTATTAATATGCTCGACAGCTTGACCTTCTAGGGTCGACTCAAACAAAGAAAAGGAAAGTTTACAAAAGTGCACAAAAGGAAAAAGATACAAAAGTGTATAACCGAAAAAGGACCTATTCCTAAAATGTTCTTGACTCAAAAATGTAAAGCAACTAGATCCTACCCTGAAAAACAGAAAGAGGCATATATTCGAATGTAAACTTACCTTAACTCACCTCACGGCCAAGAAATGGAAGGTGGCCGTCCTTGTGGCATGCACGCGCCTTGCTCCTAGTCTTCGACTTGGAGTAGGGTTAAATATCTTTGGGCCCTGACCTCTCTTTCCACTAAAGCCCAAGTCTCTGATGTTCCTTGTGTTGTTGAGAAGCCTTTGGACTCTAATTTGCTCTTCTGGCCCATTGTCCTTAGCTGCTCTTCCTCTAGAAGCTTGTCGACCCATAAGCTGAATTTGTGGAAGAGTGCTCTTGATCTGCTTCTTGTCATTGCTCCTAGAGGTACCACTGGTGTAGATACTTCCTCTAAGTGCTTGTCCTGGAGCTGGTAGCTCATTTGGTCCGAGTCCTCTTGTGTAGAAGTGGAAGTGTGCGTGTACTCGGCTGGATGGCCTGTACCGGCTGGATTGTGCGCGGTACTGGCCGGAATGACTTCAGGACCGGCCAAGTTGATCCCGGAGTCGGCGGTGTCATCAAAGGGGACCGGCGGTGTCATTCACGTCCCCACCAAGTGTGCCGGAAGCTTGGGCCTCTCCGCCGGCGATGTTGACCGGTCTGGTCCTATAGGTCGAAGGTCCGGCGGTACTGTCTGGTCCGGCAGGCGCGCCAGATGGTCTTGCTGTCTCGGGCAAGCTTCCTGGTCGGCCAGTCTTGTCACCTGGCTGGATGTACGACCTGATGTCCTCATCACATAGGCCTTGATGAAATCCTCCAAGTCACTCTTCTTAGCATACTCCATGGATACATTTATAGCTAGCTCCCCTCCTTGGTTGGATGAACTTGCCGGTTCAGTCACAACCTTTTGAGAGATGTTAGCCTTTGAATCCTTGAACCGGTTTGGCTTGAGAAGAGGATGAAGTATCCAGCACTTGTCCTTGATGTTGCCATTCCTCTTACAATGTTCACACATCACACTGTTCCTATCCTCTTGCTTAAACACGCTCTTGTTGGCCATGACTAGTTCTCCATTTCTACCAAACAAACGAATGTTGCCTTGCTCCTTCTGAATCCGTGAGCACACCTCTTTGAAATCAGGGAGTTTTGGCTCTCTTAGGATGGACTTAATCACATCCTTAAAGGCTGGATTTAGGTTGAGAAGGAGCCCATATATCTTGTCTTGTTCCTTCCTTTCATTAAGCACCTTTGGATCCATAGAACTTGGTCTCAACATGTCATGCTTGGACCATATTGATTGGAACTTGCCTAGGAACTTTGTGAACTCCATATCCTCCTGGTGTAGATCATTGAGAGCCTTCTTAACCTCATACACACGGCTGAGGTTTGAAACATCCCCATACACCATCTTGAGAGTCTCCCAAAGAGACTTGGCGGTTTCACAATGTGAATAAGTTTCAAGAATGGATGGGTCCAATGAATTTTGGAGGAAACCAAGGACTGATTGATCTTCTTGGAACCACCTAGCTTCATTTTTTCTTGTTGCCTCATCCTTCTTCTCCTTTGGATTGTCTATAGATGGAGTATTATCCTCCAAGATGTAATTCCAAAGTACTTTGCCACAAATGGCTGTCTTGATGGTTATTGACCATAATGTGTAGTTCAAGCCTTTGAGAACTACTGGTATCACCATAGGTTTTAGGCTGGAACTGAATTGAACTGTATCCTCCATTGTTAGGCTTTGAAGAGCTCAAAGGAGGCAGCTTTTATGGTTGAACAAAACTGTGAGTTTTTAATTTAAAGGCTGAGAGATTTTTGAAAGAATTTTAGATAGAAACTGAGAGATTTGAGTAGAAAATATAAGAGAATGATTTTATGCTCTGTCTCATGAACGTTTGGTGTGGTTACCAAGGCTGTGTGCAGCAGGCTTGAATGTTTGGTGTGGTTACCAAGACTATGTGCAGCATGGACATGTCCTTTTCACCTTGATTCTTCTCCTAAGGCAGCTATTTAACCATTTTAACCATGTGGTTAATGATAACTCCCTCCTTTTTCTTTTCTGTTGTTATTCAAACTGAATTTTCGTGCTCACACTTGCCTTATAGGTTAAGATATGTTTGATTTGATTTTCCTATGTCAATATCCAATACCCACATTAAGCTAATTCATTTTCTATATTCTAACAAAAATTGAGATAAAACTAGAAATGAAAAAGCGTCCAAGTAATCCAATCTATACCAAACAGCGTGATGTCATGCATTATGATTTATTTATTAGCCTTTCCTCAATCAGCACCAATGATCAGTTTAGAGTGATTAAGTTTAACTAGCCGATCAACTTGACATGTCCACACTAAATCGTCCGTAAGTTTTGATTTAGAGATCAGAATGACACGAATCCAATGTCCACGTTAATCTAGCTCAATTTTCTATGTTTTGACAAAATTTGAGACAAAAAAAGAGACGACAAAGCGTCCAAGTAAACCAATCTATCCCAAACTCCGTAATGCCATGCTTTATGCTTCAGTTATATGCCTTTTCTTAATGAGCACCAATGATAATTTTAGAATGATCACTTTAAATGGCCGATATACTTGACATATCCGCAGTAAATCGTCTGTAATGTTTGATTTAGAGGAAACGCACGAATCTAATGCCCACATTAACCTAGAACAATTTTCTATATTGTAACAAAATTTGAAACAGAAATAGATACGAAAAATCATCCAAGTAATCCAATCCATCCCAAACTACGTTATACCAGGCATTATTATTCATTTACAAGCTTTTAGTCAATGGGCACCAATGATCAGTTTAGAATAATCATTTTGACGGGCCGATCAACTTGACATATCTGCACTAAATCGTTCATAACTTTGATATATAGCTCAGAATGACAAGAATCCAATACCCACATTAAGCTAGGTCAATTTTCTATATTGTGACAAAATTTGAGACAAAACTGGATATGAAAAAGCGTCCAAGTAATTCAATCTATCTTTAACAATGCGATGCCATGTATAATGCTTCATTTATTAGTCTTTCCTCAATGAGCACCAATGATCAGTTTAGAATGATCACTTTAACAGGCCGATCAATTTGACATGTCCACACTAAGTCATCCGTAAGTTTTGATTTAGAGATCACAATGACACGAATTCAATGTCCACGTTAAGATGGCTTAGTTTTCTATACTGTGACAAAATTTCATACAGAAATATATACGACAAAGCGTCCAAGTAATCCAATCCATTCCAAACTGCGTGATGCCATGCAGTATTCTTCATTTATAAGGTTTTACTCAATGAGCACCAATGATCAGTTTAAAATGATCATTTTAATTGGCCGATCAACTTGACATATCCACAATAAGTCTTCCGTAACTTTTGATTTAGTGCTCAGTATGACACGAATCCAATGCCCACGTTAAGCTAGCTTAATTTTCTAGATTGTGACAAAATTTGAGACAAAATTAAATACGACAAGGCATCCAAGTAATCTAATCCATCCCGAAGTTAATGATGCCATGCATTCTTCTTCATTTATAATCTTTTACTCAATGAGCACCAATGATGAACTTAGAATGATCATTTTAAATGGCCGATCAACTTGAAATTTATGCACTAAATTGTCTGTAACTTTTGATATATAGCTCAGAATGACACGAATTCAATACCCACATTAAGCTAGTTCAATTTTCTATATTATGACAAAATTTGAGACAGAACTAAATACGAAAAAAGCATCCGTAACTTTTGATTTATAGCTCAGAATAACACGAATCCAATACCGACATTAAACTAGTTCAATTTTTTATATTGAGCAAAAATTCAAGACAGAACTAAATTCAACAAAGCGACCAAGAAATCCAATCTATCCCAAACTGCGTGATGCCATGCATAATGCTTCATTTATTAGCCTTTCCTCAATGAGCACCAATGATTAAATTATAATGATCACTTTAACTGGCCGATCAACTTGACATGTCCACAATAAATCGACCGAACTTTAGATTTAGAGCTTATAATTACACGAATCCAATGTCCACGCTAAGCAAGCTCAATTTTCTATATTTTGAAAAATTTGGAAGAGAAAAAGAGACGGAAAAGCGTGCAAGTAATCCAATATATCCCAAACTGTGTGATGCCTTGCTTTATGCTTCATTTATAAGCCTTTACGTATTGAGCACCAATGTTCAGTTTAGAATGATTACTTTAACTGGCTAATCAACTTGACATGTCCACACTAATTCGGTTAAAAATAGAGACAACAAAGCGTTCAAATAATCCAATACATCCCAAACTGCGTGATGCAATGCATGATGCTTCATTTATAAGCCTTTACTCAATGAGCACCAATGATCAGTTTAGAATGATCATATTAACTGTCCGATCAACTTGACATGTCTTCAATATATCGCTCGTAACATTTGATTTAGAGCTTAGAAACAAATGAATCCTGTGCCCATGTCAAACAAGCTCAATTTTCTATATTGCAACAAAATTTTGAGACCGAAAAAGATACGAAATAGCGTCCAAGTAATCCAATCCATCCCAAACTGCGTGATACCATGCATTATTATTCACTTATAAGCTTTTACTCAATGAGCACCAATGATCAGTTTAGAATGATCATTTTGAGTTGCCGATCAACTTGACATATCGACACTAAATCGTCCGTAACTTTTGATTTGGAGCTCAGAATGACACAAATCCAATGTCCACGTTAATGTAGACCAATTTTCTATATTTTGACAAAATTTGGGACAGAGAAAGAGACGACAAAGTGTCCAAGTAGTCTAATCTATCCCAAACTACGTGATGGCATGCTTTATGCTTCATTTATAAGCCTTTACTTAATGAGCACCAATGATCAGTTTAGAATGATCACTTTAATTCGGCGATCAACTTGACATAACTGCACTAAATCGTCTGTAACTTTTGATTTAGAGTTTAGAAACACAAAAATCCAATGCTCACGTTAAGCTAGCTCAATTTTCTATATTGTAGCAAAATTTGAGACATAAACAGATACGACAAAGCGTCCAAGTAATGTAATCCATCCCAAACTTTGTGATTCCATGCATTAGAGTTCATTTATAAGCTTTTCCTCAATGAGCACCAATTATCAGTTAAGAATGATCATTTTAACTGGCCGACCAACTTGACATGTCTTCCCTAAATCGTCCAGAACTTTTGATTTGTAGCTCCGAATGACACGCATCCAATACCCACATTAAGCTAGTTCAATTTTCTATATTGTGACAAAGATTGAGAAAGAACTTGATACAACAAAGCGTCCTAGTAATTGTATTTATCCCGAAATGCGTGATGCCATGCAATATGTTTCTTTTATATGCCTTTACTAAATCAGCAGCAATGATCAGTTTAGAATGATCATTTTAACGGGCCGATCAACTTGACATGTCCACACTAAATCGTCCGTAACTTTTTATTTAGAGCTCAGAATGACACAAATCTAATGTCCCCGGTAAGCTAGCTTAAGTTTCTATGTTTTGACAAAATTTGGGATAGAAAAAGAGACGAAAATGCGTCCACGTAATCCAATCTATCACAAAATGCGTGATGCAACGCTTTATGCTTCATTTATAAGCATTTACTTAATGAGCACAAATGATCAGTTTAGAATGATCACTTTAACTGGCCGACCAACTTGACATATCGCACTAAATCGTCTGTAACTTTTGATTTAAAGGAAACACACGAATCCAATGCCCACGTTAACCTAGCTCAATTTTCTATATTGTAACAAAATTTGAGACAGATATAGATACGAAAAAACCTTCAAGTTTTCCAATCCATCCTAAACTGCGTGAAACCATGCATTATTTTCATTTATAAGCTTTTACTCAGTGAGCAACAATGATTAGTTTACAATGATCATTTTAATTAGCCGATTAACTTGAAATGTCTGCACTAAATTGTTCGTAACTTTTGATTTACTGCTCAAAATGACAAGAATCCAATGTCCACGTTAACCTAACTCAATTTTCTATATTTTGACAAACTATGGGACAGAAATCCAATCTATCCCAAACTGCGTGATGCCATGCTTTATGCTTCATTTATAAGCCCTTACTGAATGAGCACCAATGATCAGTTTATAATGATCATTTAACTGGCCGATCAACTTGACATATCCACACTAAATTGTCCGTAACTTTTGATTTAGACGAAACACACGAATCCAATGCTCACATTAACGTAGCTCAATTTTCTATATTGTAATAAAATTTTATATAGAAATAGATACAAAAAACTGTCCAAGTAATCCAATCCATCCCAAACTACGTGATATCATACATTATTTTTCATTTATAAGCTTTTACTCAATGAGCACCAATGATCAGTTTAGAATGATCATTTTGACTGGCCAATCAACTTGATATGCCTGCACTGAATCGTCCATAACTTTTGATTTAAAGCAAATAATGACATGAATCCAATACCCACATTAAGCTAGTTCAGTTTTTTATATTCTGACAAAATTTGAGATAAAACTAGATATGAAAAAGCATCCAAGTTCTCCATTTGATCCCAAACAGCGTGATGTCATGCATTATGCTTTATTTATTAGCCTTTCCTCAATGAGCACCAATGATCATTTTACAATAATCATTTTAACTGGCCGATCAACTTGACATGTCCACATTAAGTCATCAGTAACTTTTGATTTAGAGCTCAAAATGACACGAATCCAATGTCCACGTTAAGTTGGCTCAATTTCTATATTGTGACAAAATTTGCGACAGAAATATATACGACAAAGCGTCCAAGTAATCCAATCCATTCCAAAATGCGTGATGACATGCATTATTCTTCATTTATAAGCTTTTACTCAATGAGCACCAATGATCAGTTTAGAATGATCATTTTAATTGGCCGATCAACTTCACATGTCCGCACTAAATCGTTCGTAACTTTTGATTTAGTGCTCAGAATGAGAAGCATTCAATGCCCATGTTAAGCTAGCTTAATTCTCTAAATTGTTACAAAATTTGATACCAAAATATATACGACAAAGCGTCCAAGTGATCTAATCCATCCTGAACTGCATGATGCCATGCATTCTTCTTCGTTTATAAGCTTTTTCTCAATGAGCACCAACGATGAGCTTAGAATGATCATTTTAAATGGCCTATCAACTTGAAATTTATGCACTAAATTGTCCGTAACTTTTGATATCTAGTTCAGAATGACACGAATCCAATACCTACATTAAACTAGTTTAATTTTTATATTGTGACAAAATTTGATACCGAACTAAATATGAAAAAGCATCAGTAACTTTTGATTTGTAGCTCAGAACAAGATGAATCCAAAACCCACATTAAGCTAGTTCAATTTTCTATATTGTGTGAAAATTTGAGACAAAACTAAATATGAAAAAGCGTCCAAGCAATCCAATCTATCCCAAACTGCGTGATGGCATGCATAATGCTTCATTTATTAGCCTTTCCTCAATGAGCACCAATGATCAGTTTTGAATGATCACTTTAGCTGGCCGAACAACTTGACATGTCCAAACTTAATCGTCCAAACTTTTTATTTCGAGCTTAGAATTACACAAATCCAATATCCACATTAAGCAAGCTCACTTTCCTATATTTTGACAAATTTGGGAGAGAAAAAGAGATGAAAAAGCGTCCAATTAATCCAATCTATCCCAAACTGCGTGATACCATGCATTATTGTTAATTTATAAGCTTTTACTCAATGAGCACCAATGATCAGTTTAGAATGATCATTTTGACTTGCCGATAAACTTGACATGTCTGCACTAAATCGTCCACAACTTTTGTCCACGAACTTTTGATTTATAACTTAGAATTACACGAATCCAATATCCACATAAAGCTAGTTCAACTTGACATTTCTATATTAATTGTGACAAAATTTGAGACAAAACTATATACAAAAAATGCATTCAAGTAATCCAATCTATCCCAGATAGTGGTTGCCATGCATTATGCTTTTTTACTAGCCTTTCCTTTATGAGTAGCAATGATCAGTTTAGAATTATCATTTTAATTGGCAGATCAACTTGACATTTCATTATTAAATCGTCTATAACTTTTGATTTAGAGCTCACAATGAAGCGAATCCAATGTCAACGTTAAGCTAGCTCAATTTTCTATATTGTGACAAAATTTGAGATAGAAATAGATATGAAAAAGCATCCAACTAATCCAATCCATCCCAAATTGCGTGATGCCATGCATTATTCTTCATTTATAAGCTTTTACTCAATGAGCACCAATGATAGTTTAGAATAATCTATTTAGTTGGTCGATCAACTTAGCATGTCGGCACTAAATCTTCTGTCACTTTTGATTTATAGCTCAGAATGATACGAATCCAATACCCACATTAAGCTAGTTCAATTTTCTATATTGTGATAAACTTTGAGACAAAACTAAGTACCACAAAGCATCCAAATAATCCTATCTATCCCAAACTGCGTGATGTCATGCATAATGCTTCATATATTAGCCTTTCCTCAATGACACCAATGATCAGTTTAGAATGATAATTTTAACGGGCCGATCAACTTGACATGTCCACACTAAATCATCCGTAACTTTTGATTTAGAGCTTAGAATGACACGAATCCAATGTCCCCGTTAAGCTATCTCAATTTTCTATGTTTTGAAAAGATTTGGGACAGAAAAAGAGGAGACAAGTAATCCAACCTATCTCAAAATGCGTGATGCCATGCTTTATGCTTCATTTATAAGCCTTTACTTAATGAGCACCAATGATCAGTTTAGAATGGTCACTTTAACTTGCCGATCAACTTGACATATCCTCAATAAATCGTCTGTAACTTTTTATTGACAGAAACACGAATCCAATGCCCACATTAACCTAGCTCGATTTTCTATATTTTGAAAAGATTTGGGACAGAAAAAGAGGAGACAAGTAATCCAACCTATCTCAAAATGCGTGATGCCATGCTTTATGCTTCATTTATAAGCCTTTACTTAATGAGCACCAATGATCAGTTTCAAGAATGGTCACTTTAACTTGCCGATCAACTTGACATATCCTCAATAAATCGTCTGTAACTTTTTATTGACAGGAAACACAAGAATCCAATGCCCACATTAACCTAGCTCGATTTTCTATATTGTAACAAAATCTGAGACAGAAATAGAGACAAAAAACCTTCCAAGTAATCCAATCCATCCCAAACTGCGTGATATTATGCATTATTTTTCATTTATAAGCTTTTACTCAGTGAGCACCAATGATCAATACAATGATCATTTTAATTGACCAATCAACTTGACATGTCCGCACTAAATCGTCGGTAACTTTTGATTTACTTGTCAGAATGACACGAGTCCAATGTCCACGTTAACCTAATTCAATTTTTTATATTTTGACAAAATTTGGGACAGAAAAATAGACAACAAAGCATCCAAGTAACCCGATGTATCCCAAACTGCGTGATGCCATGCTTTATGTTTCATTTATAAGACTTTACTTAATGAGCACCAATGATCCGTTTAGAATGATTATCTTAACTTGCCGATCAACTTGACATATCCGCACTAAATTGTCCATCAATTTTGATTTAGAGCAAACACACGAATCCAATGCCCACGTTAACCTAGCTATATTTTCTATATTGTAACAAAATTTGAGATAGAATTAGATATGAAACTGTCCAAGTAATCCAATCCATCCCAAACTGTGTGATGTCATGTATTATTGTTCATTTATAAACTTTTACTCAATGAGCACCAATGATCAGTTTAGAATGATCATTTTGACTGGCCGATCAACTTGAAATGCCTGCACTGAATCGTCCATAACTTTTGATTTATAGCACAGAATGACACGAATCCAATACCCACATTATGCTAGTTCAGTTTTATATATTCTCACAAAATTTGAGATAAAACTAGATATGAAAAAGCGTCCAAGTCATCCAGTCTATCCCAAATAGCATGATGCCATGCATTATGCTTTGTTTATTAGCTTTTCCTCAATGAACACCAATGATCAGTTTAGAATGAGCATTTTAACTGGCAACTTGACATGTCCACACTAAATCGTCCGTAACTTTTGATTTAGAGCTCAGAATGAAACGAATCCAATGTCCACGTTAAACTAACCCAATTTTCTATATTTTTACAAAATTTGGGACAGAAAAAGAGACGACAAAGTGTCCAAGTAGTCCAATCTATCCCAAATTCCGTGATGTCATGCTTTATGCTTTATTTATAAGCCTTTACTTAATGAGCACCAATGATCAGTTTAGAATTATCACTTTCATTCGGCTATCAACTTGACATAACCGCACTAAATCGTCAGTAACTTTTTATTTAGAGGTCAGAAACACACGAATCCAACACCCACGTTAAGTTAACTCAATTTTCTATATTGTATCAAAATTTGAGACATAAATTGATACGACAAAGCGTCCATATAATTTAATCCATCCCAAACTTCGTGATTCCATGCATTATAGTTCATTTATAAGCTTTTCCTCTATGAGCACCAATGTTCAGTTCGGAATGATCATTTTAACGGACCGATCAACTTGACATGTCTACACTAAATTGTACAAAACTTTTATTTATACCGCAGAATGACACGAATCCAATACCCACATTAAGTTAGTTCAATTTTATATATTGTGATAAAATTTGAGAAAGAACTAGACATGACAAAGCGTCCAAGTAATCCAATTTATCCCCGACTGCGTGATGCCATGCATTATGTGATGTCATGCATTATATTTCATTTATAAGTCTTTATTCAATGAACACCAATGATCAGTTTATAATTATCACTTTAACTGGCCAATCAACATGACATATCAGCATAAAATCGTCTCTAACTTTTGATTTAGAGCTCTAAATGACACGAATCCATCGCTCACTTAGGCTAGCTCAATTTTCTATATTGTGATAAATTTTGAGACAAAAATATATACGACAAAGCATCCACGTAATCCAATCTATCCCAAACTGCGTGATGCCATACATTATGCTTCATTTATATGCCTTTACTTAATGAGCACCAATGATCAAATAAGAATGATCACTTTAACTGGCCGATCAACTTGACATTTCTACACTAAATCGACCGTAACTTTTGATTTAGAGCTTTGAATAACACGAATCCAATGCCCACGGTAATCTAGCTCAATTTGCTATATTGTGACGAAATTTTACACTGAAATAGATACAAAAAGCGTTCACGTAATCCAGTCTTTGCAAAACTGCATGATGCCATACATTATGCTTCTTTTATAAGCCTTTACTCAATCAGCACAAATGATCAGTTTAGAATGATCAGTTTAACTAGGCGATCAACTTGACATGTCCACACTAAATCGTCAATATCTTTTGATTTAGAGCTTAGAATAACACGAATCCAATGCCTACATTAATCTATCTCAATTTTCTATATTGTGACAAAATTTGAGATAAAAATAGATACGAAAAAGCGTTCAAGTAACCAAATATAACCAAAACTGCATGATGCCATGCATTATGCTTCATTTCTAAGCCTTTACTCAATGAGCACCAATGATCAGTTTTGAATAATCACTTTAATAGGACGATCAACTTGACATGTCCGCACTAAAACATCCCTAACTTTTGATTTAAAACTCCGAATGACATGAATCCAAAGCATACGTTAAGGTAGTTCAATTTCATATATTGTGACAAAATTTGTGACAGAAATAGATACAAAAAGGCGTTCAATTACTCCAATCTAACCAAACTGCATGATGTCATGCATTATGATTCATTTATAAGCCTTTACTCAATGAGAACCAATGATCAGTTTAGAATGATCACTTTAACAGGACGATCAACTTGATATGTTTGCACTAAATCATCCCTAACTATTTATTTAAAGCTCAGAATGACACGAACCCGATGCCTACGTTAAGCTAGCAAAATTTTCAATATTGTGACAAAATTTGAGACATAAATTGATATAAAAATGCGTTCAAGTAATCCAATCTAACCAAAATTGCATGAGGCCATGCATTATGCTTCATTTATAGGCATTTACTCAATGAGCACCAATGATCACTTTACAATGATCACTTTAACAGGCCGATCAACTTGACATTTCCGCACTAAATCGTCCATAACTTTTGATTTAGAGCTCAGAATGACACGAATCCAGTGCCCACATTAATCTAGCTCAATTTTCTATATTGTGACAAAATTTGAGACAAAAAAAGATATAAAAAAGCATTCAAGTAATACAATCTAACAAAAAACTGAGTGATGCCATGCATTATGCTTCATTTATATGCCTTTACTCAATGAGCACCAATGATCAGTTTAGAATGATCACTTTAACTGGCCAATCAACTTGACATATCCGCACTAAGTTGTCCATAACTTTTGATTTAGAGGTCGAATCTTGTGCCCACGTTAAGATAGCTCAATTTTCTATATGGAGACAAAAGTTGAGAATGAAATAGATATAAAAAAGCGTTCAACTAATCCAATCTACGCAAAATGGCATGATGCCATCCATTATGCCTCATTTATAAACCTTTACTCAATCAACACAAATTATCAGTTTAGAATGATCACTTTAACTATGTGATCAACTTGACATATTTGCACTAAATTGTTCGTAACTTTTGATTTAGAGCTCAGAATAACCCGAATCCATTGCCCACATGAAGCTAGCTCAATGTTCTATATTGTGATAAAATTTGAGAGAAAAAATGATACGAAAAGCGTTCAGGTAATCCAATATAACCAAAACAGCGTGAGGCCATGCATTATGGTTCATTTCTAAGCCTTTACTCAATGATCAATTTAGAATGATCACTTTAATAGGACAATCAACTTGAAATGTCCGCATTAAATCATCCCTAACTTTTGATTTAAAGCTCGATATGACACGAATCCAATACCTACGTTAAGCTAGTTTAATTTTCTATATTGCGACAAAATTTGAGACAAAAATAGATATAAAAAAGCGTTCAAGTAATCCAATCTAACAAAAACGGCATGATGCCATGCATTATAATTCTTTTATTAGCCTTTAGTCAATCAACACGAGTGATAAGTTTAGGATGATTACTTTAACTGACCGATCAACTTTATATATCCGCACTAAATCTTCCCTAACTTTTGATTTAGAGCTCAAATACAATGCCCATGTTAAGCTAGATCAATTTTCTATATTGTGACAAAATTTGAGACTGAAATAGATATAAAAAGCGTTCAAGTAATCCAATCTAGCCAAAACTGCATGATGTCATGCATTATGCTTCATTTATAAGCCTTTACTCAATGAGCACCAATGATCAGTTAAGAATGATCACTTTAACTGGCCAATCAACTTGACATCTCCGCACTAAATCACCCGTAACTGATGATTTAGAGTTTTGAATGACACGAATCAGTGCCCACGTTAAGCAAGCTCAATTTTCTATATTGTGACGAACTTTGAGAGAGAAATAGATACAAAAAAGTGTTCAAGTAATCCAATCTATTGAAAACTGCATGATGCCATGCATTATACTTCCTTTATAAGCCTTTACTCAATGAGCACAAATGATCAGTGTAGAATGATCACTTTAACTAATTGATCAACTTGATATGTCCGCATTAAATTGTCCGTAACTTTTGATTTAGTGCTCAGAATAACACGAATCCAATGCCTATGTTAAGTTAGCTCAATTTTCTCTATTGTGACAAAATTTTAGGCAAAAATAGATACGAAAAAGCGTTCAAATAATCCAAGATAACCAAGACTGCTTGAAGCCATGCATTACGCTTCATTTATAAGCCTTTACTCAATGAGCATCAATTATCAGTTTAAAATGATCACTTTAACAAGACGGTCAACTTGAAATGTCCGCACTAAATCATCCATAATTTTTGATTTAAAGCTTAGAATGACACGAATCCGATGCATACGTTAAGCTAGCTAAATTTTCTATATTGTGACAAAATTTGAGACAGAAATAGATATAAAAAGTGTTCAAGTAATCCAATCTAACCAAAACTACGTGATTCCATTCATTATGCTTCTTTTATAAGCCTTTTCACAATGAGCATTAATGATCAGTTAAGAATGATCACTTTAACAGGTTGATCAACATGACATGTCCACACTAAATCATCCGTAACTTATGATTTAGAGCTTTGAATGATACGAATCTTGTACCCATGTTAAGCTACCTTAATTTTTTATATTGAGACAAAATTTGAGACAGAAATAGATACGAAAAAGCGTTCAAGTAATTCAATCTATGCAAAACTGTATGATGCCATGCATTACGCTTCATTTATAAGCCTTTACTCAATGATAACAAATGATCAGTGTAGAATAATCACTTTAACTAATTGATCAACTTGACATGTCCGCATTAAATTGTCCGTAACTTTTGATTTAGTGCTCAGAATAACACGAATCCAATGCCTATGTTAAGTTAGCTCAATTTTCTCTATTGTGACAAAATTTGAGGCAAAAATAGATACGAAAAAGCGTTCAAATAATCCAATATAACCAAGACTGCTTGAAGCCATGCATTACGCTTCATTTATAAGCCTTTACTCAATGAGCATCAATTATCAGTTTAAAATGATCACTTTAACAAGACGGTCAACTTGAAATGTCCGCACTAAATCATCCATAATTTTTTATTTAAAGTTTAGAATGACACGAATCCGATGCATACGTTAAGCTAGCTAAATTTTCTATATTGTGACAAAATTTGAGACAGAAATAGATATAAAAAAGCGTTCAAGTAATCCAATCTAACCAAAACTATGTGATTCCATTCATTATGCTTCTTTTATAAGCCTTTTCACAATGAGCATTAATGATCAGTTAAGAATGATCACTTTAACAGGCCGATCAACATGACATGTCCACACTAAATCATCCGTAACTTATGATTTAGAGCATTGAATGACACGAATCTTTTGCCCATGTTAAGCTACCTCAATATTTTATATTGAGACGAAATTTGAGACAGAAATAGATACGAAAAAGCGTTCAAGTAATCCAATCTATGCAAAACTCCATGATGCCATGCATTACGCTTCATTTACAAGCCTTTACTCAATGAGCACAAATGATCAGTTTAGAATGATCAGTTTAACTAGGCAACCAACTTGACATGTCCGCACAAAATCATCCGTAACTTTTCATTTAGAGCTCATAATAACAAGAATCTAATGCCCACGGTAATCTAGATCAATTTTCTATATTGTGACAAAATTTAAGACAGAAATAGATATAAAAAGCATTCAAGTAATCCAATCTAGCCAAAACTGCATGATGTCATACATTATACTTCATTTATAAGAGTTTACTCAATGAGCACAAATGATCAATTTAGAATGAACACTTTAACTAGTTGATCAGCTTGACATGTTCGCTCTTTATCGTCTGTAACTTATGATTTAGAGCTCCGATTGACACGAATCCAATGTCCACGTTAAGCAAGCTTATTTTCTATATTGTGACGCAATTTGAGACCTAACTAGATACAAAAAGTGTTCAAGTAATCCAATCTAGCCAAAACTGCGTGATGCCATGCATTATGGTTCATTTATAAGCCTTTACTCAATGAGTACCAATGATCAGTTTAGAATGATCACTTTAATTGGGCGATGAACTTGACATGTCCGTTCTAAATCTTCCGTAACGTTTGATTTAGAGCTCAAAATAACACGAATACAATGCCCAAGATAAACTAGCTAAATTTTCTTTATTGTGATAAAATTTGAGACTCAAATAGATATAAAAAGCGTTCAAGTAATCCAATCTAACGAAAACTGAGTGATGCCATGTATTATGCTTCATTTATATGCCTTTACTCAATGAGCACCAATGATCAGTTTAGAATGATCACTTTAAGTGGATGATCAACTTGACATGTACGTACTAAATCATCCCTAATTTTTTATTTAAATCTTAGAATGACACGAATCCAATGCATACGTTAAGCTAGCTCAATTTTCTATATTGTGACAAATTCTGAGACACAAATAGATATAAAAAAGCGTTCAAGTAATCCAATCTAGCCAAAACTACGTGATGCCATGCATTATGCATCATTTATAAGCCTTTTCTCAATGAGCACTAATGATCAGTTTAGAATGATCACTTTAAGAGGCTGATCAACTTGACATTTCCGCACTAAATCGTCCCGAACTTTTGATTTAGAGTTCAGAATGACAATAATCCAATGCCCACGTTAAGCTAGCTCAATTTTGAGTATTGTGACAAAATTTGAGACTGAAATAGATATAAAAAAGCATTCAAGCAATCTAATCTAGCCAAAACTGCGTGATGCAATGAATAATGCTTCATTTATAAGCCTTAAGTCAACGAGCACCAATGATAAGTTAAGAATGATCACTTTAACAGGCTGATCAACTTGACATGTCCGCACTAAATCATCCGTAACTTATGATTTAGAGCTTTGAATAACACAAATCTTGTGCCCACGTTAAGCTACCTCAATTTTCTATATTGAGATGAAATTTGAGAATGAAATAGATACGAAAAAGCGTTCAAATAATCTAATCTATCCAAAACTGCATGATGCCATGCATTACGCTTCATTTATAAGCCTTTACTAAATGAGCACAAATGATCAGTTTAGAATGATCACTTTAACTAGGCAACCAACTTGACATGTGCGCACAAAATCATCCGTAACTTTTGATTTAGAGCTCTGAATAAGACGAATCCAATGCCCACGTTAAACTAGATCAATTTTCTATATTGTGACAAAATTTAAGACAGAAATAGCTATAAAAAGCATTCAAGTAATCCAATCTAGCCAAAACTGCATGATGCCATACATTATACTTCATTTATAAGACTTTACTCAATGAGCACAAATGATCAATTTAGAATGATCACTTTATCTAGGTGATCAACGTAACTTATGATTTAGAGCTCCGAATGACACGAATCCAATGCCCATGTTAAAGAAGCTCATGTTCTATATTGTGATGCAATATGAGATATAACTAGGTACAAAAAAGCGTTCAAGTAATCCAATCTAGCCAAAACTGCGTGATGCCATGCATTACGCTTCATTTATAAGCCTTTACTCAATGAGAACCAATGATCATTTTAGAATGATAACTTTATCTAGGCGATCAACTTGACATGTCCGCACTAAATCGTTCGTAACTTTTGATTCAGAGCTCAAAATAACACAAATACAATGCCCAAGATAAACTACCTAAATTTTCTATATTGTGACAAAATTTGAGACTGAAATAGATATAAAAAGAGTTCAAATAATCCAATCTAGGGAAAACTATGTTATGCCATGCATTATGCTTCATTTATATGCTTTTACTCAATGAGCACCAATGATCAGTTTAGAATCATCACTTTAAGTGTACGATCAACTTGACATGTACGTACAAAATCGCCTGTAGTTTATGATTTAAATCTCATAATGACACCAATCCAATGCCCGCGTTAAGCTAGCTCAATTTTCAATATTGTGGGAAAATTTGAGACAGAAATAGATACAAAAAAGCGTTCAAGTAATTCACTCTAGCCAAAACTACATGATGCCATACATTTTGCTTCATTTATAAGCCTTTACTCAATCAGCCAAATGATCAGTTTAGAATGATCACTTTAACTAGGCGATCAACTTTACATGTTCGCACATAATCGTCCATAACTTATGATTTAGAGCTCAGAATAACACGAATTCAATTCCCATGTTAAGCTATCTCAATTTTCTATATTGTGACGCAATTTGAGAAAGAAATAGATACAAAAAGCGTTCAAGTAATCTAATAAAGCCGAAACTGCGTGATGGCATGCATTATACTTGACATGTCCGCACTTAAGCGTTCGTAACTTTTGATTTAGAGCTCAGAATAACACGAATCCAATGCCCACGTTAAACTAGCTCAATTTTCTATATTGCGACAAAATTTGAAGCAAAAAAAGATACGAAAAAGCATTCAAGTAATCCAATATAACTAAAACTATGTGATGTCATGCATTATGCTTTATTTCTAAACCTTTACTCAATGAGCACCAAAGATCAGTTTAGAATGATCACTTTAACTGGCCTATCAACATGGCGTGTGCGCTCTAAATCATCCCTAAATTATGATTTAGAGCTCAAAATGAAACGAATCTAGTGCCTACATTTAGCTAGCTCATTTTTCTATATTGTTACAAAATTTGAGACTGAAATACATATAAAAAAGCGTTCAAGTAATCTAATCTTGCAAAAGCTGCATGATGCCATTCATTATGCTTCATTTATATGCCTTTACTCAATGAGCACCAATGATCAGTTAAGAATGATAACTTTAACTTGACGATCAACTTGACATGTCCGTACAAAATCGTGTGTAACTTATGATTTAGATCTCATAATGACACCAATCCAATGCCATGTTAAACTAGCTCAATTTTCAATATTGTGACAAAATTTGACACAAAAATAGATACAAAAA
This sequence comes from Pugionium cornutum, assembly GCA_018901935.1. Lineage (NCBI taxonomy): Eukaryota > Viridiplantae > Streptophyta > Magnoliopsida > Brassicales > Brassicaceae > Pugionium > Pugionium cornutum. The sequence continues at coordinate 18,378,332 of JAENJI010000012.1, read as the reverse complement.
GCGTTCAAGTAATCCAATCTAGCCAAAACAGCATTCAAGTAATCCAATCTAGCCAAAACAGCATGATGCAATACATTATGCTTCATTTATAAGCCTTTACTGAATGAGCACAAATGATCAGTTTAGAATGATCACTTTAACTAGCCGATCAACTTGACATGTCTGCACTAAATCGTCCGTACCTTAGATTTAGAGCTCAGAATAACACGAATCCAATGCCTACGTTAAGGTAGCTCAATTTTCTATATTGTGACAAAATTTGAGACAAAAATGGATACGAAAAAGCGTTCAAGTAATCCAATATAACCAAAACTGTGTGATGCCATGCATTATGATTCATTTCTAAGTGTTTTCTCAATGAGCACTAATCATCATTTTAGAATAATCACTTTAACTAGCCGATGAACTTGACATGTCTGCAGTAAATCATTCTTATTTTGATTTAGAGCTCTAAACGACATGAATCCAATGTCTACGTTAAGTTAGCTAATTTTTCTATATTGTGACAAAAGTTGAGACAAAAATAGATAGAAAAAAGCGTTCAAGTAATCCAATCTGGCGAAAACTGCATGACGCCATATATTATGGTTCATTTATAAGCCTTTACTCAATGAGCACAAATGATCAGTTTAGAATGATCACTTTAACTATCTGTCAACTTGACATGTCTACACTAAATCGTCTATAACTTAGATTTAGAGCTCAAAATAACACGAAACCAATGCCCACGTTAAGGTAGCTCAATTTTCTATATTGTGACAAATTTGAGACAAAAATAGATACGAAAAAGCTTTCAAGTAATCCAATATAACCAAAACTGCGTGATGCCATGCATTATGATTCATTTTTCAGCCTTTACTCAATCAGCACCAATGATCTGTTTAGAATAATCCCTTTAACTGACCGATCAACTTGACATGTCTGCACTAAATCATCCTTTTCTTTTTATTTAAAGCACTGAATGACACGAATCCAATGCCTACGTTAAGCTAACTCATTTTTCTATATTGTGATAAAAATTGAGACAGAAATAGATACAAAAAAGCGTTCAAGTAATCCAATCTAGAGAAAACTGCATGATGCCATATTTTATGGTTCATTTATAAGCCTTTGCTCTATGAGCACAAATGATAAGTTTGGAATGATCACTTTAACAAGGCGATCAACTTGACATGTCTCCACTAAGTTGTCAGTACCTTTTGTTTTAGAGCTCAAAATAACATTAATCCAATGCCCACGTTAAGCTATCTCAATTTTCTATATTGTGAACAAATTTGAGACAAAAAGAGATATGAAAAAGCATTCAAGTAATCTAGTATAACCAAAACTGCTGATGCCATATATTATGCTTCATTTCTATGCCTTTACTCAATAAGCACTAATGATCAGTTTAGAGTGATCACTTTAACTGGCCGATCAACTTGACATGTCAGGACTAAATCATCCCTCATTTTTGATTTAGAGCTCATAATGACACGAATCCAGTGCCTACGTTAAGCTAGCTCATTTTTCTATATTGTAACAAAATTTGAGACAGATATAGATACAAAAAAGTGTTCGAGTAATCAAATCTAGCCGAAACTGCATGATGCCATATATTGTGCTTCATTTATAAGCCTTTACTCAATGGGCACAAATGATCAATTTAGAATGATCACTTTAACTAGGCGGTCAACTTGACATATCCGCACGAAATTCTCCGTAACTTTTGTTTTAGAGCTCAGAATAACACAAATCTAATGCCCACGTTAACCTAGCCCAATTTTCTATATTGTGACAAAATTTGAGACAAAAATAGATACGAAAAAGCGTTCAAGTAATCCAATCTAGCCAAAACTGCATGATGCCATACATTATGCTTCATTTATAAGCCTTTACTCAATGAGTACAAATGATCAGTTTAGAATGACCAAATTTAACTAGGCGATCAACATGGCATGTTCGGACTAAATCGTGCATAACTTATGATTTAGAGCTCAGAACGACACGAATCCAATGCCCACGATAAGCTATCTCAATTTTCTATATTCTGACAATATTTGAGACAAAAATAGATACGAAAAATTGTTCAAGTAATCCAATATAACAACAATTGTGTGATGCCATGCATTATGTTTCATTTCTAATCCTTTACTTAATGAGCACCAATTATCAATTTAGAATCATCACTTTAACTAGCCGATCAACTTGACATATCTACACTAAATCATCCTTAACTTTTGATTTAGAGCTCCGAATAACACGAATCCAATGTCTACGTTAAGCTAGCTCATTTTTCTCTATTGTGACAAAAATTGAGATAGAAATAGATACAAAAAGCGTTCAAGTAATCCAATCTAGCGAAAACAGCATGATGCCATATATTATGGTACATTTATAAGCTTTTACTCTATGAGCACAAATAATCAGTTTAGAATGATCACTTTAACAAGGTGATCAACTTGACATTTCCGCACTAAATTGTCCCTAACTTTTGTTTTAGAGCTCTGAATAACACGAATCCAATGCCCACGTTAAGCTAGCTCAATTTTCTATATTGTGACAAAATTTGACACAAAAATAGATACGAAAAAGCATTCAAATAATCCAATATAAACAAAACTGTTTGATGCCATATATTATGCTTCATTTCTATGCCTTTACCCAATAAGCACAAATGATCAGTTTAGAGTGATCACTTTAACTGGCCGATCAACTTGACATATGAGCACTAAATCATCCCTCACTTTTGATTTAGAGCTCAAAATGACTCGAATCCAGTGGAAACGTTAAGCTAGCTCATTTTTCAATATAGTGACAAAATTTGATACAAATATAGATAGAAAAAAGCGTTCGAGTAATCCAATCTAGCGAAAACTGCATGATACCATACATTATGTTTCATTTATAAGCCTTTAATCAATGAGCACAAATGATCAGTTTAGAATGATGATTTTAACTAGGCTATCAACTTGGCATGTTCGCACTAAATTGTCCGTAACTTATGATTTAGAGCTCATAATAACACGAATCCAATGCCCACGTTAAGCTATCTGAATTTTCTATATTGTGACAAAATTTGAGACAAAAATAGATACGAAAAAGCGTTCAAGTAATCCAATCTAGCCAAACCTGCATGATGCCATACATTGTTCTTTATTTATAAGCCTTTACTCAATCAGCACAAATGATTTGTTTAGAATGATCATTTTAACTAGGCGGTCAACTTGGCATGTTCGCACTAAATCGTGAGTAACTTATGATTTAGAGCTCAGAATGACACGAATTCAATGCCCCCGATAAGCTATCTCAATTTTCTATATTATGACAAAATTTGAGACAAAAATAGATACAAAAAATCATTCAAGTAATCCAATATAACAACAATTGTGTGATGCCATGCATTATGTTTCATTTCTAATCCTTTACTTAATGAGCACCAATGATCAGTTTAGAATAATCACCATAACTGGCCGATCAACTTGACATATCTGCACTAAATCATACTTAACTTTTGATTTAGAGCTCCGAATAACACGAATCCAATGTCTAAGTTAAGCTAGCTCATTTTTCTATATTGTGACAAAAATTGAGATAGAAATAGATACAAAAAGCGTTCAACTAATCCAATCTAGCGAAAACAGAATGATGCCATATATTATGGTTCAGTTATAAGCTTTTACTCTATGAGCACAAATAATCAGCTTAGAATGATCACTTTAACAAGGCGATCAACTTGACATTTCCGCATTAAATTGTCCCTAACTTTTGTTTTAGAGCTCTGAATAACACGAATCCAATGCCCACGTTAAGCTAGCTCAATTTTCTATATTGTGACAAAATTGAACACTAAAATAGATACGAAAAAGCGTTCAAATAATAGAATATAAACAAAAATGTGTGATGCCATATATTATGCTTCATTTCTATGCCTTTACCCAATAAGCACCAATGATCAGTTTAGAGTGATCACTTTAACTGGCCGATCAACTTGACATATCAGCACTAAATCATCCCTCACTTTTGATTTAAAGCTCAACATGACTCGAATACAGTGCCTACGTTAAGCTAGCTCATTTTTCTATATAGTTTCAAAATTTGATACAAATATAGATACAAAAAAGCGTTCGAGTAATCCAATCTAGCCAAAACTGCATGATACCATACATTATGCTTCATTTATAAGCCTTTAATCAATAAGCACAAATGATCAGTTTAGAATGATCATTTTAACTAGGCGATCTACTTGGCATGTTCGCACTAAATCGTGCGTAACTTATGATTTAGAGCTCAGAATGAGACGAATCCAATGCCCACGATAAGCTATCTCAATTTTCTATATTGTGACAAAATTGGAGACCAAAATAGATACGAAAAATCGTTCAAGTAATCCAATATAACAACAATTGTGTGATGCCATGCATTATGTTTCATTTCTAATCCTTTACTTGATGAGCACCAATGATCAGTTTAGAATAATCACTTTCACTGGCCGATCAACTTGACATATCTGCACTAAATCATCCTTAACTTTTGATTTAGAGCTCCAAATAACACGAATCCAATGTCTACGTTAAGCTAGCTCATTTTTCTATATTGGGACAAAAATTGAGATAGAAATAGATACAAAAAGCGTTCAAGTAATCCAATCTAGCGAAAACAGCATGATGCCATATATTATGGTTCATTTGTAAGCTTTTACTCTACGAGCACAAATAATTAGTTTAGAATGATCACTTTAACAAGGCGATCAACTTGAAATTTCCGCACTAAATTGTCCCAAACTTTTGTTTTAGACCTTTGAATAACACGAATCCAATGCCCACGTTAAGCTAGCTCAATTTTCTATATTGTGACAAAATTTGACGTAAAAATAGATACGAAAAAGCGTTCAATTAATCCAATGTAAACAAAACTGCGTGATGCCATATATTATGCTTCATTTCTATGCAATTACCCAATAAGCACCAATGATCAATTTAGAGTGATCACTTTAACTGGCCGATCAACTTGACATATCAGCACTCAATCATCCCTCACTTTTGATTTAGAGCTCAAAATGACTCGAATCCAGTACCTACGTTAAGCTAGCTCATTTTTCTATATTGTGACAAAATTTGATACAGATATAGATACCAAAAAGCGTTCGAGTAATCCAATCTAGCCAAAACTGCATGATACCATACATTATGCTTCATTTATAAGCCTTTAATCAATGAACACAAATGATCAGTTTAGAATGATCACTTTAACTAGGCGATCAACTTGGCATGTTCGCACTAAATCGTCCGTAACTTCTGATTTAGAGCTCATAATAACACGAATCCAATGCCCACGTTAAGCTATCTCAATTTTCTATATTGTGATAAAATTTGAGACAAAAATAGATACGAAAAAGCGTTCAAGTAATACAATCTAGCCAAAACTGCATGATGCCATACATTATGCTTCATTTATAAGCCTTTACTCAATGAGCACAAATGATCAGTTTAGAATGATCATTTTAGCTAGGAGATCAACTTGGCATGTTCGCACTAAATCGTGCGCAACTTATGATTTAGAGCTCAGAATGACATGAATCCAATGCCCACGATAAGCTATCTATATTTTCTATATTGTGACAAAATTTGAGACAAAAATAGATACGAAAAATTGTTCAAGTAATCCAATATAACAACAATTGTGTGATGCCATGCATTATGTTTAATTTCTAATCCTTTACTTAATGAGCACCAATGATCAGTTTAGAATTATCACTTTAACTGGCCAATCAATTTGACATATCTGCACTAAATCATCCTTAACTTTTGATTTAGAGCTCCAAATAACACGAATCCAATGTCTACGTTAAGCTAGCTCAATTTTCTATATTGTGACAAAAATTGAGATAGAAATAGATACAAAAAGCGTTCAAGTAATCCAATCTAGCGAAAACAGCATGATGCCATATATTATGGTTGATTTGTAAGCTTTTACTCAATGAGCACAAATAACTAGTTTAGAATGATCACTTTAACAAGGCGATCAACTTGAAATTTCCGCACTAAATTGTCCCTAACTTTTATTTTAGAGCTTTGAATAACACGAATCCCATGCCCACGTTAAGCTAGCTCAAGTTTCTATATTGTAACAAAATTTGACACAAAATAGATACGAAAAAGTGTTCAAATAATCCAATATAAACAAAACTGCGTGATGCCATATATTATGCTTCATTTCTATGCCTTTACCCAATAAGCACCAATGATCAGTTTAGAGTGATCACTTTAACTGGCCGATCAACTTGACATACCAGCACTAAATCATCCCTAACATTTGATTTAGAGCTCAAAATGACTCGAATCCAGTACCTACGTTAAGCTAGCTCATTTTCTATATTGTGACAAAATTTGATACAGATATAGATACAAAAAAGTGTTCGAGTAATCCAATCTAGCCAAAACTGCATGATACCATACATTATGCTTCATTTATAAGCCTTTGCTCTATGAGCACGAATGATAAGTTTAGAATGATCACTTTAACAAGGCGATCAACTTGACATGTCTCCACTAAGTTGTCAGTACCTTTTGTTTAAGAGCTCAAAATAACATGAATCCAATTCCCACGTGAAGCTATCTCAATTTCCTATATTGTGAACAAATTTGAGACAAAAATAGATATGAAAAAGCATTCAAGTAATCCAGTATAACCAAAACTGTTGATGCCATATATTATGCTTCATTTCTATGCCTTTACTCAATAAGCACTAATGATCAGTTTAGAGTGATCACTTTAACTAGCCGATCAACTTGACATGTCAGGACTAAATCATCCCTCATTTTTGATTTAGAGCTCATAATGACACGAATCCAGTGCCTACGTTAAGCTAGCTCCTTATTCTATAATGTGACAAAATTTGAGACAGATATAGATACAAAAAAGTGTTCGAGTAATCAAATCTAGCCAAATCTGCATGATGCCATACATTGTGCTTCATTTATAAGCCTTTACTCAATGGGCACAAATTATCAATTTAGAATGATCACTTTAACTAGGTGATCAACTTGACATATCAGCACTAAATCATCCCTCACATTTGATTTAGAGCTCAAAATGACTCGAATCCGGTACCTACGTTAAGCTAGCTCATTTTCTATATTGTGACAAAATTTGATACAGATATAGATACAAAAAAGTGTTCGAGTAATCCAATCTAGCCAAAACTGCATGATACCATACATTATGCTTTATTTATAAGCCTTTACTCAATGAGCACAAATGATCTGTTTAGAACGATCATTTTAACTAGGCGATCAACTTGGCATGTTCGCACTAAATCATGAGTAACTTATGATTTAGAGCTCAGAATGACACGAATCCAATGCCCACGATAAGCTACCTCAATTTTCTATGTTGTGACAAAATTTGAGACAAAAATAGATACAAAAAATCATTCAAGTAATCCAATATAACAACAATTGCGTGATGCCATGCATTATGTTTCATTTCTAATCCTTTACTTAATGAGCACCAATCATCTGTTTAGAATAATCACTTTAACTGGCCGATCAACTTGACATATCTGCACTATATCATCCTTAACTTTTGATTTAGAACTCCATATAACACGAATCCAATGTCTACGTTAAGCTACCTCATTTTCTATATTGTGACAAATATTGAGAAAGAAATAGATACAGAAAGCGTTCAAGTAATCCAATCTAGCGAAAACAGCATGATGCCATATATTATGGTTCATTTATAAGCGTTTACTCGATGAGCACAAATTATCAGCTTATAATGATCACTTTAACAAGGCGATCATTTTGACATTTCCTCACTAAATTGTCCCTAACTTTTGTTTTAGAGCTCTGAATAACATGAATCCAGTGCTCACGTTAAGCTAGCTCAATTTTCTATATTGTGACAAAATTTGACACAAAAATAGATACGAAAAAGCGTTCAAATAATAGAATATAGAAAAAAATTTGTGATGCCATATATTATGCTTCATTTCTATGCCTTTACCCAATAAGCACCAATGATCAGTTTAAAGTGATCACTTTAACTGGCCGATCAACTTGACATTTCAGCACTAAATCATCCCTCACTTTTGATTTAAAGCTCAACATGACTCGAATCCAGTGGAAATGTTAAGCTAGCTCATTTTTCAATATAGTGACAAAATTTGATACAAATATAGATAGAAAAAAGCGTTCGAGTAATCCAATCTAGCGAAAACTGCATGATACCATACATTATGTTTCATTTATAAGCCTTTAATCAATGAGCACAAATGATCAGTTTAGAATGATGATTTTAACTAGGCTATCAACTTGGCATGTTCGCACTAAATTGTCCGTAACTTATGATTTAGAGCTCATAATAACACGAATCCAATGCCCACGTTAAGCTATCTCAATTTTCTATATTGTGATAAAATTTGAGACAAAAATAGATGCGAAAAAGCGTTCAAGTAATACAATCTAGCCAAAACTGCATGATGCCATACATTATGCTTTATTTATAAGCCTTTACTCAATGAGCACAAATGATCTGTTTAGAATGATCATTTTAACTAGGCGATCAACTTGGCATGTTCGCACTAAATCGTGAGTAACTTATGATTTAGAGCTCAGAATGACACGAATCCAATGCCCACGATAAGCTACCTCAATTTTCTATATTGTGACAAAATTTGAGACAAAAATAGATACAAAAAATCATTCAAGTAATCCAATATAACAACAATTGTGTGATGCCATGCATTATGTTTCATTTCTAATCCTTTACTTAATGAGCACCAATCATCAGTTTAGAATAATCACTTTAGCTGGCCGATCAACTTGACATATCTACACTAAATCATCCTTAACTTTTGATTTAGAGCTCCAAATAACACGAATCCAATGTCTACGTTAAGCTAGCTCATTTTTCTATATTGTGACAAAAATTGAGATAGAAATAGATACAAAAAGCATTCAAGTAATCCAATCTAGCGAAAACAGCATGATGCCATATATTATGGTTCATTCATAAGCGTTTACTCGATGAGCACAAATAATCAGCTTATAATGATCACTTTAACAAGGCGATCATTTTGACATTTCCGCACTAAATTGTCCCTAACTTTTGTTTTAGAGCTCTGAATAACACGAATCCAATGCCCACGTTAAGCTAGCTCAATTTTCTATATTGTGACAAAATTTGACACAAAATAGATACGAAAAAGCATTCAAATAATAGAATATAAACAAAAATGTGTGATGCCATATATTATGCTTCATTTCTATGCCTTTACCCAATAAGCACCAATGATCAGTTTAGACTGATCACTTTAACTGGCCGATCAACTTGACATATCAGCACTAAATCATCCCTCACTTTTGATTTAAAGCTCAACATGACTCGAATCCAGTGCCTACGTTAAGCTAGCTCATTTTTCTATATTGTGACAAAATTTGATACAGATATAGATACAAAAAAGCGTTTGAGTAATCCAATCTAGCCAAAACCGCATGATACCATACATTATGCTTCATTTATAAGCCTTTAATCAATGAACACAAATGATCAGTTTAGAATGATCATTTTAACTAGGTGATCAACTTGGCATGTTCGCACTAAATTGTCCGTAACTTATGATTTAGAACTTATAATAACACGAATCCAATGCCATGTTAAGCTATCTCAATTTTCTATATTGTGACAAAATTTGAGACAAAAGTAGATACGAAAAAGCGTTCAAGTAATCCAATCTAGCCAAAACTGCATGATGCCATACATTATGCTTTATTTATAAGCTTTTACTCAATGAGCACAAATGATCTGTTTAGAATGATCATTTTAACTAGGTGATCAACTTGGCATGTTCGCACTAAATCGTGAGTAACTTATGATTTAGAGCTCAGAATGACACGAATCCAATGCCCACGATAAGCTACCTCAATTTTCTATATTGTGACAAAATTTGAGACAAAAATAGAAACAAAAAATCATTCAAGTAATCCAATATAACAACATTTGCGTGATGCCATGCATTATGTTTCATTTCTAATCCTTTACTTAATGAGCACCAATCATCATTTAGAATAATCACTTTAACTGGCCGATCAACTTGACATATCTCCACTAAATCATCCTTAACTTTTGATTTAGAGCTCCAAATAACACGAATCCAATGTCTACGTTAAGCTAGCTCATTTTTCTATATTGTGACAAAAATTGAGATAGAAATAGATACAAAAAGCGTTCAAGTAATCCAATCTAGCGAAAATAGCATGATGCCATATATTATGGTTCATTCATAAGCGTTTACTCGGTGAGCACAAATAATCAGCTTATAATGATCAGTTTAACAAGGCGATCATTTTGACATTTCCGCACTAAATTGTCCCTTACTTTTGTTTTAGAGCTCTGAATAACACGAATCCAATGCCCACGTTAAGCTAGCTCAATTTTCTATATTGTGATAAAATTTGACACAAAAATAGATACGAAAAAGCATTCAAATAATAGACTATAAACAAAAATGTGTGATGCCATATATTATGCTTCATTTCTATGCCTTTACCCAATAAGCACCAATGATCAGTTTAGACTGATCAGTTTAACTTGCCGATCAACTTGACATATCAGCACTAAATCCTCCCTCACTTTTAATTTAAAGCTCAACATGACTCGAATCCTGTGCCTACGTTAAGCTAGCTCATTTTTCTATATTGTGACAAAATTTGATACAAATATAGATACAAAAAGCGTTCGAGTAATCCATTCTAGCAAAAACCGCATGATACCATACATTATGCTTCATTTATAAGCCTTTAATCAATGAGCACAAATGATCAGTTTAGAATGATCATTCTAACTAGGCGATCTACTTGCCATGTTCGCACTAAATCGTCCGTAACTTATGATTTAGAGCTCATAATAACAGGAATCCAATGCCCATGTTAAGCTCTCTGAATTTTCTATATTGTGAAAAAAATTGAAAAAAAATAGATACAAAAAAGCGTTCAAGTAATCCAATCTAGCCAAAACTGTATGATGCCATACATTATGCTTCATTTATAAGCCTTTACTCAATGAGCACAAATGATCTGTTTAGAATGATCATTTTAACTAGGCGATCAACTTGGCATATTGCACTAAATCGTGCGTAACTCATGATTTAGAGCTCATAATGGCACGAATCCAATGCCAACGATAAGCTATCTTAATTTTCTATATTGTGACAATATTTGAGAGAAAAATAGATATGAAAATTGTTCAAGTAATCCAATATACCAACAATTATGTGATGCCATGTATTATGTTTCATTTCTAATCCTTTACTTAATGAGCACCAATTATCAGTTTAGAATAATCACTTTAACTGGCTAATCAACTTTACATATCTGCACTAAATCATCCTTAACTTTTGATTTAGAGCTCCGGATAACACGAATCCAATGCCTACGTTAAGCTAGCACATTTTTCTATATTTTGACAAAAATTGAGATAGAAATAGATACAAAAAGCGTTCAAGTAATCCAATCTAGCGAAAACAGCATGATGCCATATATTGTGGTTCATTTGTAAGCATTTACTCTATGAGCACTAATAATCAGTTTAGAATGATCACTTTAACAAGGCTATCAACTTGACATTTCTGCACTAAATTGTCCCTAACTTTTGCTTTAGAGCTCTGAATAACACGAACCCAATCCCCACGTTAAGCTAGCCAATTTTTCTATACTGTGACAGAATTTGACATAAAAATAGATACGAAAAAGCATTCAAATAATCCAATATATACAAAACTGCGTGATGCCATATATTATGCTTCATTTCTATGCCTTTACCCAATAAGTACCAATGATCAGTTTAGAGTGATCACTTAAACTGGCCGATCAAATTGACATATCAGGACTAAATAATCCTTACCTTTTGATTTAGAGCTCAAAATGACTAGAATCCAGTGCCTACGTTAACGTAGCTCATTTTTCTATATTGTGACAAAATTTGATACAGATATAGATACAAAAAAGCGTTCGAGTAATCCAATCTAGCCAAAACTGCATGATACCATACATTATGCTTCATTTATAAGCCTTTAATCAATGAACACAAATGATCAGTTTAGAATGATCATTTTAACTTGGCGATCAACTTGGCATGTTCGCACTACATCGTCCGTAACTTATGATTTAGAACGTATAATAACACGAATCCAATGCCCACGTTAAGCTATCTCAATTTTCTATATTGTGACAAAATTTGAGACAAAAATAGATACGAAAAAGCGTTCAAGTAATCCAATCTAGCCAAAATTGCATGATGCCATACATTATGCTTCATTTATAAGCCTTTACTCAATGAGCACAAATGATCAGTTTGGAATGATCATTTTAACTAGGTGATCAACTTGGCATGTTCGCACTAAATTGTGTGCAACTTATGATTTAGAGCTCAGAATGACACGAATCCAATGCCCACGATAAGCTATCTCAATTTTCTATATTGTGACAAAATTTGAGACAAAAATAGATACGAAAAATCGTTCAAGTAATCCAATATAACAACAATTGTGTGATGCCATGCATTATGTTTCATTTCTAATCCTTTACTTAATGAGCACCAATGATCAGTTTAGAATAATCACTTTAACTGGCCGGTCAACTTGACATATCTGCACTAAATCATCCTTAACGTTTGATTTAGAGCTCTAAATAACACGAATCCAATGTCTACGTTAAGCTAGCTCATTTTTCTATATTGTGACAAAAATTGAGATAGAAATAGATACAAAAAGCGTTCAAGTAATCCAATCTAGCGAAAACAGCATGATGCCATATATTGTGGTTCATTTGTAAGCATTTACTCTATGAGCACAAATAATCAGTTTAGAATGATCACTTTAACAAGGCTATCAACTTGACATTTCTGCACTAAATTGTCCCTAACTTTTGCTTTAGAGCTCTGAATAACACGAATCTAATCCCCACGTTAAGCTAGCCCAGTTTTCTATATTGTGAGAAAATTTGACACAAAAATAGATACGAAAAAGCGTTCAAATAGTCCAATATTAACAAAACTGCGTGATGCCATATATTATGCTTCATTTCTATGCCTTTACCCAATAAGTACCAATGATCAGTTTAGAGTGATCACTTTAACTGGCCGATCAACTTGACATATCAGCACTAAATAATCCTTACCTTTTGATTTAGAGCTCAAAATGACTCGAATCCATTGCCTACGTTAAGCTAGCTCATTTTCCATATTGTGACAAAATTTGATACAGATATAGATACAAAAAAGCGTTCGAGTAATCCAATCTAGCCAAAACGGCATGATACCATACATTATGCTTCATTTATAAGCCTTTAATCAATGAACACAAATGATCAGTTTAGAATGATCATTTTAACTAGGCGATCAACTTGGCATGTTTGCACTAAATCGTCTGTAACTTATGATTTAGAACTTATAATAACACGAATCCAATGCCCACGTTAAGCTATCTCAATTTTCTATATTGTGACAAAATTTGAGACAAAAATAGATACGAAAAAGCGTTCAAGTAATCCAATCTAGCCAAAACTGCATGATGCCATACATTATGCTTCATTTATAAGCCTTTACTCAATGAGCACAAATGATCAGTTTAGAATGATCATTTTAACTAGGAGATTAACTTGGCATGTTCGCACTAAATCGTGCGCAACTTATGATTTAGAGCTCAAAATGACACGAATCCAATGCCCACGATAAGCTATCTCAATTTTCTATATTGTGACAAAATTTGAGATAGAAATAGATACAAAAAGCGTTCAACTAATCCAATCTAGCCAAAACTGCATGATGCCATACATTATGCTTCATTTATTAGCCTTTACTCATTGAGCACAAATGATCAGTTTAGAATGATCATTTTAACTAGGAGATCAACTTGGCATGTTCGCACTAAATCGTGCGCAACTTATGATTTAGAGCTCAGAATAACACGAATCCAATGCCCACGTTAAGCTAGCTCAATTTTCTATGTAGTAATAAAATTTGAGACAAAAATAGATACGATAAAGTGTTCAAGTAATCCAATATAACCAAAACTGCGTGATGCCATGTATTATGCTTCATTTCTAAGGCCTTACTCAATGAGCACCAATGATTAGTTTAGAGTGATCACTTTAAGTGTCCGATCAACTTGACACTTCAGCACTAAATCATCCCTAACTTTTGATTTAGAGCTCAGAAAGACACGAATCCAGTGCCTACGTTAACCTAGCTCATTTTTCTATATTGTGACAAATTTTGGGCAGAAATATAAACAAAAAAGCGTTCAAGTAATCCAATCTAGCCAAAACTGCATGATGCCATACATTATGCTTCATTTATAAGCCTTTTCTCAATGAGCACAAATGATCCGTTTAGAATGATCACTTTAACTAGCCGATCAACTTGACATGTTCACACTAAATCGTCCGTAACTTATGATTTAGAGCTCAAAATGACACGAATCCAAAGCCCACATTAAGGTAGCTCAATTTTCTTTATTGTGACGCAATTTGAGAAAGAAATAGATACAAAAAGCGTTCAAGTAATCCAATATAGCCGTGCATGTTGCCATTGAAAGAATATTGAGATTAGAGAGGAGAAATGTGAAGAATTGAATACAGAAACTCAAAGAAAAGCATGAGACGATGAGAAAATGTCTTAGACTTCTGGAGAAGAATCTCCTAACAGTTCTATCATACATTGAGTCTTTACAGCCCTTTTATAGAGGATTTACAATGTGAACACAAAAGAAAACGAATTCAAACTTGTGGATGAGCTTGAATAGAGGAGGAGCTTGTCAACAACCAATGAGAAGAGAGGGGAAGAGCTGCATACTGTCTCATGAACGTGTGGTGTGGTTACCAAGGCTGTATGCAGCAGGCATGACTGTTTGGTGTGGTTACCAAGATTGTGTGCAGCATGGACATGTTCTTTTCACCTTGATTCTTCTCCCAAGGCAGCTATTTAACCATTTTAACCATGTGGTTAATAATAACTCACTCCTTTTTCTTTTCCCTTGTTATTCAAACTAAATTTTCGTGCTCACACTTGCCTTGTAGGTCAAGATAGATCTTATTTCATTTTCCTATGTCAATACTCCCCTCAAGCTAAAGACTTTGGAATCACCCTAAAGTCTTAAGCTGGGGAACCCAAGGCAAAACCTCATTAAAAACCTTATTAAGGAAAACCACTTGGGACAAAACCTTAATAAGGGAAAAAGAGTGTGTTGCTCTTGGATTAGGAGACCTTTGATCATGGATGTGATAAATCAACAAGCCCAAGTTTGCTAAAGATATTCTTGCAAACTTTGAGACATGCTGCCTTTGTGAAGATGTCAGCTAGTTGGTATTCACTCCTTGTTTAACATGGCAGAATGGTTCCATCTTGAACTTTCTCCCTAACCTTATAGAAATCGATCTCTATGTGCTTGGTCTTCTCGTGAAACACTGAGTTTGAAGCTATGTGAATGGCTGCCTGATTATGACAATGGAAGGTAATTGGCCCTGGTTGTACAATACCGAAGTCTTTCAAGAGCGCTTTGATCCAAGTTACTTCACTTGTCAGCTTCCTCATAGCCCTATATTCTGCTTCAGCACTAGAACATGATACCACCTTCTGCTTCTTAGTCTTCCAAGTGACCAAGTTCCCACCAATGAAGGTGCAACACCCAGTGGTTGATTTCCTATCCACCCTATCACTAGCCCAATCCGCATCACAATACCCGACAATCTCAGTGTTCCCATTCTTGCCCATCCATATCTCTTGACCAGGAGATCCTTCAATGTATCCAAGGATCCTTTCTACCATGCTCCAATGATATACAATAGGTTTTTGCATATGTTGACTGACTTGATTCACAGCAAAACACAAGTCTGGTCGTGTGAGGGTGAGGTAGATCAACTTCCCAACTAGTCTCCTATACTGAGAAACATCCTTAAATAACTCATCAGCTTTCTCCCCCTTTCCGTTGACCTTGTAGCCATCTTCAAGAGGAGTTTTGGCCGGTTTAGCCCCAAGCTTTCCTGTGTCTATCAACAGATCAAGAGCATACTTTCTTTGGGATAGAAAGAGCCCTTCCTGAGACTGACACACTTCAATACCCAAGAAGTACTTCAACTCTCCAAGATCCTTGATGTCAAATGATCTGTTTAGGAAGACCTTTGTGGACTGAATTCCTTCCTTATCATCTCCTGTGGTGATAAGGTCATCCACATAAACCATGACCGCCACAATTCCTTTGGGGTTTTGACGAATGAACAAAGTATGATCTGAATGGCATTTCCTAAACCCATTATCAGTAAGTGTGGTGCTTAATTTGTGATACCAGGCCCTTGGTGACTGCTTCAACCCATATATTGCCTTCTTAAGTCTTAGAACCTGTCCCTCTTTGCAAAGATCTTCAAGGCCTGGTGGTGGAGTCATATGCACTTCCTCTTCAAGTTCTCCTTGTAGGAATGCGTTCTTGACATCCATTTGCCATAAGTTCCAAGTCAGATTCGTAGCTAGTGAAAGAACAACCCTTACAGTGTGTAGCTTAGCCACTGGTGCAATTGTATCAGTATAGTCCTCTTCATATGTCTGAGTGAAACCTCTTTCAACTAGATGTGCCTTGTACCTTTCTATGTCCCCATTGCTCTTATACTTGATGGTGAACACCCACTTGGAACTCACAGCCTTCTTGCCTTTGGGAAGTTCTTGTATATCCCATGTATGATTCTTTTCCATAGCTCCCTTCTCATCTCTTACTGCATCTTACCATTCTTTCTTGCTCTTAGCTTCTTCATAAATCCTTGGAATCTGACTTTGTTAAATCTTTCCAAGGAATGCTTGATGGCTAGATAGCAAGAGGTCAAGGGAACAAACAACTTGTATGGGATGAGCCACGGCCTAGTTGTTGTGGAAGACCCTAGTGTTTACCCAATTGTATGTGTCTTTCCTAACTCTAGTACTCCTCCTTAGTTGCTGAACAGGTGGTTCAGCCTCCCCTACAACCGTTTCCTCTTCCATTTGGTGAATAGGTTCCTCTATATATACCCACTTCCAAGTCGTCTTGTTCCTGGTTTTGTATTGTAGCTTCTTCTTGGATTGGAGTTGGTTCTTGAGTTACCGCCCCTTTTTCATTCTCTTGTGTATCTTGTGAACTACTTGGGGTTCTTGCTTCTTCTTGTCTTGAATCCTTTGGCACATCATTTCCCAAATGATTCAAGAGAACCTCAAACTCGTAGCCAAATCAGAAGGTGACCTTGAGAGATCCTTCAATCCTTCTCAATCTTTCTGATCATAATAGCTTCGTTCTTCTATGAACATGACATCTCTAGACACATATGTCATGTTGTTGCTCGGATCATAACACTTATAACACTTTTGTGTTGTCGAATATCCAAGGAACATACACATGATGCTCTTTGCCTCCAACTTGCTTCTTAGATCACCTAGAACATACACAATGCACACACACCCAAATATACATAAATGATCCATGGAGGGTTTAGTTTTATTGAGTACCTCAAATGGGGATATGTCTTGCAAGACTTTGGTTGGAATCCGATTGGTGAGGTAGCAAGCAACCAAGACTGCATCTCCCCAAAAGCTTTTAGGAACATTGGTATGAAGCATCATGGATCTTGCTTCTTCCATTAAGTGTTGGTTCTTCCCTTCAGCAACTTCATTTTGTTGTGGTGTATGTGGGCAGCTAGTTTGATGTAGTATTCCATGTTTGTTTAAGTGCGCTTTGAATCTTTCACTTGTGTATTGCCATCCATTATCTGATCTTAACACTTTGATCTTGGCATTGAATTGATTAGTAACATAATTATGAAAATTTATAAATGCCTCATAAACCCTATCTTTAGATGGAAGTAATGTAACCCAAGTGTGTTTCGATTTCTCATCTATAAATGTCACAAAGTATTTATTCCTATCTCTAGACATGCAAGGTGAGGTCTAAACATCGGAATGTACTAAATCAAATCAATGCTCATAAATTGTAGATGATTTAGGGAAAACAACACGACAATGTTTGCCAAGGATACAAGCCTCACAAACTGAGTGATCATAAGCAACATTAGGCATTATTAAGCTTAAAGCACGAGCATGAGGATATCCTAATCTAGCATGCCATAAGACATCTTTATTAGCAAAAACACATGATTTGAAAGGTAAGGAATCCGAATTGCTTGGAGGAGTGTCCTCAAGAACATAGAGCTTATCTTGAGTCCCACCACTTCCAAATATCTTACCACTCTTAATATCGTGAAAGTAAACATTTTTAGGTCCAAAAGTAACATTGCAATTCAGGTCTTTAGTAGCCCTTTTGACCAAAACTAGGTTAGACTTAAACTTAGGTACAAAGAAATCAGTACTTTCTTTGTGAAATATTCTTAATTTTCCGCTTCCTTCAATTGGAATACCCTTACTATCAGCTATAGTTACTTGTCCTAGACATCGTTCAATGTTCTTTAACAATCTAACATTGCTAATCATATGGTGAGAAGCACCCGAATCCACTACCAACTTATGATCCTGTTTATCAAGCAATTTATGGGAGAAGAGTGTGATACCGGAGAATTTTGAGGCATAGGCCTTGTTGAGATCCTCCAAGTCTCTCCTCTTAGCATACTCCATGGATACATTCATAGCTAGCTCCCCTCCTTGGTTGGAAGAACTTGCCGGTTCAGTCACAAACTTTTGAGAGATGTTAGCCTTTGAATCCTTGAACCGGTTGGGTTTGAGATGAGGATAAAGTATCCAGCACTTGTCCTTGATGTGGCCATTCCTCTTACAATGTTCACACATCACACTCTTTCTATCCTCTTGCTTAAACACGCTCTTGTTGGCCATGACTAGTTCTCCTTTTCCACCAGACAAACGAATGTTGCCTTGCTCCTTCTGAATCCGTGAGCACACCTCTTCGAAATCAGGGAGTTTTGGCTCTCTTAGGATGGACTTAATAACATCCTTAAAGGCTGGATTTAGGTTGAGAAGGAGCCCAAATATCTTGTCTTGTTCCTTCCTTTCATTAAGCACCTTTGGATACACAAACTTGGTCTCAACATGTCAAGCTCAGACCATGTTGATTGGAACTTGCCTAGGAACATTAAGAACTCCATATCCTCTTGGTGTCGATCATTGAGAGCCTTCTTAACCTCATACACACGGCTGAGGTTTGAAACATCCCCATACACCCTCTTGAGAGTCTCCCAAAGAGACTTGGCGGTTTCACAATGTAAATAAACTTCAAGAATGGATGGGTCCAATGAGTTTTGGAGGAATCCAAGGACTGATTGATCTTCTTGGAACCACCTAGCTTCTTATTTTCTTGTTGCCTCATCTTTCTTCTCCTTTGGATTGTCTATAGATGGAGTATTATCCTCCAAGATGTGATTCCAAAGTCCTTTGCCACAAATGGCTGTCTTGATGGTTCTTGACCATAATGTGTAGTTCAAGCCTTTGAGAACTACTGGTATCACCGTAGGCCTCAGGCTGGAACTGATTTGAACTGTATCCTCCATTGTTAGGCTTTGAAGAGCTCAAAGGAGGCAGCTTTTATGGTTGAATAAAACTGTGAGTTTTTAGTTTAAAGGCTGAGAGATTTTTGACAGATTTTTAGATTCGAAACTGAGAGATTTGAGTAGAAAAGATAAGAGAATGATCTTATGCTCTGATACCATGAAAGAAATTTGAGATTAGAGAGGAGAAATGTGAATAAGTGAATCTAGAAACTCAAAGAAAAGCATGAGAAGATGAGAAAATGTCTTAGCCATGCATTATGCTTCATTTATAAGCCTTTACTCAATGAGCACAAATGATCAATTTAAAATGATCACTTTATCTAGGCAATCAACTTGAAATTTCTGCATTAAATCGTCTGTAAATTTTGATTTAGAGCTCAGAATAACACAAATCCAATGCCCAAGTTAAACTAGATCAAATTTCTATATTGTGACAAAATTTGAGACAAAAATAGATACGAAAAAGCGTTCAAGCAATCCAATCTAACCAAAACTGCGTAATGCCAGGCATTATGCTTCATTTCTAAGCCTTTACTCAATGAGCACCAATGATCATTTTAGAATGATCACTTTAACTTGCCGATCAACTTGACATGTCTGCACCAAATCATCACTAAGTTTTGATTTAGAGCTTAGAATGACACGAATCCAATGCCCACGTTAAGCTAGCTCAATTTTCTATATCGTGACAAAATTTGACACAGAAAATAAATATAAAAAACTGTTCAAGTAATCCAATCTAGCAAAAACTGCGTGATGCCCTGCATTATGCTTCATTTATATGCCTTTAATCAATGAGCACCAATGATCAGTTAAGAATGATCGCTATAACTTACCAATCAACTTGACATGTCTGCCCTAAATCATCCGTAACTTATGATTTAGAGCTCATAATGACATGAATCCAATGCCCACGTTAAGCTATCTCAATTTCCTATATTGTGATAAAATTGGAGACAGAAATATGTACAAAAAAGCGTTCAAGTAATCCAATATAGCCAAAATTACATGATGCCTTACATTATGCTTCATTTATAAGACTTTACTCAATCAGCACAAATGATCAGCTTAGAATGATCACTTTAACTAGGCGATCAACTTGACACGTACAGACTAAAATGTTTGTACCTTTTGATTTAGAGCTCAGAATAACACGAATCCAATACCCACGTTAAGCTAGCTCAATTTTCTATGGTGTGACAAAATTTGAGATAAAAATAGGTACGAAAAAGCATTCAAATAATCCAATATAACCAAAACTGTGTGATGTCATGCATTATCCTTTATTTCTAAGCCTTTTCTCAATGAGCAGCAATGATCAGTTTAGAATGATCACTTTACCTGGACGATCAACTTGACATATCTGCACAAAATCACCACTAACTTTTGATTTAGAGCTCATAATGACACGAATCCAATATATACGTTAAGCTAGCTCAATTTTCTATATTGTGACAAAATTAGAGATAGAAATAGATATAAAAAGCGTTCAAGAAATTCAATCTAACCAAAACTCCATGATGCCATGCATTATGTTTTATTTATAAGCCTTTACTCAATGAGCACCAATGATCAGTTTAGATCGATCACTTTTACTGGCCGATCAACTTGACATGTCCGCACTAAATCGTCCCAAACTTTTGATTTAGAGCTCAGAATGACACGAATCCAATGCCCATGTTAAGCTAGCTATTTGAGATAGAAATAGATACGAAAAAGAGTTCAAGTAATCTAATATAGCCAAAATTGCATGATGCCATACATTATACTTCATTTATAAGCATTTACTCAATGAGCACCAGCGATTAGTTTAGAATGATCACTTTAACTATCCGATCAACTTGACATATCTGCACTAAATCATCACTAACTTTTGATTTAGAGCTCGGAATGACTCGAATCCAATGCCCAAGTTAAAATAGCTCAATTTTCTATATTGTGACAAAATTTGAGATTGAAATAGATATAAAAAAGCGTTCAAGTAATCCTATCTAGCAAAAACTGCGTGATGCCATTCATTATGCTTCATTTATATGCCTTCACTCAACGAGCAACAACGATCAGTAATGATAACTTTAACTTGCCGATCAACTGACATTTCCATACTAATTTGTCCGTTACATATGATTTAGATCTCATAATGACACCAATCCAATGCCTACGTTAACCTAGCTCAATTTTTAATATTGTGACAAAATTTCAGACAGAAATAGATACAAAAAAGTGTTCAAGTTATGCAATCTAGCCAAAACTGCATGATGCCGTACATTATGTTTCATTTATAAGCCTTTACTCAATGAGCACAAATGATCAATTTAGAATGATCACTTTAACTTGGCGATCAACTTGACATGTCCGCACTAAATCGTCCGTAACTTTTGATTTCGAGCTCAGAATAACACGAATCCAATGCCCACGTTAAGGTACCTCAATTTTCAATATTGTGACAAAATTTAAGGAAAAAATAGATACGAAGAAGCTTTCAAGTAATCCAATATAACCAAAAGTGCGTGATGCCATGCATTATACTTCATTTCTAAGACTTTACTCAATGAGCACCAATGATCAGTTTAGAATGATCACTTTAACTGGCTGATCAACTTAACATGTTTGCACTAAATCATTCCCAATTTTTGATTTAGAGCTCAAAATGAAACGAATCCAATGCATACGTTAAGCTACCTTATTTTTCTATATTGTGATAAAAATTAAGATAAAAATAGATACAAAAAAGCGTTCAAGTAATCCAATATAGCCAAAACTGCATGATGTTATACATTATAGTTCATTTATAAGCCTTTACTCTATAAGTACAAATGATCATTTTATAATGATCACTTTAACTAGGCGATCAACTTGACATGTCCGCACTAATTTGTCTGTAACTTTTGTTTTAGAGCTCAAAATAACACGAACCAATGCCCACGTTAAACTAACTCAATTTTCTATATTGTTACAAAATTTGAGACAAAAATAAATACGAAAAAGCATTTAAGTAATCCAATTTAATCAAAACTGCCTGATGCCATGTATTATACTTCATGTCTAAGCCTTTACTCAATGAGCACCAATGATCAGTTTAGAAAGATCACTCTATCTGGCTGATCTACTTGACATGTCAGCACAAAATCATTCCTAACTTTTGATTTAGAGCTCAGAATGACACGGATCCAGTGCTTACGTTAAGGTAGCTCATGTTTCTATATTGTGACAAAATTTGAGACATAAATAGATACAAAATAGCGATCAAGTAATCCAATCTATCCAAAACTGCATAATACATATATTATGCTTCATTTATAAGCCTTAATCAATGAGCACAAATGATTAGTTTAGAATGATCACTTTAACTAGGCGATCAACTTGACATGTTCGAACTACATTGTCCGTAACTTATGATTTAGATCTTAGAATGACACGAATCAAATGCCCACGTTAAGCTAGCTCAATTTTCTATATTTTGACGCAATTTGAGAAAGAAATAGATACAAAAGGGTTCAAATAATCTAATATAGCCAAAACTGCGTGATGCAATGCATTATGCTTTATTTATAAGCCTTTACTCAATGGGCACAAATGATCAGTTTAGAATGATCACTTTAACTAGGCGATCAACTTGGCATGTCCGCTCTAAATTATCCATAACTTTTGTTTTAGAACTCAGAATAACACGAATCTAATGCCCACGTTAAGCTAGCTAAATTTTCTATGTTGTAACAAAATTTGAGACAAAAATAGATACAAAAAAGCATTCAGTAATCCAATATAACCAAAACTGCGTGATGCCATGTATTATGATTCATTTCTAAACCTTTACTCAGTGAGCACCAATGATCATTTTAGAGTGGTAACTTAAAATGGCCGATCAACTTGACATGTCAGCACTAAATCAGCCCTAACTTTTGATTTAGAGCTCAGAATGACACGAATCTAGTGCCTATGTTAAGCTAGCTCATTTTTCAATATTGTGACCAAATTTGAGAGATAAATAGATAAAAAAACGTCCAAGTAATCCAATCTAGCCAAAACTGCATGATTCCATACATTATGCTTTATTTATAAGCCTTTACTCAATGAGCACAAATGATCAGTTTAGAATGATCACTTTAACTACGAGATCAATTTCACATATTCGCAATAAATCGTCCATAACTTATGATTTAGAGCTCAGAATGATACGAATCCAATGCCCACGTTAAGCTAGTTCAAATTTCTATATTGTGATGAAATTTGAGAAAGAAATAGATACAAAAAATCATTCAAGTAATCCAATATATCTGAAACTGTGTGATGCCATGGATTATGATTCATTTATAAAATTTTATTCAATGTGCACAAATGATCAGTTTAGAAAGATCACTTTAACTATGCGATAAACATGACATGTCCACACTAAATCCTATGTAACGTTTGATTTAGAGCTCAGAATAACACAATTCCAATGCCCAAGTTAAACTAGCTCAAATTTCTATATTGTGACAGAATTTGAGACAAAAATAGTTAAGAAAAGGCATTCAAGTAATCCAATCTAACAAAACCTGCGTGATGCCATGATTTATGCTTCATTTCCAAGCCTTTACTAAGCACAAATGATCAGCTTAGAATGATCACTTTAATTGGCCGATGAACTTGACATGTCCGCACTAAATCATCACTAACTTTTGATTTAGAGCTCGGAATGACACGAATCCAATGTCTATTTTAAGCAAGCTCTATTTTCTATATTGTGACAAAATTTCAGACAGAAATATATATAAAAAAGCGTTCAAGTAATCCAATCTAACCCAAACTGCGTGATGTTATGCATTATGCTTCATTTATAAGCCTTTACTCAATGAACACCAATGATCAGTGTAGGATCACTTTAACTGGCCAATCAACTTGACATGTCCGAACTAAATCATCCCAAACTTTTGATTTATAGCTCAGAATGACACGAATCCAATGCCTATGTTAAGTTGTCTATTTGAGACAGAAATAGATACAAGAAAGCGTTCAAGTAATCCAACCTAGCCAAAACCGCATGATACCATACATTATGCTTCATTTATAAGCCTTTATTCAATGAGCACATATGATAAGTTTAATATGATCACTTTAACTAGGCGATCAACTTAACATGTTCGCCCTAAATCATCCGTAACTTATGATTTAGAGCTCAGAATGACACGAATTCAATGCCCACGTTACACTAGCTCAATTTTCTATATTGTGACGCAATTTGAGAAAGAAATAGGTACACAAAAGCATTCAAGTAATCCAATCTAGCCAAAACTTCATGATGGCTTACATTATGCTTCATTTATAAGCCTTTACTCAATGAGTACAAATGATCAGTTTAGAATGATCACATTTACTAGCCGATCAACTTGACATGTCCGCACTAAATTATTTGTAACTTTTGATTTAGAGCTCGGAATAACACGACTCAAATGCCCACATTAAGATAGCTCAATTTTCTATATTGTGACAAAATTTGAGACAAAAATAGATACAGAAAATTGTTCAAGTAATCCAATCTAACCAAAACTGCGTGGTGCCATGCATTATGCTTCATTACTAAGCCTTTACTCAATGAGCACCAATGATCAGTTTAGAATGATCACTTTAATTGGCCGATCAACCAGACATGTCCGTACTAAATCATCACTAACTTTTGATTTAGATCTCATAATGACATGAATCCAATGTCTACGTTAAGCTAGCTCAATCTATATTGTGACAAAATTTGAGACAAAAAGAGATATAAAAAAGTGTTCCAGTAATTCAATCTAATTAAAACCGCGTGATGCCATGCATTATGCTTCATTTATAAGCCTTTACTAAATGATCACCAATGATCACTTTATAATGATCACTTTAACAGGTCGATAAACTTGACATGTCCGCATTAAATCTCCCAAACTTTTGAATTAGAGCTCAGAATGACAGAATCCAATACCCACGTTAAGCTAGCTATTTGAGACAGAAAAAGATACAAGAAAGCGTTCAAGTAATCCAAACTAGACAAAACAGAATGATTCCATATATTATGCTTCATTTATAAGCCTTTACTCAATGAGCACAAATGATAAGTTTAGAATGATTGATTTAACTAGGCGATCAACTTGACATGTTCCCTATAAATTTTCCGTAACTTATGATTTAGAGCTCTGAATGATACGAATCCAATGCCCATGTTAAGATAGCTCAAATTTCTATATTGTGACGCAATTTGAGAAAGAAATAGGTACAAAAAGCGTTTAGGTAATCCAATCTAGCCAAAACTCCATGATGCCTTACATTATGCTTCATTTATAAGCATTTACTCAATGAGTACAAATGATCAGTTTAGAATGATCACACTAACTAGGCGATCAACTTGACATGTCCGCACTAAATTGTCTGTAACTTTTAATTTAGAACTCGGAATAACACGAATCCAATGCCCACGTTAAACTAGCCCAATGTTCTATATTGTGACAAAATTTGAGACAAAAATAGATACGGAAAAGCGTTCAAGAAATCCCATCGAACCAAAACTGCGTGATGCCATGCATTATGCTTCATTTCTAAGCCTTTACTCAATGAGGACCAATGATCAGCTTAGAATGATCCCTTTAATTGGCAGATCAACCTGACATGTACGTACTAAATCATCACTTACTTTTGATTTACAGCTCTGAACGACACGAATCCAATGTCTACGTTAAGCTAGCTCAATCTATATTGTGACAAAATTTGAGATAGAAATAGATATAAAAAGTGTTCAAGTAAATCAATCTAACCAAAACCGCGTGATGCCATGCATTATGCTTCATTTATAAACCTTTTCTAAATGATCACCAATGATCAATTTAGAATGATCACTTTAACTGGTAGATGAACTTGACATGTTCGCACTAAATCGTCCCAAACTTTTATTTAGAGCTCTGAATGACACGAATCCAGTGACCACGTTAAGCTAGCTATTTGAGACAGAAATAGATACAAAAAGCGTTAAAGTAATCCAATCTACCAAAACTACATGATGCCATATATTATGCTCATTTATAAGCCTTTAATCAATGAGCACAAATGATAAGTTTAGAATGATCACTTTATCTAGGCGATCAACTTGACATATACTCACTAAATCGTCCGTAACTTGTGATTTAGAGCTCAGAATGACACGAATCCAATGCCCACGTTATGCTAGCTCAATTTTCTATATTGTGACGCAATTTAAGAAAGAAATAGATACAAAATAGCGTTCAAGTAATCCAGCCGAAACTGCGTGATGTCATGCATTATGCTTCATTTATAAGCCTTTACTCAAGGAGCACAAGTGATCTATTGAGAATGATCACTTTAACAACGTAATCAACTTGACATGTCCGCACTAAATCATCCGTAACTTTTGATTTAGGGCTCAGAATAACACAAATCCAATGCCTATGTTTAACTAATTCAAATTTCTATATTGTGACAAAATTTGAGACAAAAATACATACGAAAAAGCGTTCAAGTAATGCAATCTAACCAAAACTACGTTATGCCATGCATTATGCTTCCTTTATAAGCCTTTACTCAATGAGCACCAATGATCAGTTTCGAATGATCACTTTAACTAGGCGATCAACTTGACATGTCCGAACTAATATGTTTGTAACTTTTGATTTAGAGCTCAGAATAACACGAATCCAATGCCCATGTTAAGTTAGCTTAATTTTCTATATTGTAACAAAATTTGAGACAAAAATATATACGAAAAAGTGTTCAAGTATTCCAATATAACCAAAAATGCGTGATGCCATGCATTATGCTTCATTTCTAAGCCTTTACTCATTGAGCACCAATGATCATTTTAGAATAATCACTTTAACTGGGTCATCAACTTCACATGACCGCACTAAATCATCACTAACTTTTGATTTAGAGCTCAAAATGACACGAATCCAATTCCCACGTTAAGGTAGATCAATTTACTATATTGTGACAAAATTTACAACTGAAATAGATATAAAAAGTGTTCAAATAATCCAATCTAGCCAGAACTGCATGATGTTTTACATTATGCTTCATTTATAAGCCTTTACTCAAATAGCACAAATGATCAGTTTCGAATGATCACTTTAACTAAGCGATCAACTTGACATGTCCGCTCTAAATTTTTTGTAACTTTTGATTTAGAGCTCATAATAACACTAATCAAATGCCCAAGTTAATCTA
The DNA here is from genome assembly GCA_018901935.1 of Pugionium cornutum. NCBI lineage: Eukaryota > Viridiplantae > Streptophyta > Magnoliopsida > Brassicales > Brassicaceae > Pugionium > Pugionium cornutum. The sequence continues at coordinate 18,350,631 of JAENJI010000012.1, read as the reverse complement.
GCCCAATTTTCTATATTGTAACAAAATTTGAGAAAAAAATAGATACGAAAAAGCATTCAAGTAATCCAATATAACCAAAACTGCGTGATGTCATGCATTTATCTTCATTTCTAAGCTTTTACTCAATGAGCACCAATGATCAGTTTAGAATGATAAGCTTAGAATGATCACTTTAACTGGCCGATCAACTTGACATTTCCGCACTAAATCATCACTAACTTTTGATTTAGAACTCAGAATGACACAAATCAACGTCTACGTTAAATCTAGATCAATTTTCTATATTGTGAGAAAACTGGAGACAAAAATAGATAGAAAAAGCGTTCAAGTAATCCAATCTAACCAAAACTACGTGATGCCATGCATTATGCTTCATTTATAAGCCTTTACTCAATGAGCACCAATGATCAGTTTCGAATGATCACTTTAACTAGGCGATCAACTTGACATGTCCGAACTAATATGTCTGTAACTTTTGATTTAGAGCTCAGAATAACATGAATCCAATGCCCATGTTAAGTTAGCTCAATTTTCTATATTGTAACAAAATTTGAGACAAAAATATATACGAAAAAGTGTTCAAGTATTCCAATATAACCAAAAATGCGTGATGCCATGCATTATGCTTCATTTCTAAGCCTTTACTCATTGAGCACCAATGATCATTTTAGAATAATCACTTTAACTGGGTCATCAACTTCACATGACCGCACTAAATCATCACTAACTTTTGATTTAGAGCTCAAAATGACACGAATCCAATTCCCACGTTAAGGTAGATCAATTTACTATATTGTGACAAAATTTAAAACTGAAATAGATATAAAAAGTGTTCAAATAATCCAATCTAGCCAGAACTGCATGATGTTTTACATTATGCTTCATTTATAAGCCTTTACTCAAATAGCACAAATGATCAGTTTCGAATGATCACTTTAACTAAGCGATCAACTTGACATGTCCGCTCTAAATTTTTTGTAACTTTTGATTTAGAGCTCATAATAACACTAATCAAATGCCCAAGTTAATCTAGCCCAATTTTCTATATTGTAACAAAATTTGAGAAAAAAATAGATACGAAAAAGCATTCAAGTAATCCAATATAACCAAAACTGCGTGATGTCATGCATTTATCTTCATTTCTAAGCTTTTACTCAATGAGCACCAATGATCAGTTTAGAATGATAAGCTTAGAATGATCACTTTAACTGGCCGATCAACTTGACATTTCCGCACTAAATCATCACTAACTTTTGATTTAGAACTCAGAATGACACAAATCAACGTCTACGTTAAATCTAGATCAATTTTCTATATTGTGAGAAAACTGGAGACAAAAATAGATAGAAAAAGCGTTCAAGTAATCCAATCTAACCAAAACTACGTGATGCCATGCATTATGCTTCATTTATAAGCCTTTACTCAATGAGCACCAATGATCAGTTTCGAATGATCACTTTAACTAGGCGATCAACTTGACATGTCCGAACTAATATGCCTGTAACTTTTGATTTAGAGCTCAGAATAACACGAATCCAATGCCCATGTTAAGTTAGCTTAATTTTCTATATTGTAACAAAATTTGAGACAAAAATATATACGAAAAAGTGTTCAAGTATTCCAATATAACCAAAAATGCATGATGCCATGCATTATGCTTCATTTCTAAGCCTTTACTCATTGAGCACCAATGATCATTTTAGAATAATCACTTTAACTGGGTCATCAACTTCACATGACCGCACTAAATCATCACTAACTTTTGATTTAGAGCTCAAAATGACACGAATCCAATTCCCACGTTAAGGTAGATCAATTTACTATATTGTGACAAAATTTAAAACTGAAATAGATATAAAAAGTGTTCAAATAATCCAATCTAGCCAGAACTGCATGATGTTTTACATTATGCTTCATTTATAAGCCTTTACTCAAATAGCACAAATGATCAGTTTCGAATGATCACTTTAACTAAGCGATCAACTTGACATGTCCGCTCTAAATTTTTTGTAACTTTTGATTTAGAGCTCATAATAACACTAATCAAATGCCCAAGTTAATCTAGCCCAATTTTCTATATTGTAACAAAATTTGAGAAAAAAATAGATACGAAAAAGCATTCAAGTAATCCAATATAACCAAAACTGCGTGATGTCATGCATTTATCTTCATTTCTAAGCTTTTAATGAATGAGCACCAATGATCAGTTTAGAATGATAAGCTTAGAATGATCACTTTAACTGGCCGATCAACTTGACATTTCCGCACTAAATCATCACTAACTTTTGATTTAGAACTCAGAATGACACAAATCAACGTCTACGTTAAATCTAGATCAATTTTCTATATTGTGAGAAAACTGGAGACAAAAATAGATAGAAAAAGCGTTCAAGTAATCCAATCTAACCAAAACTACGTGATGCCATGCATTATGCTTCATTTATAAGCCTTTACTCAATGAGCACCAATGATCAGTTTCGAATGATCACTTTAACTAGGCGATCAACTTGACATGTCCGAACTAATATGTCTGTAACTTTTGATTTAGAGCTCAGAATAACATGAATCCAATGCCCATGTTAAGTTAGCTCAATTTTCTATATTGTAACAAAATTTGAGACAAAAATATATACGAAAAAGTGTTCAAGTATTCCAATATAACCAAAAATGCGTGATGCCATGCATTATGCTTCATTTCTAAGCCTTTACTCATTGAGCACCAATGATCATTTTAGAATAATCACTTTAACTGGGTCATCAACTTCACATGACCGCACTAAATCATCACTAACTTTTGATTTAGAGCTCAAAATGACACGAATCCAATTCCCACATTAAGGTAGATCAATTTACTATATTGTGACAAAATTTAAAACTGAAATAGATATAAAAAGTGTTCAAATAATCCAATCTAGCCTGAACTGCATGATGTTTTACATTATGCTTCATTTATAAGCCTTTACTCAAATAGCAGAAATGATCAGTTTCGAATGATCACTTTAACTAAGCGATCAACTTGACATGTCCGCTCTAAATTTTTTGTAACTTTTGATTTAGAGCTCATAATAACACTAATCAAATGCCCAAGTTAATCTAGCCCAATTTTCTATATTGTAACAAAATTTGAGAAAAAAATAGATACGAAAAAGCATTCAAGTAATCCAATATAACCAAAACTGCGTGATGTCATGCATTTATCTTCATTTCTAAGCTTTTACTCAATGAGCACCAATGATCAGTTTAGAATGATCAGCTTAGAATGATCACTTTAACTGGCCAATCAACTTGACATTTCCGCACTAAATCATCACTAACTTTTGATTTAGAACTCAGAATGACACAAATCAACGTCTACGTTAAATCTAGATCAATTTTCTATATTGTGAGAAAACTGGAGACAAAAATAGATAGAAAAAGCGTTCAAGTAATCCAATCAAACCAAAACTGTGTGATGCCATGCATTATGCTTCATTTATAATCCTTTACTCAATGAGCACCAATGATCAGTTTAGAATGATAACTTTAACTGGCCGATCAACTTAACATGTCCGCACTAAATCGTCCCAAACTATTTATTTAGAGCTCAAAATGACACGAATGCAATGCCCACGTTAAGCTAGCTCAATTTTCTATATTGCGGCAAAATTTGAGACAAAAATAGTTATGAAAAAGCGTTCAAGTAATCGAATCTAACCAAAACTGCGTGAGGCCATGCATTATGCTTCATTTCTAATCCTTTACTCAATGAGCACCAATGATCAGTTTAGAATGATTACTTTAACTACCCGATAAACTTGACATTTCCGCACTAAATCGTCCCTAACTTTTGATTTAGAGCTCAGAATGACACGAATCGAAAGCCCACGGTAAGCTTGCACATTTTCTATATTGTGAAAAAATTTGAGACAGAAATAGATATAAAAAAGCGTTCAAGTACTCCAATCTAACCTAAACTGCGTGATGCCATGCATTATGCTTCATTTATAAGCTTTTACACAATGACCACCAATAATTAGTTTAGAATGCTCTCTTTAAATAGCCGATAAACTTGATATGTCAGCCCTTAATCATCCGTAACTGATGCTTTAGAGCTCAGAATGAAACGAAGCCAATGCCCACATTATGCTAGCTCAATGTTTTATATTATGAAATTTTTTGAGAAAGAAATAGATACAAAAAGAATTCAATTAATCCAATATAGCCAAACCTGCATGATGCCATGCATTATGCTTCATTTATAAGCTATTACTCAATGAGCACAATTGATCAGTTTATAATTATCACTTTAACTAGCCGAGCAACTAGATATATCCGCACTAAATCGTCCGTAACTTTTGATTTAGAGCTCAGAATAACACGAATACAATTCCCAAGATAAGCTACCTCAATTTTCTATATTGTGACAAAATTTGAGACGGAAATAGATACGACAAAGTCTCCAAGTAATCCAATCTATCCCAAACTGCATGATATCATGCATTATGCATCATTTATAACCCTTTAACCAATGAGCACCAATGATCACTTTAGAATGATCACTTTAACTAGCCGATCAACATGACATGTCCGTACGAAATTGTCCATATCTTTTTTTTTCGATCTCAGAATAATACGAATCCAATGCCCATGTTAACCTAGCTCAAAATTTTCTATATTTTGACAAAATTTGAGGCCAAAATAGATACGACAAAGCGTCCATGTAATCCAATCTATCCCGAACTTCGTGATGTCATGCATTATGTTAAATTTATAAGCCTTTAATCAATCAGCACCAATGATCAGTTTAGAATGATCACGTTAGCTGGACGTTCAACTGGACATGTCTGCACAAAATTTTCCATAACTTTTGATTTAGAGCTCGTAATAACACGAATCTAATGCCCACATTAAGCTACCACAATATTATATATTGTGACAAAGTTTGAGACAGAAATAGATACAAAAAGCGTTCAAGTAATTCAATCTACCCAAAACTGCGATGCCATGCATTATGCTTCATTTATAAGCCTTTACTTAGTGAGCACCAATGTTTAGTGAAGAACTATCACTTTAACTGACCGATCAACTTGACATATCTGCACTAAATAGTCCGTAACTTTTTATTTAGAGTTCAAAATGACACAAATCCAATGCCCACGTTAAGCTAGCTCAATTTTCTATATTGTGAAAAAAATTTGAGACAGAAATAGATACGAGAAAGTTTCCAAGTAAGCCAATCTATCCCGAACTGCGTGATGCCATGCATTATGCTTCATTTGTAAGCTATTTACTCAATGAGCACCAAGATCAGTTTAGAATGATCACTTTAATTTTCCGATCAACTTGACATGTCCGTACTAAATTGTCCGTATCTTTTTATTTAGAGCTCAGAATGACACGAATCCAATGCACATGTTAAGCTAGCTCAATTTTCTATATTGGGACAAAATTTGAGATATAAATAGATACGACAATGCGTCCATACAATCCAATGTATCCCAAAATTCATGATGCCATGCATTATGCTTCATTTATAAGCCTTTACACTATGAGCACCAATGACCAGTTAAGAATTATCACTTTAACTGCCCGATCAAGTTGACATGTCTGCATTAAATCATCCAAACTTTTGATTTAGAGGTCACACTAGCATGAATACAATGCCCACGTTAAACTAGCTCAATTTTCTATATTGTGAAAAAATTTGAGACAAAAATAGATACGTCAAAGTGTCCATGTCATCCAATCTATCCCAAGCTGCGTGATGTCTTGCATTATGCATCATTTATAAGCCTTTTCTCAATGAGCACTAATGATCAGTTTAGGATGATCACTTTAACTGGCCAATCACCTTGACAGGTCCGTACTAAATTATCCGTATCTTTTGATTTAAAGCTCAGAATGAGACAAATCATATGCCCATGTTAGGCTAGCTCCATTTTCTATATTGTGACAAAATTTGAGACAATAATAGATACGACAAAGCGTCCAAGTAATCCAATCTATCTCGAGCTGCATGATGTCATGCATTCTGCATCATTTATAAGCCATTACTCAATGAGCACCAATGATCAGTTTAGAATGATCACTTTAACTGGGCAATCAACTTGACATGTCCGCACCAAATCATCCCTAACTTTTGATTTAAAGCTAAGAATGACACAAATCCAATGCCCCCGTTAAGATAGCTCAATTTTCTATATTGTGAAAAAATTTGAGACAGAAATAGATACTAAAAAGCATCCATGTAATCCAAGCTATCCCCAACTTTGTGATGCCATGCATTATGCATCATTTATAAACTTTTACTCAATGAGCACCAATCATAAGTTAAGAATGATCACTTTAACTGTCCGATCAACTTGACATGCATGCACTAAATCGTCCAAGCTTTTGATTTAGAGGTCTTACTAGCACGAATCCAATGCCCACGTTAAACTAGCTCAATTTTTTATATTGTGACAAACTTTGAGACTGAAATAGATACGATAAAGCGTCCATGTAATCCAATCAGTCCCAAACTGCCTGATGCCATGCATTATGCTTCATTTATAAGCCTTTACTAAATGAGAACCAATGATCTGTTTATATTGATCACCTCAACTGGCCAATCAACTTGACATGTCCGCATTAAATCGTCCGTATCGTTTGACTTAGAGCTCAGAATGATACGAATCCAGAGCGCATGTTAACGTAACTTAATTTTCTATATTGTGACAAAATTTGGGAATGAAATAGATACAACAAAGCATCCAAGTAATCAAATCTTTCCCGAACTGCGTGATGTCATGCATTATGCTTTATTTGCAAGCCATTTACTCAATGAGCACCAATGATCAGTTTAGAATGATCATTTTAACTGGCGATCAACTTGACATGTCCGCACAAAATCGTCCGTAACTTTTGATTTAGAGTTCAGAATGATAGGAATCCAATGCCCCCGTTAAGCTAGCTCAATTTTCTATATTGTGAAAAACTTTGAGACAGAAATTCATATGAAAAAGTGTCCATGTAATCCAATCTATCCTGAACTTCGTGATGTCATGCATAATGCTTCATTTATAAGCCTTTACTCAATGAGCCCCAATGATCAGTTCAGAATGATCACTTTAACTGAACGATCAACTTGACATGTCCGAACTAAATCGTACATAACTTTTGATGTAGAGCTCAGAATGACACGAATCCAATGCCCATGTTAAGCTAGCTCAAATTTTTTATTATGATAAAATTTAACACTAAAATTGCTTCAACAGGTCCTCCAAGTAATTAAAATTTTGCAAATCTACGTGATGTCACGTATTATGATTCATTTATAAGCCTTTAATCAATGAGCACCAACGATCAGTTTAGAATGATCACTTTAACTGGACGATCAACTGGACATGTCTGCACTAGATTTTCCATAACTTTTGATTTAGAGCTCGGAATAACACGAATCTAATGCCCACGTTAAGCTAACTCAATTTTCTATATTGTGACAAAATTTGAGACTGAAATAGATACAAAAAGCATTCAAGTAATCGAATCTAGCCAAAAATACGTGATGCCATGCATTATGCTTCATTTATAAGCCTTTACTCAATGAGCACCAATGTTCAGTTAAGAACGATCACTTTAACTGACCGATCAACTTGACATATCTGCACTAAATCGTCCCTTACTTTAGAATTAGAGCTCAAAATGACATGAATCCAATGCCCACATTAATCTAGCTCAATTTTCCATATTGTGACAAAATTTGAGAAAGAAATAGATACGACAAAGCGTCCAAATAATCCAATCTATCCTGAACTACGTGATGTCACACATTATGCTTCATTTATAAGCTTTTACTCAATGAGCCCCAATGATCAGTTTATGATGATCACTTTAACTACTCGATCAACTTGACATCTCTGCACTAAATTGTTCATAACTTTTGATTTAGAGCTCTGAATGGCACGAATCCAATGCTCATATTAAACTTGCTCAATTTTCTATATTGTGACAAAATTTGAGAAACAAATAGATACGACAAAGCATCCATGTAATCAAATCTATCCCGAACAGCGTGATGCCATTCATTATGATTCATTTATAGCCCTTTACCCAATGAGCACCAATGATAAGTTAAAAACGATCACTTTTACTAGCCGATCAACTTGACATGTTTGCACTAAATTGTCCGTAACTTATGATTTAGAGATCAGAATGACACAAATCCAATGCCCACGTTTACCTAGCTCAATTTTCTATATTTTCACAAAATTTGAGGCCAAAATCAACACGACAAAGCGTCCAAGTAATCCAATCTATTGCGATCTGCGTGATCTCATACATTATGCATCATTTATAAGCCTTTACTCAATGGGCACCATTGATCAGTTTAGAATGATCACTTTAACTAGCCGATCAACTTGACATATCCGCATTAAATTGTATATAATTTTTAATTTTGAGCTCCAAATGACACAAATCCAATGCCCACGTTAAGCTAGCTCAATTTTTAATATTGTTACAAAATTTGAGACAAAAATAGATACGACAAAGCATTTATGTAATCCAATCTATCCCGAACTGCGTGATGCCATGCATTATGGTTCATTTATTACCATTTACTGAATGAGCGCCAATGATAACTTAAGAATGATCATTTTAACTGGCCGATCAACTTCACATGTCCGCACTAAATCGTCCGAAACTTATAATTTAGAGCTCAGAATGACACAAATCCAATGCCCATGTTAACCTAGCTCAAACGTTTCTATATTTTGACAAAATTTGAGGCCAAAATAGATACCAAAAAGCGTCCATGTAATCCAATCTATCCCCGAACTTTGTGATGCCATGCATTATGCTTCATTTATAAGTCTTTACTCAATGACCACCAATGATCAGTTAAGAATGATCACTTTAACTGGTCGATCAACTTGACATTTTTGCACTAACTCGTTCGAACTTTTGATTTAGAGGTCAGACTGGCACAAATCCAATGCCCACGTTAAACTAGCTCAATTTTCTATATTGTGACAAAATTTGAGACAAAAATAGATATAACAAAGCATCCATGTAATCCAATATATCCCGAACTGTGTGATGCTAAGCATTATGCTACATTTATAAGCCTTTACTCAATGAACCCCAATGATCTGTTAATAATGATCACTTTAACTGGCCGATCAACTCGACATGTCCCCACTAAATCATATGAACTTTTGATTTAGAGGTCAGATTGGCACGAATCCAATGCCCACGTTAAACTAGCTCAATTTTCAATATTGTGAAAAATTTTGAGACCGAAATAAATACGACAAAGCGTCCAAGTAATCCAAACTATCGTGAACTGCATGATGTCATGCATTATGCATCATTTATAAGCCTTTACTCAATGAGCACCAATGATGATCAGTTTAGAATGATCACTTTAAGTGAACGATCAACTTGAAATGGCCGCACTAAATCGTACATAACATTTTATTTAGAGCTCAGAATGACACGAATCCAATGCCCATGTTAAGCTAGCTCAATTGTTTTTTATTGTGATTAATTTTATCACTAAAATTGCTTCAACAGGTCCTCGAAGTAATTAAAATTTTCCAAATCTACGTTATGTCACGTATTATGATTCATTTATAAGCCTTTAATCAATGAGCACCAATGATCAGTTTAGAATGATCACTTTAACTGGATGATCAGCTGGACATGTCTGCACTAGATTTTCCATAACTTTTGATTTAGAGCTAGGAATAACACGAATCTAATGCCCACGTTAAACTAACTCAATTTTCTATATTTTTACAAAAGTTGAGACTGAAATAGATACGAAAAGCATTCAAGTAATCCAATCTAGCAAAAAATACGTGATGCCATGCATTATGCTTCATATATAAGCCTTTACTCAGTGAGCACCAATGTTCAGTTAAGAACGATCACTTTAACTGACCGATCAACTTGACATATCTGCACTAAATCGTCCCTTACTTTAGAATTAGAGCTCAAAATGACATGAATCCAATGCCCACATTAATCTAGCTCAATTTTCCATATTGTGACAAAATTTGAGAAAGAAATAGATACGACAAAGCGTCCAAATAATCCAATCTATCCTGAACTACGTGATGTCACACATTATGCTTCATTTATAAGCTTTTACTCAATGAGCCCCAATGATCAGTTTATGATGATCACTTTAACTACTCGATCAACTTGACATCTCTGCACTAAATTGTTCATAACTTTTGATTTAGAGCTCTGAATGGCACGAATCCAATGCTCATATTAAACTTGCTCAATTTTCTATATTGTGACAAAATTTGAGAAACAAATAGATACGACAAAGCATCCATGTAATCAAATCTATCCCGAACAGCGTGATGCCATTCATTATGATTCATTTATAGCCCTTTACCCAATGAGCACCAATGATAAGTTAAAAACGATCACTTTTACTAGCCGATCAACTTGACATGTTTGCACTAAATTGTCCGTAACTTATGATTTAGAGATCAGAATGACACAAATCCAATGCCCATGTTAACCTAGCTCAATTTTCTATATTTTCACAAAATTTGAGGCCAAAATCAACACGACAAAGCGTCCAAGTAATCCAATCTATTGCGATCTACGTGATCTCATACATTATGCATCATTTATAAGCCTTTACTCAATGGGCACCATTGATCATTTTAGAATGATCACTTTAACTAGCCGATCAACTTGACATATCGCATTAAATCGTATATAACTTTTAATTTTGAGCTCCGAATGACACAAATCCAATGCCCACGTTAAGCTAGCTCAATTTTCAATATTGTGACAAAATTTGAGACAAAAATAGATATGACAAAACGTTTATGTAATCCAATCTATCCCGAACTGCTTGATGCCATGCATTATGGTTCATTTATAACCATTTACTGAATGAGCACCAATGATAACTTAAGAATGATCACTTTAACTGGCCGATCAACTTCACATGTCCGCACTAAATCGTCCGAAACTTATAATTTAGAGCTCAGAAGGACCCAAATCCAATGCCTACGTTAACCTAGCTCAAACTTTTCTATATTTTGACAAAATTTGAGGCCAAAATAGATACCAAAAAGCGTCCATGTAATCCAATCTATCCCCGAACTTTGTGATGCCATGCATTATGCTTCATTTATAAGTCTTTACTCAATGACCACCAATGATCAGTTAAGAATGATCACTTTAACTGGTCGATCAACTTGACATTTCTGCACTAACTCGTTTCCATAACTTTTGATTTAGAGCTCGGAATAACACGAATCTAATGCCCACGTTAAACTAACTCAATTTTCAATATTTTTACAAAATTTGAGACAGAAATAGATACGAAAAGCATTCAAGTAATCCAATCTAGCAAAAAATACGTGATGCCATGCATTATGCTTCATTTATAAGCCTTTACTCAGTGAGTACCAATGTTCAGTTAAGAACGATCACTTTAACTGACCGATCAACTTGACATGTCTGCACTAAATCGTCCCTAACTTTTGAATTAGAGCTCAAAATGACACGAATCCAATGTCCACATTAATCTAGCTCAATTTTCTGTATTGCGACAAAATTTGAGAAAGAAATAGATATGACAAAGCGTCCAAATAATCCAATCTATCCTGAATTACGTGATGTCATGCATTATGCTTCATTTATACGCTCTTACTCAATGAGCACCAATGATCCCTTTATAATGATCACTTTAACTAGCCGATCAACTTGACATCTCCGCACTAAATTGTTCATAACTTTTGATTTAGAGCTCTGAATGACAGGAATCCAATGCGCATATTAAACTAGCTCAATTTTCTATATTGTTACAAAATTTGAGAAACAAATATATACGACAAAGCATCCATGTAATCCAATCTATCCCGAACAGCGTGATGCCATTCATTATGATTCATTTATAGCCCTTTACTTAATGAGCACCAATGATAAGTTAAAAATGATCACATTAACTGGCCGATCAACTTAACATGTTTGCACTAAATTTTCCGTAACTTATGATTTAGAGCTCATAACGACACATATCCAATGCCCACATTAACCTAGCTCAATTTTCTATATTTTGACAAAATTTGAGGCCAAAATCGACACAACAAAGAGTCCAAGTAATCCAATCTATTGCGATCTACGTGATGCCATGCATTATGCATCATTTATAAGCCATTACTCAATGAGCACCATTGATCAGTTTAGAATGATCACTTTAACTAGCCGATCAACTTGACATATCGCATTAAATCGTATGTAACTTTTAATTTTGAGCTCCAAATGACACAAATCCAATGCCCACGTTAAGCTAGCTCAATTTTCAATATTGTGACAAAATTTGAGACAAAAATAGATACGACAAAGCGTTTATGTAATCCAATCTATCCCGAACTGCGTGATGCCATGCATTATGGTTCATTTATAACCATTTACTGAATGAGCACCAATGATAACTTAAGAATGATCACTTTAACTGGCTGATCAACTTCACATGTCCGCACTAAATCGTCCGAAGCTTATAATTTCGAGCTCAGAATGACACAAATCCAATGCCCACGTTAACCTAGCTCAAACTTTTCTATATTTTGACAAAATTTGAGGCCAAAATAGATACCAAAAAGCGTCCATGTAATCCAATCTATCCCCGAACTTTGTGATGCCATGCATTATGCTTCATTTATAAGTCTTTACTCAATGACCACCAATGATCAGTTAAGAATGATCACTTTAACTGGTCGATCAACTTGACATTTCTGCACTAACTCGTGCGAACTTTTGATTTAGAGGTCAGACTGGCACAAATCCAATGCCCACGTTAAACTAGCTCAATTTTCTATATTGTGAAAAGATTTGAGCCAAAAATAGATATAACAAAGCATCCATGTAATCCAATATATCCCAAACTGGGTGATGCTAAGCATTATGCTACATTTATAAGCCATTACTCAATGAGCACCAATTATTAGTTAAGAATGATCTCTTTAAATGGCCGATCAACCTGACATGTCCGCACTAAATCGTACAAACATTTTATTTAGAGGTAACACTGACACGAATCCAATGTCCACGTTAAACTAGCCCAATTTTCTATATTGTGACAAAATTTGAGCCAAAAATAGATATAACAAAGCATCCATGTAATCCAATATATCCCAAACTGGGTGATGCTAAGCATTATGCTACATTTATAAGCCATTACTCAATGAGCACCAATTATTAGTTAAGAATGATCTCTTTAAATGGCCGATCAACCTGACATGTCCGCACTAAATCGTACAAACTTTTTCTTTAGAGGTAACACTGACACGAATCCAATGTCCACGTTAAACTAGCCCAATTTTCTATATTGTGACAAAATTTGAGATAGAAATAGATACGACAAAGCTTCCAAGTAATCGAATCTATCTTGAACTGCGTGATGTCATGCACTATGCATCATTTATAAGCCTTTACTCAATGAGCACCAATGATCAGTTTAGCATGATCACTTTAACTGGTCGATCAAGTTGACATGTCTGCACTAAATCGTCCCTAACTTTTGATTTAGTGCTCAGATTGATATGAATCCAATGCCCACGTTAAGCTAGCTCAAATTTCTATATTGTGTCAAAATTTGAGACAGAAATAGATACGACAAAGCGACCATGTAATACAATCTATCCCGAACTACGTGATGCCATGCATTATGCTTCATTTCTATGCCTTTACTCAATGAGGACCAATGATCAGTTCATAGTGGTCACTTTAAATGGCCGATCAACTTGACATGTGCGCACTAAATCGTCCATAACTTTTGATTTAGAGCTCAGACTGACACAAATCTAGTGTCACATTAAGCTAGCTCAATTTGTCTTTGTTGTGATAAGTTTTAACATTAAAATTGCTTCAACCAGTCCTCCAAGTAATCAAATCTTTCCAAAAGTACGTGATGTCATGCATTATACTTCATTTATAAGCCTTTAATAAATGAGCACCAATGATCAGTTTAGAATGATCACTTTAACTGGGCGATCAACTGGACATGCATGCACTAAATTGTCCATAACTTTTGATTTAGAGCTCAGAATAACACGAATCCAATGCCCACGGTAAGATAGCTCAATTTTTTATTTTGTGACAAAATTTGAGACAGAAATAGATACAGATAAGCATTCAACTAATTGAATCTAGCCAAAACTTCATGATGCCATGCATTATACTACATTTATTAGCCTTTACTCAATGAGCACCAATGATCAGTTAAGAATGATAACTTTAACTGGCCGATCAATTTGACATGTCTTCACTAAATCGTCTGTAATTTTTTATTTAGAGCTTAGAATGACACGAATCCAATGCCCACGGTCAGCTAGTTCAATTTTCTATACTATGACAAAATTTCAGACAGAAATTGTTATGACAAATCATCCAAATAATCCAATCTATCATGAACTACGTGATGCCATGCATTATGCTTGATTTATAAGCTTTTACTCAATAAGCACCAATGATCAGTTTAGAATGATCACTTTAACTGGCCGATCAACTTGACATGTCCGCACTAAATCATATGTAACTTTTGATTTGGAGCTAAGAATGACACGAATCCAATGCACACGTTAAGTTAGCTCAATTTTCTATATTGTGACAAAATTTAAGACAGAAATAGATACGACAACGCGTCCATTTAATCCAATCTATCCCGAACTGTGTGATGCCGTCCATTATGCTTCATTTATAAGCATTTACTCAATGATCCCCAATGATAAGTTAAGAATGATCACTTTAATTTGCTGATCAACTTGACATGTATGCACTAAATCGTCCGTAACTTATGATTTAAGGCTCATTATGACACAAATCAAAAGCTCACATTAAGCAAGCTCAATTTTCTATATTGTGACAAAATTAGAGGTAGAAATAGATACGACAAAGCGTCCAAGTAATCCAATCTATCCCGAACTGCGTGATGTCATACATTATGCATCATTTATAAGCCTTTAATCAATGAGCACCATTGATCAGTTTAGAATGATCAGTTTAACTGGCCGATCAACTTCACATGTCCACACTAAATCGTGTATAACTTTTAATTTAGCGCTCCGAATGACATGAATTCAATGCCCGCGTTAAGTTAGCTCAATTTTTTTATATTGTGACAAAATTTGAGACAGAAATAGATATGACAAAGCATCCAAGTATTCCAATCTATCTTGAACTGTGTGATGTCATGCAATATGCTTCATTTGTAAGCCTTTACGCAATGAGCACCAATGATCAGTTTAAAATGATCATTTTAACTAGCAGATCAACTTAACATATACGCACTAAATCATCCATAACTTTTGATTTAGAGCTCTGAATGACATGAATCCAATGTCCATGTTAAGCTAGCTCAATTTTCTATATTGTAACAAAATTTGAGACAGAAATAGATACGACAAAACGTGCATGTGATCCAATATATCCTGAACTGCATGGTGCCATGCATTATGCTTCATTTATAAGCCTTTACTCACTGAGCAGCAATGATGGGTTTAGAATGATCACTTTAACTGGCTGAATAACCTGATATGTCTACAATAAATCATCTGTAACTTTTGATTTAGAGCATTGAATGACACGAATCCAATGCCCATGTTAAGCTAGCTAAAGTTTCTATATTGTGACAAAGTTTGAGACAGAAATAGATACAATAAAGTGTCCATATAATCAAATATATCCCGAACAGCGTGAGGCCATGCATTATGCTTCATTTATTAGTCTTTACTTAATGAGCACAAATGATCAGTTTAGAATGATAACTTTAACTAGGCAATCAACTTGACATGTCCGCACTAAATCATCCGTAACTTTTGATTAGAGCTCAGAATAACACGAATCCAATGCCCACGTTAGTATGGACATAGGAAAATCCAATAAGACCTATCTTGACCAACAAGGCAAGTGTGAGCACGAAAATTCAGTTTGAATAACCAGGGAAAAGAAAAAGGAGGGAGTTATTATTAGCCACATTGTTAAAATGGTTAAATAGCTGCCTTGGGAGAAGAATAAAGGGAGAAAGACATGTCCATGCTGCACACAGTCTTGGTAACCACACCAAATAGTCATGCCTGCTGCACACAGCCTTGATAACCACACCAAACGTTTATGAGACAGTTTCCAGGTCTTCCCCTCTCTTCTCATTGGTTGTTGACATGCTCCTCCTCTATTCAAGCTCATCCACAAGTTTGAATTCGTTTTCCTTTGTGTTCACATTGTAAATCCTCTATAAAAGGGCTGTAAAGACTCAATGTATGATAGAACTCTTAGGAGATTCTTCTCCATTAGTCTAAGACATTTCTCATTTTCTCATACTTCTCTTTGAGTTTCCAGATTCAATTCTTCACATTTCTCCTCTCTAATATCAATATTCTTTCATGGTATCAAAGCATAAGATCATATTCTCATCTTTTCTACTCGAATCTCTGAGTTTCTAATATAAAATTCTGTCAAAAATCTTTCAGTCTTTAAACTCAAAACTCACAGTTTTATTCAACCATAAAAGCTGCTTCCTTTGAGCTCTTCAAAGCCTAAAAATGGAGGATACAGTTCAAATCAGTTCCAGCCTGAAACCTACGGTGATACCAGTAGTTCTCAAAGGCTTGAACTACACATTATGGTCAAGAACCATCAAGACAGCCATTTGTGGCAAAGGACTTTGGAATCACATCTTGGAGGACAATACTCCATCTATAGATGATCCAGAGGAGAAGAAGGATGACGCAAAAAGAAAAGAAGAAGCTAGGTGGTTCCAAGAAGATCAATCAGTCCTTGGATTCCTCAAAAATTCATTGGACCCATCCATTCTTGAAGCTTATTCACATTGTGTAACCTCCAAGTCTCTTTGGGAGACTCTCAAGAGGGTGTATGGGGATGTTTCAAACCTCAGCCGTGTGTTTGAGGTTAAGAAGACTCTCAATGATCTACACCAAGATGATATGGAGTTCACAAAATTCCTAGAAAAGTTCCAGTCAACATGGTCCGAGCTTGACATGTTGAGACCAAGTTCTATGGATCCAAAGGTGCTTAATGAAAGGAAGGAACAAGACAAGATATTTGGGCTCCTTCTCAACCTTAATCCAGCCTTTAAGGATGTGATTAAGTCCATCCTGAGAGACCCAAAACTCCCTGATTTCGAAGAGGTGTGCCTCACGGATTCAAAAGGAGCAAGGCAGCATTGGTTTGTTTGGTGGTAAAGGAGAACTAGTCATGGCCAACAAAAGCGTGTTTAAGCAAGAGGATAGGAAGAGTGTGATGTGTAAGAATTGTAAGAGGAATGGCCATATCAAGGACAAGTGATGGATACTTCATCCTCACCTCAATCCAAACCGGTTCAAGGATTCAAAGGCTAACATCTCTCAAAAGGTTGGGAATGAACCGACAAGTTCATCCAACCAAGGATGGGAGCTAGCTAAGAATGTATCCATGGAGTATGTAAAGAAGAGTGACTTGGAGGATCTCATCAAGGCCTATGCCTCAAAACTCTCTGGTATCACACTCTACTCCCATAAATTGCTTGATAAACCAGATCATAAGTTGGTAGTGGATTCGGGTGCTTCTCACCATATGATTAGCAATGGTAGGTTGTTAAAGAACATTGAACCATGTCTAGGACAAGTAACGATAGCTGATGGTAAGTGATGAGGACATCAGGTTGTACATCCAGCCAGGAGACCAGGCTGGCCGACCAGGAAGCTTGCCCGAGACAGCAGGACCATCTGGCGCGCCTGCCGGACCAGACAGTACCGCCGGGCCTTCGACCTATAGGACCAGACCGGTCAACATTGCCGGCGGAGAGGCTCAAGCTTCCGGCACACTTGGTGGGGACGTGAATGACACCGCCGATCCCCCTGATGACACCGCCGACTCCAGGATCAACTTGGCCGGTCCTGAAGTCATTCCGGCAAGTACCGCGCACAATCCAGCCGGTACAGGCCATCCAGCCGAGTACACGCGTACTTCCACTTCTACACAAGAGGACTCGGACCAAATGAGCTACCAGCTCCAGGACATGCACTTAGAGGAAGTCTCAACACCAGTGGTACCTCAATGAGCAATGACAAGAAGCAGATCAAGGGCGCTTTTCCACAAATTCAGCCTATGGGTCGACAAGCTTCTAGAAGAAGATCGACTAAAGACAATGGGCCAAAAATACAAGGAAGAGTCCAATAGCTTCTCAACAACACAAGGGACGTCAGAGACTTGGGCTTTAGTGGCAAGAGAGGTCAAGGCCCAGAGATTTGTAACCCTACTCCAAGTCGAAGACTAGGAGCAAGGCGCGTGCATGCCACAAGGACGACCACCTTCCATTTCTTGGCTGTGAGGTGAGTTAAGGTAAGTTTACATTCGAATATATGCCTCTTTCTGTTTTGCAGGGTAGGATCTAGTTGCTTTACATTTTGAGTCAAGAACATTTTAGGAATAGGTCCTTTTTCGGTTATGCACTTTTGTATCTTTTCCTTTGTGCACTTTTGTAAACTTTCCTTTTCCTTTATTTGTGTCGACCCTAGAAGGTCAAGCTGTCGAGCATATTAATAAGGCTCCTTCTAGCATTGTAGTTCAACAACCTTTTTGATTATTAATAAAGTAGAACTTTTTCCCTACAAGTTTTCTCTCTAAGAATCTTGTGCGCTTAGAACCTAGTTGAGACCAGCCCTCCTAGCTCTAAGTTTGTGATTTATCACGAGGTTCATCACCCCTCGTGTGGTTCACTTCACCCTTCCATCGTTTACCAACCAGAAACCCCTATCCAGAAGCCTAAGGTTGAGTTTCTCACCTAATCTTCTACAAACAGCCCACGCGCATACATCCTTGAATCAAGGTTTGTATCAGTAAGGGTATTCCAATTGAAGGAACCAGAAAATTAAGACTATTTCACAAAGAAACTAATGCTTTCTTTGTACCTAAGTTTCAGTCTAATCTAGTTTCCGTTAAAAGGGCTACTAAAGACCTGAATTGCAATGTTACTTTTGGGCCAAACAATGTTTAATTTCAAGATATTAAGAGTGGTAAGATACTTGGAAGTGGTGGGACTTAAGATGAGCTCTATGTTCTTGAGGACACTCCTCCAAGCAATTCGGATTCCTTACCTTTCAAATCTTGTGTTTTTGCTAATAAAAATGTCTTATGGCATGCTAGATTAGGACATCCTCATGCTCGTGCTTTAAGCTTAATAATGCCTTATGTTGCTTATGATCACTCAGTTTGTGAGGCTTGTATCCTTGGCAAACATTGTCGTGTTGTTTTCCCTAAATCGTCTGCAATTTATGAGCATTGCTTTGATTTAGTACATTCCGATGTTTGGACTTCACCTTGCATGTCTAGAGATAGAAATTAATACTTTGTGACCTTTATAGATGAGAAATCAAAATATACATGGGTTACATTACTTCCATCTAAAGATAGGGTTTATGAGGCATTTATAATCTTTCATAATTATGTTACTAATCAATTCAATGCCAAGATCAAAGTGTTAAATCAGATAATGGAGGGGAATACACAAGTCAAAAATTCAAAGCTCACTTAAACAAACATAGAATACTACATCAAACTAGCTGTCCACACACACCACAACAAAACGGAGTTGCTGAAAGGAAGAATCGATACTTAATGGAAGTAGCAAGATCCATGATGTTTCATACCAATGTTCCTAAAAGTTTTTGGGGAGATGCAGTCTTGGTTGCTTGCTACCTCATCAATCAGATTCCAACCAAAGTCTTGCAAGACATATCCCCTTTTGAGGTACTCAATAAAAATAAACCTTCCATCGATCATTTACGTGTATTTGGGTGTGTGTGCTTTTGTGTATGTTCCAGGTGATCTAAGAAACAAGTTGGAGGAAAAAAGCATCAAGTGTATGTTCCTTGGATATTCGACAACACAAAAGGGTTATAAGTGTTATGATCCGAGCAACAATAGGACATATGTGTCTTGAGATGGCAAGTTCATAGAAGAACGAAGCTGTTATGATCAGAAAGATTGGGAAAGATTGAAGGATCTCTCAAGGTCACCTTCTGATTTGGCTATGAGTTTGAGGTTTCTCTTGAATCATTTGGGAAATGATGTGCCAAAGGATTCAAGACAAGAAGAAGCAAGAACTCCAAGTAGTTCACAAGATACTCAAGAGAATGAACAAGGGGCGGTAACCCAAGAACCAACTCCAATCCAAGAAGAAGCTAAGGCCCAAAACCAATAACAAGACAACTTGGAAGTGGGTATAGAGGAACCTATTCACCAAATGGAAGTGGAAACGGTTGTATAGGAGGCTGCACCTCCTGTTCAGCAACTAAGGAGGAGTACTAGACTTAGGAAAGACCCATCCAATTGGGTAAACACTAGGGTCTTCTACAGCAACCAGGCCGTGGCTCATCCCATACAAGCTGTTTGTTCCCTTGACCTCTTGCCATCAAGTCATCAAGCATTCCTTGGAAAGATTGAACAAAGTCAGATTCCAAGGAATTATGAAGAATCTAAGAGCAAGAAAGAATGGTTAGATGCAGTAAAAGATGAGAAGGGAGCTATGGAACGGAATCATACATGGGATATACAAGAACTTCCCAAAGGCAAGAAGGCTGTGAGTTCCAAGTGGGTGTTCACCATCAAGTATAATTGCAATGGGGACATAGAAAGGAACAAGGCACGTCTAGTTGCAAGAAGTTTCACTCAGACATATGGAGAGGACTATACTGATACATTTGCACCGGTGGCTAAGCTACACACTATAAGGGTTGTTCTTTCACTAGCTACGAATCTGACTTGGGACTTATGGCAAATGGATGTCAAGAACGCATTCCTACAAGGAGAACTTGAAGAGGAAGTGTATATGACTCAACCACCAGGCCTTGAAGATCTTTGCAAAGAGGGATAGGTTCTAAGACTTAGGAAGGCAATATATGGGTTAAAGCAGTCACCAAGGGCCTGGTATCACAAATTAAGCTCCACACTTACTGGTAATGGGTTTAGGAAATCCCATTCAGATCATACTTTGTTCACTCATCAAAATGCCAAAGGAATCGTGGCGGTCTTGGTTTATGTGGAGGACCTTATCATCACAGGAGATGATAAGGAAGGAATTCAGTCCACAAAGGCCTTCTTAAACAGATCATTTGACATCAAGGATCTTGGAGAGTTGAAGTACTTCTTAGGTATTGAAGTGTGTCGGTCTCAGGAATGGCTTTTTCTATCCCAAAGAAAGTATGCTCTCGATCTGTTGACAGACACGGGAAAGCTTGGGGCTAAACTGGAAAAAAATCCTCTTGAAGATGGCTACAAGGTCAATGGAAAGGGGGAAAAGCTGATGAGTTATTAAAGAATGTTTCTCAGTATAGGAGACTAGTTGGGAAGCTGATCTACCTCACTCTCACACAACCAGACTTGTGTTTTGCTGTGAATCAAGTGAGTCAACATATGCAAAAACCTACTGTATATCATTAGAGCATGGTAGAAAGGATCCTTAGATACATCAAAGGATCTCCTGGTCAAGGCATATGGATGGGCAAGAATGGGAACACTGAGATTGTTGGGTATTGTGATGCGGATTGGGCTGGTGGTAGGGTGGATAGGAAATCAACCACTGGGTATTGCACCTTCATTGGTGGGAACTTAGTCACTTGGAAGACTAAGAAGCTGAAGGTGGTATCATGTTCAAGTGCTGAAGCAGAATATAGGGCTATGAGGAAGCTGACAAGTGAAGTAACTTCGATCAAAGCGCTCTGAAAAACTTCGGTATTGAACAACCAGGGCCAATCACCTTCCATTGTGATAATCAGGCAGCCATTCACATAGCTTCAAACTCAGTGTTTCACGAGAGGACCAAGCACATAGAGATTGATTGCAAAAAAGTTAGGGAGAAAGTTCAAGATGGAACCATTCTACCATGTTATACAAGGAGTGAAGACCAACTAGCTGCATCTTCTCAAAGGCAGCAAGTCTCAAAGTTTGCAAGAACATCTTTAGCAAACTTGGGGATTTGATTTATCACATCCATGATCAAAGGACTCCTATTCCAAGAGCAACACATTCTTTTTCTCTTATGAAGGTTTTATCCCAAGTGGTTTTCCATAATAAGGTTTTTAATGAGGTGTTGCCTTGTGTTCCCAAGCTTAAGACTTTAGGGTGATTCCAAAATCTTTAGCTTGAGGGGGAGTATGGACATAGGAAAATCAAATAAGACCTATCTTGACCTACAAGGCAAGTGTGAGCATGAAAATTCAGTTTGAATAACAAGGGAAAAGAAAAAGGAGGGAGTTATTATTAACCACATGGTTAAAATGGTTAAATAGCTGTCTTGGGAGAAGAATCAAGGTGAAAAGGATATGTTAAAAAGGAGGAAGTTATTATTAACCACATGGTTAAAATGGTTAAATAGCTGTCTTGGGAGAAGAATCAAGGTGAAAAGGATATGTCCATGCTGCACACAGTCTTGGTAACCACACCAAACGTTCATGAGATAGTTTGCAGGTCTTCCCCTAACTTCTCATTGGTTGTTGACAAGCTCCTCCTCTATTCAAGCTCATCCACAAGTTTGAATTCGTTTTCCTTTGTGTTCACATAGTAAATCCTCTATAAAAGGGCTGTAAATATTCAATGTATGATAGAACTCTTTGGAGATTGTTCTCCATAAGTCTAATATATTTCTCATTTTCTCATACTTCTCTTTGAGTTTCCAGATTCAATTCTTCAAATTTCTCCTCTCTAATCTCAATATTCTTTCAGTTAGCTAGCTCAATATTCTATATTGTGGTAAAATTTGACACAAAAATGTATATGAAAAAGCATCCATGTAATCCAAATAACCAAAACTCTGTGATGCCGTGCATTATCCTTCATTTATAAGCCTTTACTCAATGAGCACCAATGATCAGTTAAGAATGATCACTTTAACTGGCCGATCAACATGACATGTACGCACTAAATCGTACAAAACTTTTGATTTACAACTCCGAATGACACGAATCCAATGCCCACCTTAAGCTAGCTAAATTTTCTATATTGTGGCAAAATTTGAGACATAAAAAGATACGAAAAGCATCCAAGTAGTCTAATCTAGACAAAACTGGCATACCAATGGGCACTAATGATCAGTTTAGAATAATCATATTAACTGGCATATCAACTTGACATGTCCGCACTAAATTGTATGTACATTTTGATTTCGACCTCGGAATGACACGAATCCAATTCCCGCATTAACCTAGCTAAATTTTCTATATTTTGACAAAATTTGAAAATAGAGACGACAAACCGTTCAAGTAATCCAATCTATCCCAAACTTCATGATGCCATGTTTTATGATTCATTTATAAGCTTTTAATCAATGAGCACCAATGATCAGCTAAGAATGATCATTTTAACTTGCCGATCAACTTGAAATATCCACACTAAATCATCCGCAATTTATGATTTAGAGCTCAGACTGACACGAATCCAATGCCCATGTTAAACTTGCTCAATTTTCTATATTATGATAAAATTTGAGACAGAAATAGATACGAAAAATCGTCTTAGTAATCCAATCTATCTTGTACTGGGTGATGCCATGCATTATGCTTCATTTATAACCCTTTACTCTATGGGCACTAATGATCAGTTAATAATGATCACTTTAACTGGCCAATCAACTTGAGATGTGCGCACTATATCGTCCGTTACTTTTGATTTAGAGCTCAGAATGAGACGAATCCAATGCCCACGTTAATCTTGCTCAATATTCTATATTGTGACAAAACTTAAGTCAAAAATAGATACGAAAAGGGATCCAAGTAATCCAATCTATCCCGAACTACGTGATGACATTCATTATGCTATATTTATAGCCTTTACTTAATGAGCACCAATGATGAGTTTAAAATGATCACTTTAACTAGCCGATCAACTTGACATGTGCGCACCAAATCGTCCATAACTTTTGATTTATAGTTCAAAATGACAAAAATCCAATTCCCATGTTAAGCTATCACAATTTTTTATATTGTGACGAAATTTGAAACAGAATTATATACAAAAAACCATATTATGCTTCAACCAATGAGCACCAATGATAAGTTTAGAAAAATCATATTAACTGGCCTATCAACTTAACATGTCCCCCCTAATCGTATGTAACTTTTCATTTAAACCTCGGAATGACACGAATCTAATGCCATGTTAAGCTAGCTCAATTTTCTGTATTTTGACAAAATGTGAGATAGAAGAAGAGACAACAAAGCATACAAGTAATCCAATCTATCCCGAACTTCGTAACGCCATGCTTTGTGCTTCATTTATAAGCGTTTACTTTATCAGCACCAATGATCAATTTAGAATGATCACTTTAACTAGCCTAGAAACT
This sequence comes from Pugionium cornutum, assembly GCA_018901935.1. Lineage (NCBI taxonomy): Eukaryota > Viridiplantae > Streptophyta > Magnoliopsida > Brassicales > Brassicaceae > Pugionium > Pugionium cornutum. Next base: position 18,326,303 of record JAENJI010000012.1, on the reverse strand, counting down.
TTACATGTCCGCACTAGATCGACAATAACTTATGGTTTAGAGCTAAGAATGACACGAATCCAATTCCGGCGTTAACCAAACTCAATTTTCTATATTTTGAAAAAAGTATAGACAGAAATTGACCCGACAAACTGTCCAAATAATCCAATCTATTGCAAAGTGCTTGATGCTATGCATTATGCTTCATTTATAAGCTTTTAATCAATGAGCACCAGTGATCAGTAAAGAATGAGCATTTCAACTGGCCGATCAACTTGACATGTCTGCACTTAATCATTCGTAATTTATGATTTAGAGCTCAAATTGACACGAATCCAATGCCCACGTTAAGCTAGCTAAAATTTTCTATATTGTGACAAAATTTGAGACTGAAATATATACGACAAAGCATACAAGTAATCCAATCTATCGCGTATTTCGTGATGCCATGCATTATGGTTCCTTTATAAGCCTTTACTCTATGGGCACCAATGATTACTTAAAATCGTCTGTAACTTTTGATTTAGAGTTCCGAATGACACGAATTCAATGCCCACGTTAAACTGGCTCAATTTTCTATATTGTGACAAAATTTGAGACCAAAATAGATACGAAAAAGCATACAAGTAATCCAATCTAGCCAAACTACGTGATACCATGCATTATTCTTCTTTTATAAGCCTTTACTGCACCAATGATCAGTTAAAAATGATCATTTTAACTGGCCGATAAACTTGAAATGTTTGCACTAAATCGTCCTTACGTTTTTGATTTAGAGCTCATAATAACACGAATCCAATGCCCACATTAATGTTGCTCAATTTTCTATATTGTGAGAAAACTTGAGATAGAAATAGATACGACAAAGCATCCAAATAATCCAATCTATCTTGAACAGAGTGATTCTATGCATTATGCTTCATTTATAAGCGTTCACTCAATAAGCACTAATGATCAGTTTAGAATGATTATTTATCTCGCTGATCAACTTGACATGCTTGCACTAAATCGTCCATAACTTTTGATTTATATCTGAAAATGAAACGAATCCAACGCCTACGTTATGACAAAATTTGAGATAAAAAAAAAGAAACGACGACGCCTCCAAGTAATCCAATATATCCCAAACTGTGTGATGCCATGCATTACGCTTCATTTAACAGCCTTTACTCAATGAGCACCAATGATCAGTTAAGAATGATCATTTTAAGTGGCCAATAAGCCTTTACTAAATCGTCTGTAACGTTTATTTAGAGATCATAATGACACAAATCCAATGCCCACGTTAAGCTAGCTCAATTTTCTATATTTAGCCAAAATATAGACAGAAATAGAGACAACAAAGCATCCAAGTAATCCAATCTATCCCGAACAGCGTGATGCCATGCATTATGATTCATTTATAAGCTTTTACTCAATGAGCACCAATGATCTGTTAAGAATGATCATTTTAACTAGCCAATAAACTTGAAATTTCTGCACTAAATCATCCATAACTTTTGATTTAGAGCTCATAATGTAACGAATACAAAGCCCACGTTAAGTTAGCTCAGTTTTCTATATTTGACAAAATTATACACAAAAATAGAGATGACAAAGAATCCAAGTAATCCAATCTATCCAAAATTGCGTGATGTCATGCATTATGCTTCATTTATAAGATTTTACTAAATGAGCACCAATGATCAGTTAAGAATGATAATTTTAACTGGATGATCAACTTGACATGTGCGCACTAAATCTTCTATAACTTTTGATTAAGAGTTCAGAATGACACGAATTAAATGTCCACGTTAAACTAGCTCAAATTTCTATATTTTGACAAAATTATAGAAAGAAATAGAGACGACAAAACATCCAATTAATTCAATCAATCCTGAACTACGTGATGTCATGCATTATGCTTCATATAGAGCACTAATGATCAGTTAACTATTCTCATTTGAATCGGACGATCAACGTGACATTTCCGCACTAAATCGTCCGTAAGTTTTGATTTATAGCTCCGAATGACACGGATCCAATGCCCACGTTAGCTCAATTTTCTATATTGTGACAAAATTTGAGACAAAATAAGATATGGAAAAAAGCTATATCCCAAATTGCATGTTGCCATATCCCAAAGCACCAATGATCAGTTAAGAATGATCAGTTAAGAATGATCATTTTAACTTGAATTGTCTGCACTAAATCGTCTATAACTTTTTATTTAGAGCTCAGAATGACACGAATCCAATGTCCAATTTAAACTAGCTCCATTTTCTATATTTTAACTAAATTATAGATGGAAATAGAGACAAGAAACCTTCCAAGTTATCCAATCTATCAAGAAAAGCGTGTTGCTCTACATTATGTTTCATTTATAAGATTTTAGTGAATGAGCACCAATGATCAGTTAAGAATGATCATTAAAACTGGACGATCAACTTGACATGTCGCCACTATATAGTATGTAACTTTTGATTTAGAGCTCCGAATGACGAGATCCAATGCCCACGTTAATCTAGCTCAATTTTCAAATTTGTGAAAAAATTGAGAATAAAATAGATACTACAAAGCGTTCAAATAATCCTATCTATCCCGAACAGTCTCATGCTCTACATTATGCTTCATTTATAAGCCTTTACTCAATGAGCACGAATGATAAGTTTATAATGATCATTTTAACTAGCCGATCAACTTGACTTGTGTGCACTATATCGTCCATCACTTTGATTTAGAGCTCATAATGACACGAATCCAATGCCCACATTAAGTTAGCTCAATTTTCTATATTTTTGACAAAATTATAGATAGAAATAGAGATGACAAAGTTTCCAAGTAATCCAATCTATACCAAACTACGTGAAGCCATGCATTATGCTTCATTTAAAACCTTTTAATCAATGAGCACCAATGATCAGTTTAGAATGATCATATTAAGTGGACGATCAACTTGACATGTCCGCACTAAATCGTCTGTAACTTTTGATTTAGAGCTTTGAATGACATGAATCCAATGCCCACGTTAAGCTATCTCAATTTTTCTATATTGTGACAAAATCGTTTGTAACTTTTGATTTAATGCTCAAAATGACACGAATCCAATGCCCACGTAAAGCTAGTTCAATTTTCTATATTGAGAAAAAAGTTTGAGATAGAAATTGATATGACAAAGCGTCCAAGTAATCCATTCTATCCCGAACTACGTGATGTTATGCCTTCTGCTTCATTTATAAACCTTTAATATATGAGCACCAATGAACAGTTAAGAATGATCATTTTAACTGGCCGATCAACTTGACATGTCCACACTAAATCGTCCGTAACTTTTGATTTAGAGCGCTAGTGACACGAATCCAATGTCCACGCTAAGCTAACTCGATTTTCTATATTGTGACAAAATGTGAAACAAAAATATATATGAAAAATCGTCAAAGTAATCCAATCAAACCCAAACTGGGTGATGCTTTACATTATGCTTCATTTATAAGTCTTTACTCAATGAGCACCAATGATCAGCTTAAAATGATCATTTTAACTGGCCAACCAACTTGACATGTCTACAATAAATCGTCCATAACTTTTTATGTATTGTTCATAATGAAACAAATCCAATTCCCACGTTAAGCTAGCTCAATTTTCTATATTGTGACAAAATTTGAAACAAAAATAGATAGGACAAAGCATTCAAGTAATCCAATCTATACAAAACTTTGTTATGCTCTGCATTATGCTTCATTTGTAAGCCTTTACTCAATAAGAACCAATGGTCAGTTTAGGATGATCATTTTAACTGGCCGATCAACTTGGCATGTCTGCAATTAATCGTCCATAACTTTTGATTTATAGCTCATAATGACACGAATCCAATGCCCACATTGACCTAGATCAATTTTCTATATTGTGACAAAATTTGAGACAAAAATAGATACGACAAAGCATCCAAGTAATCCAATCTTTCCCAAACTGTGTGTTGCTCTACATTATGCTTCATTTATAAGCCTTTACTCGATGAGCACAAACTATCAATTTAGAATGATCATTTTAACTGGCCGATCAACTTCACATGTCTGCACTAAATCGTTCATAACTTTTGATTTATAGGTCATAATTATACGAATTCAATGCCCACGTTAAACTAGCTCAATTTTTCTATATTTTCCCAAAATTATAAATAGAAATAGATATGAATAAGCGTCCAAGTAAACCAATCTATCCTGAACTACGTGATCCCATGCATTTTGCTTCATTGATAATGTTTTACT